>JBBPDJ010000001.1:16446749-16471357 GCA_037974625.1 Cucumis cinereus | reverse complement strand
ACCTGTTTCTGGATCTCTACTTTACGGAAACAATATTATTTCTGGTGCTATTATCCCTACTTCTGCAGCTATCGGTTTGCACTTTTACCCAATTTGGGAAGCTGCTTCCGTTGATGAATGGTTATACAATGGTGGTCCTTATGAGCTAATTGTTCTACATTTCTTAGGGTTTAGGGTTTAGGGTTTATATATATATATATACATATATATACTATATCTATATATGTATATATGTATATATGTATATATGTATACATCTATACATATATACATATATATAAACATATATACATATATACATATATACATATATACATATATAGATATAGTATATATATATATATATATACACACATATATATATATAATTCTTAAACAAAAATCTACCAAATTCAATATCTCTTATTTTCTCCAAATCTTCTAAAATAAATAATAAGCATCTCAAATCCAAAATTAACCACAAAATAAATTCAACATTTTCATAAAATAATTAAGAAAATAACAAAATTAAAATTATTGATTGTATTATATTTTGAAATGAAATAAATCTAATTAGATTTTAATTGATGTTTAATTAAATACCCTAATATTAGGAATTTGATTGTATTATATTTGGAAATAAAATAAATCTAGTTAGATATCCAATTACCACCAAACACAGTTTTGACTCTTTGTAAAGCCATCAATAATTTTGTTAATTTGTTGAAGTAATGTTTTAGATATATTGAAGTAGTATAATGTTAACCTAAAATACAATAATTAAATCAAGAGTGCGAATGTAAATGTGAATCACAAATTGAAACTGAAACTAATAAAATAGATAAACAATGCGAGTGAAATGAATTAATTTAATTAAAATTATGAATAAGAAGTAAATAAATTTAATTTAAATAATTTGAATTTATTCTATATTTTGAATATATAATTATAACCATAAATAACAAAATATCTTTAGGGATTTGATTATATATTTATCAATTTATTTAAACAAATTCCATAATCTTAGGGATTTTATTGTTTTTTTCCGTGCATCACATTTTCCAGATTTAATTTCGAAATACTAATAAGTTGAAATAATCATCTTAATATGTAAGATTTAGTTGAAATATATATAGAATTTAATATATCTAATTAATTAAACACCATAATCTTTGGGTGTTAATTCAATTATAATTGAAAATAAAATAAATCAAAATATATATTAATTAATGTTTCAATAAATACCATAATCTTAGGGGTTTAATTTATTTATATTTTGAACTACAATAAATATAATAATATACTTATTTAAAAAATAAATATATCTAACTATATCTAAAACAATTCAAAATATTCTAACTACATAAAATATATTATATTTAAGTATATATCATTTAATTGTGAACAACACCGTGAAAAATGATATATCATTTTATATATCATTTTTTTAGTCGTATGATAGAAGGGATCATATTAAGGTATTTGATTGTTTTATAAGGAAATATCTTTAATATTACAAATAATAAATAAATAAGTTTAATTTAAAATAATTTGATTTTATTGTATCTTTTGAATATATAATTATAAACGCAAATAAGGGAATATTTTTTTTAGCCGTATGATACAAGGAAACATATTAAGAGATTTGATTGTTTTACAAGGAAATATCTTTAATATTACGAATAATAAATAGATAAGTTTAATTTAAAATAATTTGATTTTATTCTATATTTTGAATCTTTTGAATATATCTAAATATAACCATAAATAAGGAAAAATCTTTAACCTATATAAGGAAATATCTTTTAAGGATTTGATTTTTTATATAATCAAATTCCGTAGATTTAGGGATTTGAAATGTTTATTCTCATACGGTTAAAGATATACATTAATATAGTCAATCCAAATATAAAAATTCAATATATACTAACTACCTAAAAATACATTGTATTCAAAATCTAACATTTAGTAGATAATCAAAATACACCCTCATTAAAAACTGAAGTGAAGGCCGTGAAGGGTAGTAATGGAATAATGAAATTCTGAAAATACGGTTATAGCGAATTTTGCTATATTTCTTTTTTTTTTTTTTTTTTGCCATTTTTTCAACCACTCCCCTTCTTTTTTTCCATATATCTGAATTTCTCTTAAATAAAAGCCCTCTTAAAATTGAATTGGTAGGGAAGAAATAGAAATGAATATAGCTAATTTTAAAAAAAGCCCTCTTTAAAATTTGAAATTAAAGATTCGATCCAATGAAGTAGTTTCTCATGTTGGATTGAAGCACAAAATTTCTGATTGTAAAAGAAAAGATGAGGGAAAGAAAGGTTGAGTTCAAGATTCTGAACTTGACGAAGGTATACGAAGGTTGTGGGACAGCCCCATTGAACGCCAAGAATATCCTATGTTGGAATTTTTTAGGGTTGATGAATTTGTGAATGCTCTGACTTAGACATAAAGTCAAAAGGGTCATTCCCCAAATTATTTTCCTGTCCGAGACTATGTGTGGGCTTGGAATGGATGAGTAGGTTAAAAGGGTGCTTGGCTTTAATTGCTATTTTGATGCTCCAAGCAACAAAGGTTTGCTGCTTATATGGAATGAAGTTCTTAATGTCACGATATCGTCTTTTTTCTTAGGCCATATCAATGTCACCATCAAAGATGCAGCTGTTTTTTAATGGTTCACTGGTATTTATGGCAACTTAGTGAAAGATAATAGAATTGAAATGTGGATGTTATTGATTAGACACAGCGAGGCTACGAACCTCCCCTGGATTCTTGGGGGAGACTTTAATGAGATTACCTAAATCAAAAAGAAAAGAGGTGGCACTACTAAAAACCAAATTCAGGTTAACATCTTTTAGGATGCAATTGATAAATGTTTACGAAGGGATCCAAAGTGGAATGGTAACATGTTTACTTGGAGGAGAAATGCATGTGACGGTATAATTAAAGAAAGACTGGATCGCTTTCTGACCAACAATGACTTGCTATCCAAATTCATGTCTATCTAGGTTAGCCACTTAAATTTTCACTCTTCTGACCATAGACCTATTCTTGTGAAATTGTGTAATGCAGATACAAGTCCTCCCAGGACTAGAGGCCTTGGAATGAATAGATTTGAAGCAAGTTGATGACATATAGATGTTGGTTGAATTAAATAGAGGGTGGTGTTTCCTAATTTTTGTGACAAGGTTAAACTTTGTCTTAATAGTATGAGTTCAAGGAATCAGGATAGGCTAAAAAGGTCCTTTAAAAATTCGCACGAGAAAAAAGAAAGAATCATGGCCCATTTGGGCTCTTCTATCATGGTTTGGGGTTGTGAGCTTTGTGATAGGCCCCCATTAAACATGTGTATAGAAGAAGAGGTAAAAAAGTAACTCCAGAACCTAGTCAGGAGTAAAGTAGTAATAGTAAGTTGTTCTGTTGTTTGGTTAGGATAAATAATAGTATAAATAGGAATCTTTTGGGCTAGGGTTAGTTATCTGGGATTCTGTGACTTATGGATGAACTAACGTTCATGATGGAGAGAATAACCCTCTTATTTGGCTGCTGACTTGCATCTTTATTTTTCTGTCTGTTGGTTTCTTGTTATCTGGGAATTATTGGATTATCTAATATATATATATTAAACCATAGAAATCTTCCCATATTTGTCCATCTTTGTTATACTAATCTACAAGTACTTGGAATATCTCACAGTAGCACCTTGAGGTATTACAGTGGTATCAAAGTCGTTGGACAATTTGGGGAGGTGGAGTAAAATAATGTAGAAACAGATTGAGGAAAGGTTGGCGGCAACCGAAACTGACATCGAAATGATAAAGAACAAAATACAAAGGTTACCGATTCTGGAAAAGACTATGGAGAAGATGTACGCGATGATGGTAGACATGTATGAGGAAAGAATAAACCAGCCACCATCCTTGGATATCACTGGAGGGGGCACAGAGAATAGAAAGGTTAGAACGGATGAATCACCCGAAGATGGAGAGGGTGCGGAAGAAGCGAAATCGTCCCATATACGCAAAACTGCACGGGGCAAGATCGGATTAAAACTCGAGATCCCCGTGTTTAATGGGAAAGATCCAGATGGTTGGTTCTATCGGGCAGAACATTATTTCCAGCTGCATCTACTGAATGAAAAAGAAAAGTTGAAGATTGCGATTGTGAGTTTGGAAGGGAAGGCACTCAGTTTATTTCGATGGACTGAGAATCGACGAAAGCTTAAGACGTGGCTGGAGTTGAAGCAAAAGATGTACACTCGATTCCGTTGTCAATAGCAGGTAACCCAATGCACGCGATTCCTAGCCATTAAACAAGAAAGAAGAGTAACAGAATACCTACAAAAGTTTGAGGAGTTATCGACGCCGCTCACGAAGATGGCTAAAGACGTTCTGGTGAACACTTTCACGAACAGATTTAATTCCATTATTCGTACGAAAGTGTTTGCTATGAAGGCAGTGGGCTTGGAAGACATGATGGCACAGCCTAGTTGGCAAAGGAAAAAATAAAAACGGCCCGAACCACCTCTAGCCCATACGGCAGGAATGACCGAATAGCCCAGAAGAGTATGACCCAAAGCCCCGAAAGCCCACTAACTTGAGTGGTTACTGTAGCCCAAAAATACCCAATGTAAACGCAAACCAGAATTTTCCCACCTCTAACCATAATTCATCGTCTCACTCTCAACGACGTGATAATCCATGGCGAAGGTGGACCGATTCTGAATTACAAGCGCAAAGAGATAAGGGCCTTTGCTATCATTACGACGAGTCGTTTAGTAAGGGACACTACTGCAAGAATAAGGAGCTCGAACTGTATGTAGTAGTGGATGACTTGGAAGACAAGAAAATGGAAGAGACGAGAGAGGAGAATATGATGACAGAGGTCAACCCGGTGGTGGAATTATCGTTGAACTCAGTGGTGGGGCTCACGACGCCAACAACATTCAAGTTAAAAGGCACAGTGGAAAGTTACGAGGTATTCATAATGATTGATTGTGGTGCCACCCACAATTTTATATCCCTCCAGTTAGTCGAGTCCTTTAATATTCCCATGTCTAAAACCTTAAGCTATGGTGTAATCATAGAGCCTGGAAAAGTAGTTGAGGGAAAAGGGATGTGCAGGAGAATTACAGTGGGTTTACCAGTCATGACAATTGTGGAAGATTTTCTACCACTCGAGCTGGGCAACTTGGATATGATTTTGGGTATGCAGTGGTTGAGGAAACAAGAAGCGATGACAGTCGATTGGAAGGAATTGACAATGACATTTACAGTAGAGGACAACCGGGTGAGTTTGAAAGGAGATCCATCGTTAACACGAATGGAAGTGACACTGAAAATGTTAAATAAAACATGGCAGCCAGAGGACCAAGGATTTCTCATTGACTTTCGAGCCATGGGCATTCCGAAAGTAGATAGAGAACTAACAATGACAGAAATGATGAAGAAGTATCGACCCGAGATTTAGATCCTACAGAAAGACTTCGAGGATATTTTCTGCTTACCCGAAGGACTTCCCCCACAGCGCCAAATTGACCATCAAATCTAATTGAAAGAGGGAACAAATCCAATAAATGTAAGACCGTATCGGTACCCCCACGCACAGAAAAGTAAATTTGAGAAGCTGGTTAGTGATATGCTAGTCTCGAACATAATTTGGCCAAGTACCAGCCCTTTTTCCAGCCCAGTCATTTTGGTAAAAAAGAAAGATGGGAGTTGGTGATTATGCGTGGATTATCGAGCCTTAAATCGGGCAACCGTACCGGATAAGTTTCCCATTTCGATGATTGACGAACTTTTGGATGAGTTGAATGGAACTTGCATTTTTTTTAAGATCGATCTGAAATCGAGATATCATCAAATTTTGGTTCGAGACGAGGATGTGCAAAAAACAGCTTTTAGAACCCATGAAGGCCATTATGAATTTTTGGTAATGTCGTTTGATCTCACAAATGCCCCCGCAATGTTCCAAGCACTAATGAATCAAGTTTTTCGCCCTTATCTCAGAAAATTTATTTTAGTATTTTTTTATGACATTCTGGTGTACAGCTCATATGTGGGGACTCATGTGGAGCATCTCACAATGGTTTTCAAATTATTGAGGGAGCACCACTTTTATGCTAATATTAAAAAGTGCTAGTTTGCAAAAGATCGTATCGAATATTTGGGTCATTGGGTGTCGATGAGAGGAGTGGAAGCATATCAGTGGAAAATAAAAGCCATGGTAGAGTGGCCCATCTCGTGGAACGGGAAGGAATCGAGGGGCTTCCTTGGTTTAACCTGGTACTATCATTGGTTTGTGAAAAAATATGGCGCTATAGCAGCTTCCTTAATGCAACTCACTAAGAAGGATGGTTTTTAGTGGACCGAAGAGGCTACGACAACTTTTCAAAAAATTGAAAATGGCTATGGTCACCTTACTAGTGTTGGCGTTGCTGGACTTTACCATTCCTTTCGAAATTGAGACAGATGCTTTGGGTTTCAGATTAGGCGCGGTACTGTCTCAGAATAAGAGATTGATTGCCTATTTTAGCCAGAAATTGTCAGAAGTCAGCCGCAAGCATTCGATGTACGAACAGGAACTAATGGCCATTGTATTATTGGTTGAAAAATGGTGGCATTATTTATTGGGGCACAAATTTACTATTTACACAGATCAAAAGGCACTTCAAAACATTCTTAAACAAAGGAAAATTCCTCCAGGAATGCAGAAATGGGTGACTAAACTAATGGGATATGATTTCGAGATTTTCCGCATACCAGAGGACGCCCAGTTGAATATAATATATGTAACCTCGATGATAGATGTGAGTTTGATTGAGAAAGAAGTCCAGATCGACCCCAAACTAAAGGGGATTATATGACCAACTGCTTGAGGAACAAGGTTTTTCATTCGATAGGGTTGTCTATTATATCAGGGAAGATTGGTTCTTCCAAAAAATTCAAGTTTGATTCCGACTATCCTGCACACATTTCATGACTCAGTAATTGGGGGGCATTTCGGACACCTACGCACATATAAACATGTGGCAGCGGAGTTATTTTGGGAAGGCATGGGCAAAGACATTAGGAAATATGTGAAAGTTTGTGCTACGTGTCAGCAAAACAAGATACAAGCCCTATCTCCGGCGAGATTGCTGCAACATTTACCTATCCCTAATCGCATTTGGGAAGACATCTCCATGGACTTCATTGAAGGATTACCACGGTCCAAAGGGTTCGATACGGTACTGGTAGTTGTGGACCGATTGAGTAAATATGCTCATTTTATTCTGTTGGGGCACCCTTTTCTGCTAAAAAAGTAGCTGCCATATTCATTAATGAGGTGAGGCTCCATGGGTATCCTAGATCCATTGTGTTCGATCGTGACAGGGTGTTCATAAGTCACTTTTGGTGGGAGTTATTTTGGTTGCAAGGAACCCAACTTAAACGAAGTACGACGTATCATCCACAAACCGACGGCCAAACGGAGGTAGTAAATAAATGTTTGAAATTATATCTACGTTTTTTTTGTAGTGAGAAACCCAAGACGTGGAGCGAAAAAATAGCTTGGACAGAATATTGGTACAATACATCCTTCCATACAGCCAGTCGCACATCCCCATATGTTGTAGTTTATGGACATCAACCCCCACCTATCATATCCTACAACCAAAGTCAACAAACACCTAATGATTCTATAGAACAACATCTTCAAAGTCGGGATGAACTGTTGGCTACTTTGAAATCTCATTTGACTCACGTCCAAGAACAAATGAAGAAATTTGCAGATGTGCACCACCGGGAGGTTATCTTTGAGGTTGGGGATTGGGTTTATCTGAAAATCTAACCATACCAACAACATTCGCTTGCTAAAAAACATTGTGAAAAACTGTCATTGAAGTTTTTCGGGCCCTATGAGATACTGGGGCGTGTAGGGGAGGTCGCCTATCGGTTCGACTTACCGGCCATGGCCAAAATTCATTAAATTTTCCATGTTTCTCAACTGAAAAAAGTAGTGGGTGAAAAGCATATTGTGCACCTGGATATTGCTCTACTGAATGATGAGATGCAGTGGATTTTGGAACTAGAAAAAGTGGATCAAATGAGGTGGAATGAGTCCAAAGGAGATTGGAAATGCTTAGTCCAATGGATGAATCAACCAAAACATGAAGCAACGTGGGAGGCATTCACAGTCTTGAAGGAGTAATTCCCTGATTTTCACCTTGGGGAAAAGGTGACTCTTTTCCATGGGGGGATTGATAACCCCCCCCCCCCCCCCCATTAAACATGTGTACAGAAGAATGGGTTTAGGGTTTAGGGTTTAAGGAGGAAGTAAAGATGGTTGGATGGCTTTGAAGCTAGATATGAGTAAGGGTGGAACGACCTTTTCTTTGTCTCATGCTTCTCTCGATGGGTCTTTGTCAGCCTTGGGTTTGGAGCATAATGATTTGCGTGGAATCAATGTGCTTTTTTTTTTTGTTTTGTTCTTATTAATGGAAGGTTGTTTGATGATTTTGCTTCTAGAAGGGGTCTCTGCCAAAGGACCTCTTTTCTCCGTAGTTGTTTATCATTTGTGTTAAACGGTTATATGCTCTCATGCACGAGGAAGAATCTCCTTCTCTTGTTCATGGTTTTCATTTAAATAGGCATTTCCCGCTAATCTCTCACTTATTTTTTTTGCTGATGACAATCTTACTTTCTTCAAAGCGTCACTTGATGAGTGCAGAGTCATCAGTAAAGTTCTCAATGATTATGAGGCTGCTACTAGGCAAAAAAATTAATCTGGCCAAGTCGGAATGTCTGATCAGAAAAAATATGAGACCTCAACTTGCTAATGATATCGAAAAAGTTATTGGGGTTAGAAGATGTAATTCTTTTAGATTTTATCTGAGATTATCATCTCATAGTTGTATAAAAAAACCTAGACTTTTTAATCAGTTGAAGGATAGGGTCTAGAAAGTGCTTCAAGGATGGAAAGAAAATCTTTTCTCCCTTTGCAATAAATAGGTCCACATCAAGGTTGTTGCCTAAGATATTCCTACTTACACAATAAGTTGCTTGAAGATCCCTCATGGGTTCTACGATCATACCAACAGGGCTTGTGTGCAGTTTTGGTGGGGCTCATTTTATGAAATGATAAAAGCTCATTGGGTTAGCTGGAAGCTCTAGATGGTTAAGGATGCAAGCAACCTTGGTTTCTGGAATCTTCAATTGTTCAATCAGGCTATGCTTTCCAAGAAAAGTTGGCGAATCATTAGAAATCCGAGTTGTCTGCTAGCTCGTGTTCTAAAAGGGAGGTATTTTAAAGATGGTGAGTTTCTGAATACTTCTATGGGAAGCAACCCATCCCTCACTTTTAGGGGTATCATGTGGGGCAAGGATATCTTTCTGAAAGGATACAAATGGAAGGTGGAAAATGTTTCTAGAGTTTATGCATTTAGAGACCCATGGTTTTCGAAGGATGGAACGAAGACGCCTATATGTACTAATCGTAACTTGGGTTTGATGTCCATTTGTGATCTTTTGGATGACAATGGGAATTAGGATGTCGAAATGGTCATGAAAACTTTTCTTTCGTGCGATGCTAAGTCCACTCTTCGTGTTCCTCGTAAAGGTCTTGTGGGTACTGATGAGATAGTTTGGGGTTTTAATCACAAAGGCTTTTTCTCGATTAAAAGTGCTTACGCCCTTGTAGTCAATGTTGATTATGCAACGATTGCCTCTTGTTTGGACCCGTTGAAGGATAAGTCCTTTGGAAGTCCGTGTGGGGGTTTAGGCCTCTTTGAGGGTGAAGCTCACAACGTGGAAGGTTTTATTGAATTCCTTTCTCACCCTCGACAACATTATTAAAAAAGGCATTAGTACTAATCCCCTTTGTCTGTTTTGCAGGAATTAAGTGGAGTCTTCAAGCCACGCTCTGTGGAGGTGAAACTTTACTAAATGTGTTTGACACTCCTTTTTCCCTTTCGTATGTAGCTTTTTGAATTCAAGGATTATTGGAGCCCAATGGACTGTTAGATCGAGGTTATGGAGAAGTTTGAGGGTTATGAGCAAGATGTTGTCGCCATCTTGCTGTGGGATGTGTGAAACTAATGGCATATGATTAACTCTAATAGTCAGTCTCCGAACACGGAAGCGTTATTGGATAGGATCTCCTTGCATATAGAGGAGACATGTTGAATATGCATGGTGTTCAACCATGTTATGACATTTATGATGACAAGTTATGGTATAATGATTGTATCCGAGAGAATTTTGGTGTTGGGTTTAGTTACCCAAAGCCACGTAGCAATGATAAAGATTATTGTTGCAATATTTGATCAATGAAATAGAAGTACCTTGGTTTCTCAATATAAGATTGTGCAACATTTCATTGCGACTTTTAAATAAAGTTCATCATTCTGCAAGATCTCTTTCATTTGATTATACTTATTTTTTCTTACATAATCAATGATGGTTACACCAACAAACAATTTTCAGGAGAATAAACCAAAGTCAATGAAGTAATAGGTATTGTCACAACTCAAAACTTTTAAGATAATGAACTAATTGTTCATAGGAAAAAAAAAGACAACATTCTTTTCTAAATGGTTTTAGAAATAATGCATCGGCTCGACATTAGGTTCTTATTTTAAGGTTAAATAAAAAACAAATCCCCTCAACTTTGTAGTTTGTATAAAAAATACTGCTAAACTTTCAAAGTTTCAAAAATGCCCTTAAACTTTTGAAACTCTTGAAAATGGTTCAAATATAACCTTATCGTTAGTTTTGGATGGAAACCATTAAAGTTACAATAAGATTGGACAATCGAAGTGCTAAAAGACCCAAACGTCACATGTTTGCCTTGTAGCACCCTGGTGTTGGGGCTATTTTAGCAAAAATTGTGCAATTTTAGGAAAAGGTGATGTAATAGGATTTAGATATTTTGGTAAAATCAAGTTAATCTCGGTTAATCCTTTATTAATTATATTTTCATTACCAAATTAGTTTTTAACCTTTTTCAGTTATCCTTTCAAAACTCTTGTAAACTCTATAAATAGATAATCCCCTTATATTACATATCTTCTCATTCGTAATAAAGACTTTGTTAGTTTCAAGGATATTTCTCTCCTTTCAGTACTTAGGCTACATCAAATGGTCTTCTATATATGTTTTAGGGTTTTGGCTTGTTGTACCTAGCAGCCTTCATGAAGAGTCTGAAATCAAGAGGTTTTTGTACGGATGACCTGTCCTTAACAGCGTTTCAGTATCAAGTCTCTTAAATCTCAAAAACATTATTTATAACCTTTCACTTACGTCACATTGGCCTTTTGGGAATCACTAACTTGTCGCATTCGCGAGCAACCATTTATCCCCATTTAGGCACCACAGCACGACCCAATTATTGTGAACGTATCAAGAGAACTCAAGTGGGACGTACTTGATCACAAGTGCCCATACAAGCCCGATTAGGGCATTATATCTCGAGCTCGATTGAGTTAAACATACTCCGATGCATAATTTAAATGGGATGAATGGTTGATATCGCAGTCGCGAATACCTATCCAACCCAATTACGGTGCTCCATCCGAAACCCGATTTAGGGGTTTCAACTTAGGTCGTGATAAATAAAATTTGGAATCTTTTTAGCCAACCAATGTCCATATTACCCAAATTTCCACGCGATAGAAGATGTTGATTTAGTTTACGTGTGAACTGTATATCGGGTCAGAGTTTTTACAGTGCATTTGGGCATTCATTTCGTTATTGTGATATATAAATAAAAATAATTCAAGATACACATGTTGGGTTTTATGTCCTAAACCTCATAATTTGTGAATGTTGAAATATCCTATTATTCAATAAATTCGTTGTTGAAGTATTGTCCAATAAATTGTTATTGAATAAGAGATTTGTTTATGATAAAACTCAAAATCCAATAAACAAGTTTCCTTGACTATAGTATAAGTACTTAAACTTTATGTTGAGATATAAACGTGGATAAAATACGAATAATAGTCTTAATGGTCTATAGTATAGGAATAAGGTTGGACGCCTTATTTTGGGGACACTATGAATGTGAGCCACTTTGTATTTAGCACAAGAAGAGTGATCCTAAAACATTCATGTAGGGACATGTGAGTGGGGGCATTTTATGCAATTTGATTGTATAAGACCAGGCAATGAAATATCCACTTTTACATTATAATACCATTAACTGATTAAAACTGACTATTTCGATTATAGATGACCTAAGTAACTCGACCTTAATCTTAAGTTAACTATGAAATCATGTTCACACGAGATTATCCTTAGATTTGCATAAATAAGGACAACTCATCAACGATGGCTCAATAGACCTTCCATTTCAGGTGTAAGATCGGGTAGATAGTTAAGGACGTAGGATACAAGACAAAATTCACTACTGCCCGTTTTTAGAATTAGAAGATAGGTTGTTTTTCAAGTCTTGAACAAAGCAGTCTCCCCCTCTCATTGGCCCCAGAGGGATTCGAGTTATAGGTTGGACCTTAAACCAATTGTTTAATACAGAATCAGCTGAAGCTTAAGGAACAAGATGTAATCTCGAGAATAAAACGCTAAATTGACCCAATCAAGATTGCGTGCAACTTGTGAATGGTTGACTTACTAATTATGGTTATATCATGTGAACATAAATATATATACAGTGAGGAGAGTACAACTGCCGACTATAATAGATAATCCAAGTAAGTTAATGGATGTTGATTAACTTAGTTAAAAGAGTTTAGCCCATTATTCTTAGATCATTGAAGCTCATGATTTGTAGTCCATTAGATCCCTCGACTGGCTCCTTATAGATTTAAACTTAGAACAGAGTGATCAGAAATTCGAATTGTTTGAATTAGTTAAGAAAATAAATCGTTAATAATAATCGATATAATTAACAATTACAAATTGAAAGATAAATGATATTTAGATATCAAAATTCGAATAGGGATTCGAATAGGTCAATCAAATTGATAGATATTAATATTTTGAAAAAATAATAATATAATATTAAATTAATTAAATAGTTTAATTAATTATATATTATTTTGTTATTTTATAATTATTATAATTTAAAATTAATTAATAAGATCAATTAATATAAATTATATAATTAATTGATAGAATTCGAATTTTGGAACTTCGAATTACAGAAGTCAAAATGTTAGATTTTTTTTTAAAAATAAAGTTAGTTGAATTATACAACTTCACGGTGCAAGATGACTAACCTACTAGCTTAATATGTTGCTTTTTTCACTTCAAACACAAATCCCTCGATGAATTAGCTAAATTAAATACTAATAGTAAGTTTGCATATGATTTGGCCATGTAATACACAATTTGATTGTGTTATTTTAGTGATGAAACTTGTTGGGTTTTGGAGAAAATACACAACTGTTCATAAACTCATTCTTTCTCAAAAACTCGTAAAATTTGTCACTAATTTGATCCCACAATCAAGTTCTAAGCCTAGAGGATATTAGAAAAGACTCATGTAGTTGTTCACAACTTGATTTCATTCAATTTCATCAAGAAATGAGTGAGAATTTTGAGCTTCAAAGGTAAGTGTTCAAAAAATCTTATTTTTTCGTTAATTTTCTTAACATGCTCAATCCTCAAAATTCATTAAATATAGAGTGTTTTAAATCGATCCTCTTTCGATAGCATGTTAATTAACTTTCACACAAGAGATAGTTTGATATGGAAGGGAGTACGAAGGGTTGGTATATCAAGTCACGATTTTTATAGCTCGATTATGTTGCCCCACCCCATGACAGATGAGGATGTTGTCATGATAACTCGTGTATCTTAAACTCCTTCAATTTATATACCACAATAACGAAAATGAGCCCAAGTATGTTGTAAAAGCCCTGACTCGATATACATACGACACGTGAACTAAATCAAACTTTTCTATCGTAGGTCACTAGGGCAAACAGGACATTGGTTCGCTGAAAAGCATCCCAAATTTTATATATCACGATCTATGTGGAAAATCCTAAATCTAGTTCGCGATGGGGCACTGTAATCGAGCTAGATAGGTATTCGCAATTGTGATATTAATCGTTGCTCCCATTTAAATTTCGCATCGAGGTATGTCAACTAATCGAACTCGGGATAAAATGCCCTAATCGAGCTATATGGGTTGTAATGCCCTGAATTCCCAAACTGAATTGGGTCGTTACTTGATTAAAATCACTAAATTGAATTTTGAAAGACAAACGTTACCAAAACAAATACTTAATTAAATACGAAAAGTGCCTAAACGAGATCCCTAAAACAATATTCTAAATCAAAATAGTTACGACGAATAAAATAAAATAGCTAAACAGTACTGGCGCCTGAAAACATAGTGTGAAAGCAAAAGGTCTTGTGGTCCCCTGCGGTAAGGTCACTAGTTCTTCTTTTCCCTTGTCAGTCCCTTGCCAGTCCCTTCTTACCTTTGCCTGAAACACAACACAGAAAAGATGAGTATAAAATATATCCAGTAAGGGACTTACTACTTGTAATACCCGACTTTTGTATTTCAAGTTGTTGTTGTAACAAAAAATAATAATAAAATAATTAAAGGGTATTTTAGTAATTTTGTTAAAGAATGGCAAAAGGGTATATATAAGAAAAAGAGAACAAAAGAAAATGTTTTTTTTAAAATTATTATTATTATTATTATTATTATTATTATTATTATTATTGTGGGAAAAGAAAAGGAAAAGGAAATTATTGTTTCAATTATTATTATTATTATTATTATTATTTTTATTATTATCTTTAAAGTCGATTTTGATATTTAGTTAAAACAATTTTTTGAAAATTTCTCATTTGACCGAGAGGAAGGTAGAAGAAAGAAATTTGAAATTGAGTTAATTTTTCCATCAATTTTTCTAATTGGATGGTTATTAGGCAAGATTTTGTCTTTAAATTATGTAAGTTAGCTGAAATTGAAGGGAACATGGAGAACAAAGAAAGGAAAATATGAGAGGCGAGAAAGGAAAAATCTAAGCCGAGGGGTTTAAATATAGTGGAGAAAAAGAGTGATTTTGAGCTCAATTCTTAACCAAATTGAGTGAAATTTAGGTCTAAATTGTGTGGAAAGAGAGAGGAAGCTAATGAACGGCTCAATTTTGAGAAATTTGACCGAGAAAACTAAGAAAAATGAAGATTTTCATCGTTGATGAAATTTACAGTTTTGAGCAATTGAAGTTGTTGAAGAAATGAAGGTGTTAGAGGTGAAATTGGAGCTTCAAAATTTGTGGTAAGCTCAATAAGAAATCCCTTTTTGATTTAGTAACAATTAATTTGATTAATTTCAGCTAGAATTAACGAATTTGTTGTTTGGAGATTGAAGAAAATCTCGTCGAAAAACAGAGCAATGAAATTTTCAACTTGAATTCCCGTTGATTGAGAGCAAATTAGACGGTGAAAACTTGAGGTAATGTAATTTAAGTCATGGGTAATTGATTGGTAATAGTTAGAACGTCCAATTTTGGCTAGAAAAGGAGAATTTCATCATCGGAGTGTCGCCGAAGTTGTGGCCGAAAAATTGGGGATTTTTTCAAGGTTGAAGATTAGGTTGTCCGTCATTAAAAGTGCGTCATTGAAGCCAACTCCGTCATTAAAGCCCAAAGACTAAATGCTTCATTTTCTTCAACCTATTAGTATATTATTTTTTTCAATGCCCATTTTACCCTTGATTAAGGAGCATATTAGAGGAAAACTTATGAAAATTAAGGAGACTTTGATATGTTAAAGGAAAGTTTAAGAAATTTAACCTGAGGACGGATTTTATTATCGGTTTGGTTTAATCTGTCGATTTTGAACAATTTTCAGGAAATTTGTCAGTCGGAGAGATTTACGAACCGAGAACGTCCCATCAAGTTTGTAAGTGATTTATTATCTTAATAATATTATATTATTATTTTACTACTAAAATAATATTGGAATGACACGTTTTACGAGAAATTGTATTAAATTCAAAAAAATTTAGAAAAATCATATTCTTCATGATTTTAAGAATACTTTCTTATGGTAAATTATTGGATTCATTATTCATGAATTAAGTGACATTTCCAGGTATTTGAATATCATATTATTATCTTTGCACGTTTACGAGACAAATGTCAAATTGAGATTTAAGAATGTTTATGAAACTTTTGGCCCTAATTATGTTTATTGAGTATATTTTATTGATTTCTATGCATTATTATCCATGTTTGACTATAATGAGGGCCGAGACGGTTTACAAGTTTTACGAGATTTCAGTAAAATCTGAGATATCATGATTTTCCATGTTTTAAAGAGATTCTTAGCATATTTCCAGTATTATGAAATTTATGATAAGTTTGATGGACCATTTGAGATGATTTACATGATATTTACACATTTTACGAGATATTTTTTTATAGAGCATGTGTATACTATACTAGGTGTGCACACTAGGGTATGCGCTGTCATGAGTGTTGGGTTCGCCCCACCATGGCAAAGGCGTTGTGGGCGATGGCTCTGCTACTTTGTTGTTATGCGTTGTCATGGTGTTGAGATTACTCCACCATGACAAAGACGTTGCAGGTGTTAGCCCCACTGCAACGTAGATTCGCTGTCGTTAGTGCTGGGTTCGCCGCACTACGACAAAGACGTTATAGATGCTTGCCCCACTACGACAAAGACGTTATAGATGCTTGTCCCACTATAACGTAGGATACCATCGTGTGCATTGAGCTAGCTCTACCACGACAAAGACGTTGTTGGTTCTGATCCCACCACTGCGTAGTTATAACTGTCATTAGTGTTGAGATTACTCCACTACGGCAAAGATGTTATTAGTGTCGGGCTTTTTCCCACTATTGGGTAGTTTAGATGATACACATCGCTTTATCATGTTTTCAGAAACAGTGTTTCTTGAAATAATTTTCATGATTTTAATGAAAGTTTACAAACATTAATTTATTGAGTTTATGATGAGATTTTTTAGCGTGATATTTACGTATTTACAAGTTTATAATACTTAAGATTTCCAAGCTATGATATCTTTGTATTTTAAATATGTTGGTTTTTTTTAAACATCACTTACTAGGCATTTCATTCTTTCAAAATGTTTTCCCCCTTTCAGGTAGAGATAGTGATCTCCAAACCTGACCTACAGCTGTCTGTCTACTATACAGAGATTTTGATTTTGTGGCACGTTTAGACTCTGATCATGCATGTTCTATTTGGTTTGTAGAATGTTTAAATAGTGAGTTGGGTATGTATAAGGCAAATATGGGTTTTCACTTCTAGTGTTTGCATTTTAGTTTTCCGCTGCTATGTTTTATTTGTTTATGATGAGTAGATAGTCAGTGAGTGAGAATCGTTAAGGTAGAAACGAGACTTATTGGCTTCACGTCGTCTCCTAGGCTAAGAGTAGAGAGTCTGGGAGACGGTGTGACACTACTGATCTCACTAGGTGATCATTAACTCTCTCTATTAACTTGTACACTACGACACACATTCAAATGGTTTGGTAGGAACGCCCACACAGCCCAAAGCCAGAGTCGTCCTAGGAAATCTGTGGAACCACATGCAAAAGCAATCATGTCGGAACACATGCCACACAGACTTGTTAACCCGATCCTTGTGACACAAGCCACACAGACTTGTCAACCCATCCCACAAACAAAGTACACAAAGTTAATAGGTAGAGTTAACAGACACCATAATCAAACAAAAACCACAATCAATAAGTATAGAAATCACAACAATAGTCTATTCTTCATGATACAGTTAACATGCTTTACATAATCCACATAGTACGACAGGTCATGCATAATTCACACAATTAATTATACACAAACCCGAACTTAACGCCACAATATAACCAAGAATCAGGTGTCATGTAACCCACAAGCCAACCAAAATCTACCGTGCTATGAATAAGATGTCTCATAACATCCCTAAACATAGCCACAATAAACGGTTCATCGACAACAGGAAATTTCACAATGCATGCGATCCAATTCATTTTCTACACCTTATCCGCCTAAGACGTGGATTCAGTAGAAGTATCTCTTATCTCAATTTACTGAAAATTCTTTGGCCGAAATAAAATCCTTGAACCGATCCTACACATCACAACACAATTAATTAATAATTTTTCCATAAAAATTATTATGGAAAAATTATTAATTACTTTTGCTTAACTCTCTTCAATTTTAATCCTTTCATCTTACCAATCTATCGTCTACGTTCCAACTAATTTGCAGGAAAAACTCTACGAATTAATCCAAAAAGAAACCTTCAATTGGACCTTCAAAACCAAGAACATAACAACCAATTTATTCCAAATTAATCTTTCAAACTATTTTTTAATGGGGCATCCAAAAACCTAAAATAATATAATCAACTTTATCAACCAAACGACACCCAACAGAGGCAGCATACAGCGGGCAGCGCGGACCTGAAGGCGGCTGGCGGTCTGAAGCAATGCACGATGCAGATGTGCACAAGCTAGAACTGAAGCACGACGCAACTTAGAGCGATGACGCACGGCGCGACTGGGTACGTGGCTCGACTACCGAACTTGGTTGCATGCGTAGCAGAGCTTGCAGCTCGACGTCGGAGTAAGGGCGCACGAGAGAGGCTGCCGGCAACGAAAAGGAAGAAGAAAGTGGAGGTGGAGCTAGCGACAGCAGCGACAAAAAGAGAAGAAGAAGATGAGGAGGAAGGGTTGCACGCTTAAGGAAAACCTAATTATTTATAAAAAAAACTTAATAATAATAATAATAATAATTATTATTATTATTATTATTATTATTCATTTTTCTCTTTCCACAATTCTACTTTCCTTTCTCTTCGATAAAACTCACTTCCCTCACTCTTCATTAAAATCACTTTCATCTCTCTTCATTTAAAACTCACTTAAACTCACTTTTCTCTCTTCATTCACAAATATTCAAATAAATTCATAATCAATTAACTCCAAAACAAATTCAAATTAAAATACAAACATCCCAACAATTATATAACCAAACAAACAAATTAAAAATAATTTGCTTGATTAAATAAATAATTTACCTTAATTTTGGGATGTTACATGGGTACCCGCAATCACAAGTACCAAAAGTATGTCCCACTCGAGCTTCGAATCGAGGTACGTTCACAATCAGGCTTGCATTATGGTGTCCAAATCGAGCTAGATGGTCGCTCACGAACGCGGCGGGTTAATGATTCCCAAAAGGCCAATGTGATGTAAGTGAAAGGTTACAAGTCATGTTTTCAAGATTCAGTGGTTGGTCAAGAAATTGAATCGCTATCTATTAAGGACGGTTCATCCGATTAAAATTCCCCTGAAATCAACTCAAAACAACCAAAATCAAAGCATCGTCACGTAGCGGTAAGAAAATGGGGTTAATGGGAAAGATCTAAAAAGAGAAGCAAAAATAGGAATGGGGACAGGGGATGGATGATTGATTAAGGGTCGAAAGTTTACCTGTAAGGCGAAGAGGGGGAATGAGACAAGAAAACCAGTGAGTGAATAAAAGGTATCGATGGAAGTAATCAAAGTTAGGAAGAACCGGCTTGAAAATAAAATTGCAACCTACCTTGGAAGAAATCCAATCAACACAATCCTGTAACCAATTAGAAAATGAAATTTGAATTTAAAACAAGCTCCTAAGACAAATTTGAATTTGAAACAATCTCCAATATTGCAGTTCAACCAATACAAAAAGTTTAAAGATTTTTTTTTCTCAATTTCCTAGGACAACATTTTCAATTGTTTTATGAACAACAACAAAACATTACAAAGGAACTAGCCAAGAGAACCAAATAAACCAAAACTCAACTTCAAATAAAGCCAAAAAAGAGCAACCACAACAACCAAGAACTAAAATCTGAGAAGCAGAGCAAGACATTGGATAAATACTTCAGTGCAACCAAAGACAAATACAGACCAAACAACAAACATCCAAAACTAGAATCCCATGCTTAGGATTTTGAAGAGGCTCTTTGTTCCATTTTTAAGAGCTATATATATCATCTTTGAAAACCTTCAATCTCCTGTCCACCTTATAGTGCAAAGGAAAAAGAAGTCCATAGCCATTCAAAAAATAAGTAAAACAAAAATGAAAACTATAAATGAAAGAACCAATAGACTAACCAAAACTACTAACCATCATTTTAAATATTGAGCTCGGTAGAAGTTATAAAGCATACCAACCTAAAGAGTGTATAGAGGAAAAGAGCTCCAAAGTATGGAATTTTGAGGTGTTGATAACACACTAAAAACAGATGAAGTTCAAAAAGAAAAAATAAACCGACGTAAGAATAATATTATTTAAAATCATTCAGGATATGTTTGGGGCATGGAATGTTGAGTAATAGCCCACTCCATGTTTGTGGCAAGGATTATTTTAGTTGGGGATTAGGATTAGGATTAAAATAACCTACATGCTTTTACTATTCTTCAACCCTAGGGGTAATTGTTTCAAGGGTTGGAAAGTTCGTCAACCAACTTTTCGACACCACCTCCAGTGATCGTCGCCGGCCAATATCCGACCACCACCTCCGGTGATCGTCGCCGGCCAATCTCCGACCACCACCTCCGGTGATCGTTGTCGACCAATCACCACCACCACCTTTGTGAATCCACCGGCTAACTTCTAAAAACCAAACTTCGGCGACCACCGCCAACCAACCTTCGGTCGCCACCGATAAGCCTTGAAACATTTTAATAAAAATATTTTAAAGATATAACAAATCAAATAAACTTATATGTATAAATATTTTTTTTAAATGAAACTCATTTGTGTTTTTTTTTTTAAGAAGTTTTTATAAAAAATGTTTAAATAAAAAAGAATTTTTGAAAGACCTTTTTCTAAGTCATTCCAAGGTACTTAGTTTAAATTTATTAATATTTTTTAAAATATATTTTCTCATTTGTTTTTCTTTTGGAGGTTTTTCTAAATTATTGTTATTATTAGTTTATTTTTTTTAAAACTATCATTTTCTCCTTTTTTGTTTTAAACTAATGTTTTCTTCCGTTAGTGGATAATTGAATTTTCTAATAATTGAATTTAATATTAAAATAGTAGTTTATTTCAATTTTAAGTTAACATATTATAATATTTTTAAAAAAACCATGATTTTTTTCAAATTAGTTAAAGTGACAAAAGTCTATAGAAATTTTATTTCAAAATCTAGTAAAATCTAAATAACATAGATATATATATATATAATATTAAATTTTATTAAATGAACAACATAATTAACTAGATTTAATAAAATCACATATCGATTTCTATAAAAAAGATTGTATTATAAAATTTTATAACCTAAATATATGTATGACAAAATAATAGTGCAAAAAAAAATAGACATGATCTAAGATAACCAATATTTATTTTACAGATTATAATACATACTATAATAATCCAGACTATAATACTCTGCACCCCAACAGACTATAATAACTCAGTCTGCGCTCCAAACGGCCCCTTAGTGGTTATTCTAAATATTGTTCTGGGTAGAAGTTGCATAAAAACTAAGGGGCAAAATAAGCAAACACCAACCAGCTGTCTACAAACTTTTAAAACAAACACCAACTAAATTCATATATTGCTCACTATAGAAAGGAAGTCGAAGAATAAGTTATATTAATGTCGACAATCATCTTAACTCAATTAATGACCTGTTATGCAAAATGTATTGTCCAATTAGAAAAATAACCAACATACAACTCAAGAAGACTTCTAAATTTATACGGGAGGAGTTCTCGAAGCAATAATCATGAAAATACATAATAGTTCCAAACAAAAATTTTAAAATTGAAGGGACAATTTATCATTGATTACTATATACAGAATTGAGTAGTTTTTATTACCATGATTACTTTACATATAGACAGACTTGCAGTTCCTTGTATGATCGTCCTAATCCAAATGGGCGTCAAAATCTGAGAGTCACAGGACATGAATTTCAAGTTGAGAAAATTGTGAAAAAAATACTCAACTAATCTCTTCTCTACCGATATGAATTGGTGAGCCTTTAAGAAGTATGGACTAATCATTTCAAAATTCCTCCCAAACATGTCAAAATTTAAGAAAATTGGTTTTACCCCTACAATTTTTTAAAAAAATCATCCAAGACCAAGTGTTTCAACGAGCAGTTAACCATTTAGTAAAAGGCAAAAGAGCAGTTAGCCATTTAGTGAGAGATTTGAAGGACCTGATTTTTCATTCTGTTTTTTTTTTTTTTTTTTTTTTTATTTGCATAATTACTTGACATAAACTAGAATATTGCGCGCGCGCCCGCACACACACAAAAAATATCTACACAACAAACCACCCACATTTCACGTACGGGGAAACAGTAAATATTTATAAACAAACATATTCACCATAATATTCTGCAATTAAAAATTCAATTAGAATCTAACTCAAAATGTTAAGTCTGTTTATTAGTACAAATTATACAATACATATGGGTCAAAAATCAATCCACAATAAATTTTAGCATTGTTTTATCCCCTTTGCAACCAACTGAGATGGTCATCTTTTGCCAATAACTTTGCGGACAATTTCTTTACTTGCTGACTGAACTCCTCATGCTTAATAGCTCACAAAAAGTAAATAATAATCTAATGGAAATAATAGCATCATATTCTTGACAACTATTTTCCAACCTACGTAGTAATGAATATGAAGTCAAATAGCTTGGTTGGAAGAGAGACTACTAAATACTTACTGTGAAAGAGATGTCCAGCTCTAGATTTCACAACAATCAACCATAAAAAATGAAACAAATATGAGAGTTAATCTCTACATGCTTGAAAAAAGACACATAATTTCTTCCAATCTGCTACGAAACTAAGTCAAACTAAAACCAATTTATTTCTGCACGGGAGGGGAATGTAGACAGGGGAAGGATTGTGCATCAAAAAGAACAAAGAACCAAGAATTCTATAAGTAATTACCTCAAATTGGTTCTCTTTGCTAATCCAATGAAGCTATACAACTGTGAGAGAGATGTTCAGCTCTAGATGGCTAGATTTCACACCAAATGCTTGAGCATATGTCTGTTTAAACTCTTCATAGACAGCTCTTCAATAAGCGAAGACTGGATTTTATTCAAGAACTCCATACTTAAAAGAAAAAACAAAACACAAACAATGATTTCACTCAATTAGATTGATTTGATTTTCTAGGATTCTTTTGGAGCAGAATAAAAAAGCAACTATGACGAATTGGACTTGCATTTAACATTAGAAGCAATAGGAACAGAAACTTTGCAACAGTGTTCTTGAAGCACTACATGCGGGAGAGAAATTAAGGGTTCTTTTGTTGCAGTGCAGAAAGTATGAGGGAATTTCGAAAGGAGTGGCCTTGTAGACATTAACGATGATGTCCAATTGCTCTTTGTTCTTGAAGACTTGGCAAAAGGAGTCAGCATCGATCAGCATTGAGGATGGTCATTTGGCCGTGCAGCAGGATGCTTCCATCTTGGAGGCTGGCATTGTCGTTGAAGATGAAGGCAATGCGAAAGTCAACCATGTTGAGGATGAGGCTAGAATTTTGTTCAGTAGAGACAATGGAGGAATCGACAGCCAAGGAGTCCATAATGAAGAGACTGAGAGAAGCTTGCCATTTCCAAGGGGAAAGAGAGAATGTGAAATGAAAAGGGAAATGCCAATGGGGAAAGGGTGAAGGAGAAGTGGGGAAATGGGTAACAAGGAGAAAGAGGCGGGGTAAAGGGCTTCACGCAAAATTAAAAGTGAATTTAACTTTTAAATGAGGGAAATGTAAATTTCAACTGGCGCCTATTTTTTCTACACCTTTTCAATAGCTGTTTTTTTAATAAAAAAAAAAAGCTATAACCAAGTGCTATTGTTGTTGTAGTGTCTGTTTACAACCAACAAGAATGATAAATCCCCTAACTAATTACCAATATACTCTTCATAACATTCCTATCATTATGGATATTGATCTATTGTTCTGAATTTTCACCCTAGACTCGAGATTGGCATGAGATGCAAGTTATCTATGAATATTGATTGGAGAAAACATGATAATTAGAAGAGTTTGAACACAACTTTCTGTACCTGATATCATATCTTAGATCATTGAGACCCAAAAGCTTACCCTAAGAATTTAGGGTATTTTTAGTATGTGCTAATACGAGATACAATATCAAGATTCCTGGAACTTCAAAATGGAAAAACTTGTGTATTTTAGAATCCCAGAACATCAGTTAACACAACAAAAAATTTGTGTGTAGGCTTCTGTGTAGAGGAATTAAATAAGAATTTACCAGAATTTCTAGTCGTAGTGATTAATGAGACTAGGAGCAAAGTCTTGGTTCTTCCCAACATCTTTGACACAACCGATGATTCTCTAATGCAAAGCAGACCACTAACAACACTAAAATTGACTGTAAAAATCAAACATCGCAACTCTGCACATTAGGTGTGAGAAGAAAAATAAAATAAGGAAAAGTATTCAGATAAAGTCAAGTAGTTAGATGAGGATCAATGAGGCCGAATTTAAGAATGACCGGGAAGAATGTATTGGACAACGATTCAAAAAAGTGGAAGCAAAATGAAGATTGAGAGTTTTATTTTCTACTGGGGAGGGGGGGGGGGGGGGGGGGGGGGGCTCTAAACCCCAA
>JBBPDJ010000001.1:16431486-16446649 GCA_037974625.1 Cucumis cinereus | reverse complement strand
AGGAGCACAAAATGAAATGAAAAATCAGTTGAACTTGGCTAATTCAAGATGCATTGAAGCTTGTAACATCTTGGTGCATCTAGGTGCAGAATCATGAACTGCTTGCTTTAAATAGTGAAAAGTATGATCATAGTAATGACTTTATAATTTTCATCAGTAAATCACACTATTGGATAAAGTTCCAAATCAAATAAGACAGGGGACTCATTATAGGACATGCTAAGAACAAATTAGCAATTCAGTACAAATTGTAATATGACAGACACTGCCTATACACTATATAGTTCCAATGTCTCAAAATACCAAAGCTATTAACGATGAAAATGGAAGACAGGTGGAACTGCTAATTCAGAAATTGTTAAGAGACATTGTCCGTCGCAAGTTGCGTGAGAGTATAAGGGAGATTCCGCCGCAAGTTGTCCGTTGTCCGTCGTCCGCCGCGAGTTCTCCGTCGCAAGTTGTCCGTTGTCCGTCGCAAGTTGCAAGACTCTGCCGTCGCAAGCTTCTGTAGTCCGCCGCTCGTGAATTGAAACGTCGTGGGTTTAGGGTATAAGGGAGAAACTTTTCCCTCTCTTTGGTTTAATCAAAATAAAAGGAGGGAAATAAAAAAAAGAAGGGAGAATTATTTTTGGAAAACTTTTAGCAACATTCATATTTGTTGCTAAAAGTAATTAATTTTTAGTGACATTTTTCAATACTTTTAGTGACACAGACTAAAACTGTGTCGCTAAAAATAATCTTTTGTGACAATTTTTTTTATCGTCATTAAAACTAATCTTTTAGTGACAAAAATTATATGTGCCACTAAAACTTTGTCACTAAATATTGAATTTCTTGTAGTGACTACCTTTACGTTCTCTCCATAACTCATAGGGTATTTCTGAAACACTCTTAGAGGGAACATTGTTCAAAATGTAGACATTGGTCTCTAACGCATGTCCCAAAAAAGATTTAGGCAAATCGACAAAGCTCATCATCGAACGAACCATGTCTAACAAAGTTCAGTTTCTTCTTTTTGATACATTGTTTTGTTGAGGTGTGTTTGGTGCAGTGAGTTGTGATTTGATTCCATATTCTATCAAATAGTCTTGGAATCTTAAATTCATATACTCACCACCTCGATCTGATCCAAGTGTCTTTATAGTTTTACCTAATTGGTTCTCAACCTCTGCCTTATACTCCTTGAACATTTCAAGGGCTTCGGACTTATGGTGCAGTAGGTAAACATAACCATATCTTGAATAATCATCTATAAAACTAATGAAATATCCATACCCTCCTCGTCCTTTGACATTTATCGATCGACAGAGGTCCGTATGCATAAGTTCTAAGGGTTTTTTGGCTCTAAGACCTTTTTCTGTAAAAGATCTCTTTCTCATTTACCTACAAGATAGCAAATAGTTATCTTCTAGCTGTTTTAGATGGCCATTTTTAACCAATCTCTCACTCCTATTGAGATTTATGTGGCCTAATCTCAAGTGCCAAAGATATACGTTAGAAGAAACCTTTTGTTGTTTATTTGAGTTTAAACTGTTCTAAACATCTATGTATTTAAAATAGCTTTGCACTTAGTTGGTCTTGAAATGTATAAGTTATTCTCTAATTTTGCATAGCAAATGCCAATATCGCTTTTTGTAATGAACGCATCATTAACAAAAAAAATATTGAATAATGAGTCTCGAGTAAATAATTTACTAAAATCAGATTTCTTTTCATTTTCGAAACTAAGTATACATTATCTAATAATATATACTGTTCTCTGGTTAAGAATAACTTAATATCTTCCACTGCCATAGTCGAGATAACTTCTCCGAATCCAACTCTTTGATTCATTTCACCAGCTTGAAGTTGTTGCCAGGAACATATTCCTAGTGAAGAAGTACAAACATGATGAGTCACTCCATAATCTAATGTTCAATTAGAATCATTATTCTCCACTAAACACGTTTTTGGAACAAGTAAATCATATTTATTGTCATTTACATATTTTCTCTTGGCCAGACAGTCTCCTCTATTGTTTTTATTATGAAATTTTCCCAATAAACCTAACATAGGTTTTTTAGGACATTTCTCTTTTAAAACCATGTCCAAATCATCTTTTACTAGTATTGAATTTGACTTTTGTTTTGTATGTTTATCGTCGTTTAATTTATCGGAAGCTAATATTTGAAACATTGAGCTATACATGCTGAAAAATATAAACAAATTCTATTTCGAGATATGCTACAGACTCTTTTAATAAAGCCAATAAGGTTTTAGCAAAAAGTAGTAATGTACCCAGCATTATATTTTTGCAATTACATTTCAATGGTTTAGAATAATC
This sequence comes from Cucumis cinereus, assembly GCA_037974625.1. Classification (NCBI taxonomy): domain Eukaryota; kingdom Viridiplantae; phylum Streptophyta; class Magnoliopsida; order Cucurbitales; family Cucurbitaceae; genus Cucumis; species Cucumis cinereus. Next base: position 16,444,326 of record JBBPDJ010000001.1, on the reverse strand, counting down.
TCTACTAAGGGGTAATCGATTATCCCTCCAGTGAACCAAGACCTTGAGTAAATGCTATCTAAATAACTCTTTTATTCTATAGAATCTAATTATCGTTACTTTGGTCAAGAACATACTAACACCTTAGCAATTTTTGTCAGTGTGATCCTCCATTTTCAAATCTCATAGAATGTTATCAACAAGCCATCGAAGTGTAGACAATGATGAAGACGAAACTATGAGACCTTATCCAACTAAGGAGTTCACAGTGTTCCAAATCCTATAATACAACCTTCCAATTGGTAAATGTCGCTTCAGAACAGACATGCATGCGCATTATAGGAATCTCACGATGCAACCTAATAGAAGAGACCTTAGGACCTATTAATGCATATCCTTCACTTACTATAGATAACTTTCCCTATTCACCTTGATATTGAGTTATCCAAACACTCTCTGAATATGGACTCTTAGAGACGTTAAAGTTAAAAGTAAATTACTTCTCTTCAGTTGAAGTGTTCTATACGGTTTCAGTGTTCCTTACGTTCTATACAATTTCAAGTTTTACTTAGGCATATATCCTGGCTAATTAAACATACCCTAAGCTAGTTGTTGTATTCAAGTATAACTTTTAATTTTAACCTGCAATGTCTAGGTGATAAACCATTTCTATAATCTCACATCTCTCACACATGCTCATAAAACTAGGTTAACTAGGCTTAAGAGCTGATTTCGATCTCTAGGTAGCAGGTGTTCCGTAAACCGTCAACATAAGAACTTCAACCTTAGTCATCTTATCTAACTTTTTGTCAAGATCTAATTAGGTAAGCTTCTTGCAATCAGTTTTACAAGATATCGATCTATTTCTACGAAAAATTGGTGGATTTTGTTAATGGTGAACATGCGATTTATTTTTGTCATGGATTTTAGATGTCTATATGACACTTATAACTTAGACAACTAAACCTATGACAAGTTTAACTACGTTTAAAGTTAATAAGCCTTCAACTTGTCATCAAACATGACTACATTGACTTCAAATAAATCTTTGTAAGAGTTGAGTTCCCCAACGAAAAATAGATATTATTTCTTCTTTTCTAATGAATTAATCATAACCGCTACCTATCTTATAACTCTCTTACTATGATTGAGACTTATCTAGTTGACTATTAGAAGACATTTGACTTTTAAATGTATCAATGGTTAACAACAGTTATTAACGATTAAGTGGTGTTACTTGGAATTAGTTCATTAACACTATTTAACCTAATTAGGATTATAATCTTTTATTTGAAAATCCTAAAAAAAATTAGTATTATCACATAAATACGTTATTTTATCTAGGATTGTATAAAAAAAAAAATAGGAGCATTATAACACATGTCTCAAGCGATGAGGGTTGGTATCAAGAAGAGGGTTGGTATCAAGAAGGAATCATTGAAGTAGAAGGTGAAGTGATCAAAGGTTTGAAGTGAAGAAGAAAATAGGACCAGGAAGTTAAGGAATGTGGTGAGGAAAGGTGATGAGAGGAATAGTAAGATTGGGCAGTGAGGTTGGAAGCATTGACCATTAGGCGTCGAAATCTGGGAGGTTTGACACATAGTGTAAAAAGAGGCGTTCAACTATTTTTTTTATTTAAGGGAAGAAATCAAGTGGGAGACCGATATCGAACATCTAGGGTCTAGAAGGATGAGTTGGCAAGATTAGGTAATCATAAATTGAAGTTAAACTGAAGGAGTGATAGTTGTAAAAGTTTAGAATGAGGTGTTAGCTAATTAAAGTTTAATTGGTGACTAAGAAAATTCCTTAAGTAGTATAAATAGAGGAGAACAAGTTCATTTTGAAGAAAATTTAAGTCTAAAAATATATAGAGCTATACGAGACAGAAGTGGAAGACCTAGGCGTCGAGGTGCCAAGTAAGAAGTAAAGAACGAGATAGAAAGTTGTGTGTTTGTGAGTGACCTTTCCAAAACAAAACTTTGTTTTGAATGTTGAAAAACATGCGTTTCAATGTAGTTGAATTAAATGTTATTTGATAAGTGTGTGAAATAAAAAGAATTCCTTACCGTATATGTGTGACATGTTTCATTACCTTACGAGAACTCTTGTTTGAAAATGATGGAATGTGAAAAAAAATTTCTAAATCAATGAACCCAATACTCGAATCGATTAAGTGAGGTATGTATGTAACGCAAATCTCTAGACGATAAGAAAAAGGGTTAAAGTGAACTACGTACGTATAGCTGATCCCAGGACGTTAAGTATGGTCCCCCCTAGGCAGGAATGTTCGAGTACAAAGTTGATGAGAATTTACGCATGGTGCCACTTATTAGACAAAATCCACAATCGTCCTATAGTTTTTAAACACCTAATATTTCAAAATGTTTTAATGAAAAAAATGTTTGGTAGAATGTCACTTATTGAGTATTTCGACTTACGTTTTCTAAATTGTTTTGTATTTCCCTTCAGGTAGCGAAGCGTTCTAGGCACCCTACGAAAGTTGTTGTCTGTATTCCCCACATAGAGTTTTTGCTTACTCGTTGCATAGCCTATTGCATTGTATGTTGAACATCATATCCAAATTGTAAAAAGTGTAGATGCTTGCATTGTTTTAGATGTAATTTGAGAAACTTTGTAAAGTTGCAATAAACATTTGAAGTTAATAAAGCTTGGAGTTCATTATTCACTATTACTCATCTCATTGATCGTGCCAGACAGTTTAATCTAAGACCCGAAAACAAACTTAAAGCATCCAAGAGTGTCCCTCCATCAAGGGAGGCTAACACTTCTTACGCTTGTCACATCTCCTCTCGATTAAGTTGGTGAATGGGGAGGGGGTGTGACAACCACCTACATTTAAGCGTTATTTTTTAACATTTATAAATCTATTGGGTTTATTTTGAAATAAGTACCTTAATATATCCAAATCCTGAAATGTCGTAATACTAGCTTTACTATATTTCATAATCCAAAATTGTTTCTCAAACAATTTTGGAAAGGGTTAATGTTGAAAATGCAATCTTTATTACATGTCCTAACCAGAGTATGACAAAATGTATGTAACTTTTAAACGATAAGGCTGGGTTTAAAAAAGTACTTATCAAGCTTATGACACGGTCCAGCAAGTCCATATTTCTCCTTTTAAAGAACAATTTCAAACATAATGCTTGAAGTTGGAATGTAACAAAAACACCATTTTCAGCATAGACAAGCAATGATGTTTTAATGTCTCTCACTACTTTATCTGAGATGAGCTTCCTGATTTCAACTTGTAAAATATTTGATTGTCATTTAAGAATCTATCAGTACTCTCATTTAAGAATAATAAAATACAACACAAGATCATTAAAAGTTCATTTCAAAACCCTAGGAACCATAATCGTAAACTATCCCAACACATATACTTCATAAAATTTAAATTTTAAATTCAATAAAAAAGTGAATATAATATAGATTCTTAATTACAAATAGAAATATTATTGAAACAATGTTGCTTCGCTTAGCTATCTCAAACCAAAGAAGAAGAGATTAGGCATAATAGTGATGAAGAAAAGTATAGGCCTCAACCCACCATTTTTTACTGCGGTATTTGGCATTGTTACGGAATTAGGTAAAACTTCAATCGTAAATTTCATGCCCATATTGCAATGGTTTCATCCGTGCAAATAAAATAACGAGGACCAAGACGGTTATTTTGTAGGGTAAAAATTATTGAAGTATCCAAAACAATTCCTTGCTTTACACAGTCATCAAAATCCTTCTTAGAATTTGCTTCGGAAAAAGTATGTGTCTCGTTGGCTCTTGATGTAAATCCTACATTAGAAAAAAAAATCATGTTTGATCGAGCCATTTAACATTTGTATGGTAACGTTTTTATTTCTTGTTATTATCGTGTCTTGATTGAGTTTTTGAAATATAGATGTATTTGGTAAGACTTCGAAATTTCATGTGCATGACTCATTTTTAGAAATGTTTCAAATATTGTTTAGAAATTTTGGAAAATATGCATGATGAATAATGAATACCAAAATAAAATAAATAGGTTAAAAAATATTATTTCTTATCTTTGTATTTTGAAACGGTTTGATTTGATTTTAGTATATGTTAACCACGGTAAATGAGAAATGCATGTTACCAAACAAATCCTTAAATTAGTTAAAATAAATGAATAAGTAAAAGAAGGGCATTAAGAATATGATTACTTAGTGTATCACCAACGAAAAAAGTGTTATTACGAGCCCATTCAGAATAGAACGTGAGAGTCGGGGGTAAGTTCCAACCAAAATCACCTCCAACCTCGTGGTCGATAGCAGCAACAACGTGGAAGAGAGATCCGATAAGGAAGAGACATGTAAGGGAACCCATTGTTGTACTCATTTGAATAATTTTTGTGTTTTTGAACTAGAAGAAGATAAAAGAAAGGTTAGGGTTTTAAAGAAGTTCATTTGTGAGAAAAAAAATATATGGATAAGACATACCAATTTGAATAATAAATTTAGAATGCCATCAAATTTGAAATAGCCAATGAATTTGGGTTGTACAATTTTTAACATGAATTTGGCTAATCAATTCATTTATATATATTATTCTTTAGCCACCTTTTAAGCTTAACCTAAAGCCACCAACCAATTTTTTTTTTTTTTTAATAGAATTTTCAAATTTGCCATATTTTTTATGGAATCTAAAGATGAATTTGAAAAATTAAGCCCATGTTTGGTTAATCATCATTTCATTTTTTGTTGTTTATTTTGAAAATTAAGTTTATTTTCTTCCAATTTCATACCATATTTATATTTTTCTTGAGTAAGTGACTTATTTTTTTAGCCAAATTTAAATAGCAAAAACAAAATTTTAAAAGTTACTTTTTTCTTTAAATTTTTTAATTTTGCTTAAATTTTTAAAGAATTGATAAAAGGTAGATAACAAAGCAAGAAAATTTAGGATGAAAATTATATTTATATACTTAATTTCAAAATAAAATTTAATATAATAGAATGATTACGAAACGATGCCTACAATTTTTAACATTAAATAATACAAAAGTTGCATCTTATTTATTTATTTATTTTGAGGAAAAAAACAAGTACAAAAGCTGATTTTAGAGACTGAGTCAACGGCATGCTTACCAAAACATAGTATGTTAAAGTTAGGGAGAAAAAAGTCATATTTTAAAATATACTAATATTTATTTTGAATCTATTTCAATTTTGTTTTTTTAAATTAAGCATTTTTTTTTAATTTCTTATCATGATCGGCATCTTTCCTGAATAAAAGAGATAAGTTTTAAGTTAAATTTCAAAATTAAGAATAGAACTAAATTATATAAAAAAAATGTTCATTTTGTGTAAAAAATGTTCCTAAAGTTCCAAAAGATTCAAAAACACCCTTAAACTTTCCAAAAGTTCAAAAAAAGAAAATTACTAGTTTTAGTTTTGGATGAAAACTATTAAAATTTTGTTTAAAAAATATGCGTTACTTAATAAAAGTTTAAAAATATATCCACCATTAGTATTTGAACAGAACCCAATAATTCCTCGTGATAAAAATAACCTTAAAATTTTATTTAAAAAATGATCCTACCATTAATTTAGTGATCAATTTGTTTGACGTTTTCTTGAGTTTGAAAAGAACGAATTTTAAAACAAATTATATAGGTATCATCATTTTTTTTAATATAGATACTCTCATAGTTCTTTTAATTTTTCAATTTTTAGCTTACACTAATTTTCTTAACAATTAAAATAAAAACAAAAATTTTAAGTTAATATAAAATCCCACGAAAATTTGCAAAATTCTAAATTATTTGGTGATTTATTAATTATCTTTCTTCATTTTATAGTTCTGCAATATTTTTTTAAATTTATTTTAGATAAACAAGTGTCAACAAAAAGGGGAGTAAGAGGGCAATGAAGAAGGGAAGGAGAAAATGATGGATAATAGAAAGCTAAGACGGTATTAACAGTTTTTGTTCATATAATGGTAAGAGTATTTTTTTTAGTTTAAGAGTATTTTAGAAAATTTTGAAAGTTAAGAAGTATTTTTGGTTATAAAACATTGACAGTTTCCATAAAAAACTGTGAGGATATTTCGAACACATTTTGGAAGTTTAAGGGTATTTTTGAAATTTTGAAACTTCATGGACATTTTTTTAAACTTTTTAAACTTCATGGTCATTTTTGACACAAAGTGCAAAGTTTATGAGCATTTTTTTTATAATTTATGGACTTCATTACATAATAAAAAAAAATTATTTTAAATGACAAAACAACTAAAAATATTTATAAATATAGCAAAACTTTACTTTATATCGGTAATAGATCATGATATATCCAAATAAATATACATCGATAGATGTCTATTTGGGTTTACTATGGTCTATCACTAATATAAAGTAAACTTTTGCTATATTTGTAAATATTTTAAGTAGTTTTTTCATTTAAAATAATTTCCTAATAAAAGCTAATACTCAATTTTGACGAGAATTTTCATGATAGGGACTCAATTATAAAAAGTTTGAAAATTAATGGACTAAATTGTTTCTAACTAAAGTTGAGAAACTAAATTGACTTATATAGAAAACTGTAAATACCAAATGTGTTTTTTAACCGTCTCTTAGAATTGACTAGAAAAATTTGTTTTTCAAAATGTCATTTTCATTTAAACGTACACTCTCATAAAAACTATTTAAAATAATAAAAATGTGTTTGGTTAACACTTTTTTCAAAGTATTTTTATACAGAAGTTTGTTTGGTTGGCTAAATATAAAAACATTTTTATTTGATATATAAATGGTGACTATTAAACCCTATGAGAACTAATAATTTAAAAACACTTTCAGTGCCAAGTGTTTTTTTTTTAAGCATAACATATGCTCAATTTAATTGTTCATTAGAGTTTGACGTTGGAAGTCGGTCGTTGAAGGTAATTGATGAAGCTAGTCGCCAAAGCCAAATTGTCAGATGTGGTCATTATTGGAGTTAGTTGCCAGGGGGGTCATTGGTGTTGGATGCGAAGTTGATTGTCAAAAGTGGTTGCTAAAGTTGGTTGTCGATGATGGTCGTTGGCAATGGTCGCCACCAAAGGTTACACTGATGTGGTTATTAGAGTTTGTTGTTGGAATTGATGGGGTAGTGATCGTCGATGAAGGGCACGTAATGGCGACTGGAGGAAACGATAGTAAAAGTGAGGAAGAAGACTAGTGAAGTTATTTTAGTAAGTTTATGTATATATAAATAAAGAGATTAATCATTAACTCTTAAAAAATATTTTTCTAAAAGTTGATTTCAAGCGTTTTTCTAAAACTAGTTTATTTACTCACTTTTTCAAAAAGTTAACTTGAGTTGTTGTCAAACTCCAACTTTTTTTAAAATCATATTTCTTTAAAAAAATAAATATTTATAAAGTTGGACCAAACATACTCTCAAATACCAATTCATATAAAACAAGATTTTTTTTAAATAATGTATTTTTAATATATATTGTCAAATGTAGGTGAGGGGGAAAGATAATGTAAAAAATAGGATTGCGGAGTCGTGTACGGGGTACACGACTTCAGGAAGTCGTGGATCGAGTACACGACTCGGATACGAAGTCGTGGACCGAGTACACGACTTGGGTTCGTAGTCGTGGACCCCGTCCACGACTCTCCTGACGTGTCTGCAAGTGTGGCAGCAAAGATGGTCAAACTGCCACCCCTGCAGACAGGTCAAGGGAGTCGTGGACGGGGTCCATGACTTCAAAAGCGTAGTCGTGGACCCCGTCCACGACTTCGCTCGCAGAAACCCTAGAAAAAGGGCTTTCTGCCTTCCTCTTCCCCCATCTCATTTTCCTTCATCTTCCCTCTCTTCTTCTACATTTCATTTTCCCCTCTCCCATAACCTTTCATCTTCCTCTTTCCTCCTTCCTTCCCTGCCGCCCACCGCTGCCGTCGTCGTCACCACTGTCGTCGTCTTCTGCTATCGTCCACCGCCGCTGTCTAATTTTTTACGGTATGAACTTATATGATTATTTTTTATGTATTTCAATTTTCAAAATATTAATATTAACTTTTAACATTTTTTACACTTTACACTGTTGTTGTAGGAGCAATTTATTTACCGTCGTTCGTCGCTTCCACCATCGTTGTCGTCGTCGTCACCATCTAAAGTATGAATATATTAACCCTTGTATTTATATTAATTTTGTATTTATATATTTTGTTTGTTTTTTATTCTAGTAATTGTATGTTTTATTTTTTTTATTATTCTTATATTTATATGTTTTTTTTATTCTTATATTTAATATGCATGTAGTTTAATATGGATGTAGATAGATGCAATTATTATGCATGTAGTTTAAAATGGATGTAATTACTATGAATTTAATATGCATGTAGTGTTTTATCTTGTATGTAATATGCATATAGTGTTTTATGCATGTAGTTTTTTATTATTGTATTTAATATGCATGTAGTTTTATTCTTAGTTTTTTTGTTTTTATTTCTTTCATTTAACATAGATGCATTATGTTTATAATTGTTTTATATTTATTTGATACATTGTTGTGAATATAAACCTAAATGATGAATTATATTAAAATAAGTATTAAATAATTAAATTAAATATGAATATAAATAAATTATGAAAATAAATAAATAAAAACAATTATGAATATAAATAAATAAATTATGAAAATAAATAAATTAATAAAATATGAAAATTAATTAATTAAGAAAATAAATAAATAAACCTTAAAACCTAAACCCTAAAACCCAAACCCTAAACCCTAAACCCTAAACCCTAAAACCCAAACCCTAGACCCTAAACCCTAAACCTTAAAACCTAACCCTAAACCCTAAACCCTAAACCCTAAAACCTAAAACTCAAACCCTAAACCCTAAAACCTAACCCCAAACCCTAAACCCTAACTCATAATCCCTAACCCATAACCCCTAAAATAATAAATAAATTAATGAGGAAGTAGTTTATGAAATTCTTGTTGGAGTAGTTTATGATGCTGATATTTTTCCAACTTTAACAATTGATTAAAAATGTCGATTCGTCCAGAAGATCTAGTTATTCTTGAACCTGGTAATGATGGGGACAATGATATTGATGTAGAAGTTGATGAATTTTTTGGGAATGAAGAAATTACTGAACATGAAAATGAACCGATACAATCTGAGATATTTACGAAAATAGACTGGGACATTATTGATTCTGTTTGTGAACAAGGGTCTACATTAGAAGCTAGGAACGCACCTGTAGATAATTCATCTTTAATTAAAAAAGGAATGCTATTTAACAGCAAAGAAGATCTTCAATTAGCTGTTAAAAAATATTGTGTGACAGAACACTATGAAATTGTTGTAGTAGAGTCCAATCAAAGTATTTGGTACGTGAGATGTAAACAGGCCAATGAGGGCTGCAAGTGGAGGTTACGTGAAAGTAGACGTAAGACTCACGGCATGTTTGAGATTACTAGGCTTGATGGGGAACACTCATGTCTGTACACTTAATTAACCCAAGATCATTCACAGCTTGATTCCAAGTTTGTGAGTATTGAAATTCAAAATGTGGTTAGAGCTGATCCTAGTGTTACTGTGTCATTACTTCAAGAAATTATTAAAAAGCAGTATGACTATAATGTCAAGTACAGACGTGTGTGGCAAGTAAAGAGGAAAGCGTTGATTGCAGTTTTTGGTGATTGGGAGAAATCGTATAACGAGCTACCATATTGGTTAAGTGTTGTTGGTTAACCCGAGTCGATTGGTCCTTTCTTCCATCTGACGTACTAGGTACAACTATTTTTTGGAGAGTTTTTTGGTCATTTGAGCCTGCGATAGAAGGGTTTAAATATTATAGGTCATTGATCTAGATCGACGGAACCCATTTGTATGGGAAGTATAAAGGAAAAATGTTGACTGCTTTATTCGTTGATGCGAATGGTCATATATTTCCTCTTGCTTTTGCTATTGTTGAAGGGAAAAATGCGCCAAGTTGGTCATGATTTCTTCAGGCATTGCGTCAACACGTTATCGATCGAGATAGTATTTACTTGATCTCTGATAGACACAGAGGAATTCTTTTTGCAATTAACAATGAGGAAGTATGGTGGAGTGAACCTCGAGCATACCACCGATACTGTCTGCGTCATGTTGTTAGCAATTTCAATACCAAATATAAATCTAAGCAATTGAAAGATTTAGTGTTTAGGGCAGGTAATCAACACTAAAGATGCAAATTCATAAGATGCATGAAAGAATTGAAAATATTAAACCCTGAGTGTCTTGAGTATTTTGATGATATTAAGTTAGAGAAATAGCCTCAATCACACGATAATGGGTATCGATATGCCTGGATGACAAGCACTGCAGCCAAATGTATGAATGGTGTGTTTAAAGGTGCTAGAATGTTACTGATAACTTCTTTGGTTCGGTTAACATTTTATCAAACCATTCTTTATTTCGAACATCGAAGAGATGAGATAAGCGAAGCCCTCGATCGGGGAGATGTCTATACAAAGTATGCCATGAGACAACTGAAACAGTGGGAGAAAAGAGTTTCTGCACATACAGTCACTTTAATTGATAAAGACACACAAACATTTGAAGTGCTGACTGGAATGAGTATGATTTTTCCATACAAGGGCCAACACCAACAAGTTTTGAGTTTGAAGGAAGGGATGTGTTCTTGCAACAAATGGCAATCATTTAAGATTCCATGTTCACATGTAATTGTAGCTTGTAATTACATACATTTAAATTATTTTCCTTTTGTTGATGAATGCTATCAATTGTCCACCTTCAAACGATGTTATGAAGGTCGTTTTCAAGTAATACAATATCCGAATTATTGGTCGGAATTATCATTCACGGAAGTTCGACCTAATGCAGGCCTGCTTAGGGAGACCGGTAGACCAAAAACTATCTGAATACATAATGAAATGGATTGGAGAGAGTCTAGCAAAAAAGTTAGATGCAGAATATGTAATGGAGACAGACATAACAAGCGTACATGTCCAAGACGTACATCGGGTGCTTTTTCTTCAAGACAATAATTTGTAATAGGGTAGTCTAATTTTCTGTATTACAATTTGTATATTTTTATGTAATGAAGTAATTTTATGTACATTTGTTTGTAATTAACTATTAATTTAATTGTAATAAATTCTATGTATATTTGTCTGTAATGATTTCGACTTTATTGGTCATGTTTAATTTAATTGTTACTACATTTGGTTGATTTATTATACTTTAATTTTTTTAATCATTTCGATACTATGGAGCCTAAACCTGTTGACCCTACACAATTGTATCAACCAGCGTCTCTCGTTCGCAATCGGTATGGGACACTTCCTCTACCATACTTTTGAGCTGTGGTAGGAGAGAGGCAGCTTCTCAGCGTACTATTCCATTTGATCCACATATTGCACCATATGTAGAAGTTGCTGGGTTTCTAGGAATGTCGCAGATAGGGTTTATCCAACTAGATTGGCACCTTGTTACTGCTTTAGTGGAGCGTTGGAGATCCGAGACACATACGTTCCATATGTCATGTGGAGAGTGCACAATCACGTTGCAGGATGTGGCAATTCAGTTAGGGTTACCTGTGAATGGAGAGCATGTTACAGGTTCATTATTATATAACTAGAAACAAGTCTGTGAGGATTTTCTGGGAGTAATGCCACCTGAAATGAAAGGTCAGAGATTAAGTCTTCCATGGTTAGCGGAGCAGTTTTCCAAGTTGGCTCATGATGCGAACGACGTGAATATCCAAAGGTACGCACGTGCTACATAATGCAACTCATTGGAGGTTTTTTGTTCGCCGATAAATCGAACACTTTGGTTCATTGCATGTTTCTACCGTTGTTGGAAGATTTCAACCAAGCGGGTACGTATTCTTGGGGTTCAGCATGTCTAGCATAGCTATACAGAGAACTGTGTCGAGCAAGTAATGCATGATCATTGGAAATTGTTGAACCACTTATATTGTTGCAATATGGGCGTATAATAGATTTAATATCGTCGCCCCACAGGTGACATTACAGACTCCACATGATCGTCCACTTAGCTTCAGGTACTATTTTATTTATTAATTTATATATAATCATTTTATATAATAATATATTTTATTTTTTATAATAACATTTTATTATTTGGTAACAATATGTAGATAGAATTGTATCTTACCAGCATCTGAACAGTCAGCAAATATGTTGCTAACATATAGGCAGATATTTGATTGATTGTTGCACAATCAGGTACGATAATATATTCAAATAAAATAACACATATTATTTTCGTCGTTGCTTATGTTTGTTGTAATTGTTGCTTTTACAGATTAATTGGACTCCATACACACACGTTGTCATGACATTGTTACCTGCACAATGTCATAATGGTCAAGAAGTTTGGATGTATTGTGATCCTCTGATATGCTTTCATATCGTAGAGTGGCATTTATCCGACCGTATGTTGCGACAGTTTGGTATGATGCCAACTATGCCATCGATATGTTTTACAAATTCGAGTCTATACCAAATTGATCTAAGAGGTAAACACTACAAGATTGACGTAAGATTCACGAGGAGCATATCATGATATGGCAGGACCGTTATGAACGAATTGCAGAGGAAGAAGTAACGCATCATCCAACTGTTTCAAACGACTATATTGACTGGTACAATTTAATTACCAGGTGTTTTATCACACATGATAGCGTTTCCGATTATTACATGGTAAAAATGTTAATACGATATGTTTTATAAACTATATAATGTTAACCTTATCTAATCTTATTATATTTAAGGGGAATTGGACTAAATGGCAAAATTTGGAGGGTCATTTTAATTTATAGCATAAAACGAAAATCATAAGATTTA
>JBBPDJ010000001.1:16415337-16431386 GCA_037974625.1 Cucumis cinereus | reverse complement strand
ATAATTTAAATTATTTTTTGCTAATTTTCAAAATGAAACCTCTTATTTTGCCATTTTTCTTGTTGCCCCTATATTTAATCATGCAGAATAATTTCGTTCATGACATACACAAGTTCTCAATGGAAAACGAGATATCAAATCTGAGTTCAAAATGTGATCAAGTATTAGGAGATGTACAACAAATTATTCAGCAAATAAGACGCCTCAACGTTGCAGACACGGATAAAAGACGTGTTCGACGTAGACGACGACGACAGGGCGAAGATGTCGTAGAAGAAGATGTAGATAATGCTTGACTGTAATTCATATTTGTAAATAAAAAAAATTAGTAACCATTTCATTTTATTATGTAAGGATGTTTCTAATTAATTTTAATCTTCAAAACTATTAGTTTATGTTTTAAATTTTTTTCACATCAACATTAATGTCTTAAATAGAAACCACTATTCTAAGATAAAAATTAACGTAAACGGTCACATTGAACTAATTAATAAAATAGGTAAAGTTGTAATTAACCATTAATAAACATGAAAATTAATTTTTTTTTTCTTCATATTTTAACACATTTAAAACAAAAATCAATGAATTTAATTTTGTAGGTCATAAAACTTAAGGGTTTAGGTTAATTAGTAAAAGTGTTTATGAAATTTAGAGTGGTAAACTAGTTAATTAGTAATATAATGGTTTTTGAAAATTTAATTTTAAAACGTAAACCCATTTTTTTTAATTGTAAATGGATTTTTTTTCTAAAACACTAAGGGAGTCGTGGACCCCGTCCATGACTCCAGTCATTTCAGTCAACGGCCCAATCCACGTGGGGCGTGACTGGGCAAAGGAAAGTCGTGTACCGGGTACACGACTTCCTTGCTACAGTAAAATCACCTCATATTTAACAATAGTTTCATCTATACCCCCTTTGTGTCAATAGTTTTAAACTTCACTTTATTTTGAAAATTAACCCCTTAAAACAACTATGTCATTTCATATCGTCCTTCATGGCTTCTTGAAATTCTTAACAATATTTTATATACAATGTTGTAAGAATAAATCGATATGCTCTAATTTAGAGAGACTCATTTATTTCTTAAAAGTCAGCAATATTAGTTGACAAATTGCAAAAAGCATCCCTAAAGTTTAAACCCCCTATTTGTTTTTTCATAAATATCCTAATTTGCTAAGATTTTTTGTAACGCTAGACACAATAGTCTTATAGACCCTAACCATAATTATTAGAGATTAAAAAAAAATGAAAATACACTTTTGGAGAAATATAAAATCATGCGCCTAAAATTTAGTTTTTCCTTAACTGTTAATTCTCAAACAAATGACCAAGGAAGACATTCATTTGCGTGAAGAAGAAATCGAGCAAATCCAACATTCCAATCATTTTGATAGCCAAGGGCATGAAGTTGAGGTGAATTTGAGTTAAAAATATAAAAATGTGTATATTGATTAATTTCCAAAAAGTCTATTGATCATTTCACTGAAGCTATCTCTTCTTTACAGATTTCTGGTATGTAATTGGATGCAAAACCTAAACCCATGTAGGAATAATATGTTGATAGTGAAGGGATAAGAGTCTTTCACAGCGAAAGACTTACAAGACCATTCTCAAATTAATTGGAAAATTTAAAAATACTGATTACATTGGCAAAATTTTACAGAAAAAATTTACTGAGTAAAATAAACATTTAAGACTAAGCATGCTTTTCAAAGCAAAATTCAGAGAAATACAGAGAAGAACAACTCACTCTCGTTGTTGACTTTGAATTCTACAAAACACCAATGTTGTAGTCATCACCACTTGAAACCTCTCCTATTCTCTAAGCAATATAGGTTTGGCTTGTGGGAACCAACTGAATTTATTTTAGGAAATTTTGGGGAGAAATTGAGAGAGTAAGAGAAAAAAAAAATTCTTCATATGTAGACCTACTGCAAATCTTCAAGATTTCTTCATCTACAGAACTATTTTGCTTACCTCTTCTTTAGGATGAAGAAGGGGAGTTTAGAGAAAATATGAAAAAACGTGGGAGCATTCCACGTTTCCCTAAAATAACTCTCATAAGAAAGTTATTTAATTTAATTTTAATTTTGATTAATTTAAATTTAATATTAAAATAAATAAATATTTAAAAATTAATTAATTAATTAAATTAAAAAATTAATTAAATCATATTTAATCAATATATCATTTAAATCATATTTAAAGGAACATCTCTCACATAACCTATAGATTTAATTTAATTTAATCTAATTAAACTAAACTATTAATTAATTTATAAATTAAAATTCTTATATTTAATTTAATCCACATTTGAATCACATTCAAATATTAAATTCTCTCATAACCTATATTTTTAATGTGTATGATATACGCATCAAGTTTAATTTATAGTTTTAATATGAATCCAATTCACATTAAATCAATATTTGAACTTATTCAAATATTTTATTCGCTCGTTAATTAATTTTGAATTACATCCAAAATAAAATTTATATCATAAAGTTTAATTAAAATATAAACTTTGTAATATAATGTATCACCATACATTATATTAATTCCTTAAGTCAATATGAACATTTCAAATTATATCCAAGATATACTAACCTAATTACCCTTTACGAGTTAGGAAGGGGACCTCATGAACCTACAGATCAGAAGCTACAACGATATGAGATTAATTGGCTAAACTCATTAACCACATTAATCAGTATTCGTTAAATGTGTATAAACTCCACTAAAGACTCACAACTGAACTCTTCTCACTGTAGATATATTTATGTGTCCACTAATATAGACCAATAACAACAAGTTAGTCATTCACAAGTGTTTGTCACACCAGCTGGGTCAAATTACCGTTTTACCAAAATTAAAGAGTAAGCTTGAAAATAGAGAATGCAAAGAAAGTGGTAACGTGAAGAAGAAGGGAAGAAGGGAGAAGCAAATGGTTTGACGATTTTATGATTTTTGAAATTCTAAGGTTAAAAATGTAATTTTTATTATATTTTAGAAGATAAAGTTGTAATTTCACATTCTTTAAAAACTTTGAGGATAAAAAAACAAATGTTTTATGAGAGGGTCCAAAACTAAGAAATTAAACTCCAATAAGATTTAGAAAGTGAAAGAGATGAATGATTGCACTCTTAAAATAATATTGAAAACATAGGAAAGATTTCTAGATATGGCAAATAAAAAAAACATAGGAATGATGCTTTGTTGTCTCTACTCTCTTCATTCACTCTTCGTTCGTCGTGAATAAGTTACCATATTCTTCGATAGTTAAATTTCAATACTGAAAACAAAGGAAAATTTTCTATTTGCCCAAAAAAATCACGCAATTAAAGAATATAACCAAAACAATCGCTTACATTATTTTTATTGAGAAAAAGGAAAAAGATAAAGAAACGCACAAAGGCTTACCTTTTGTTTGAAGAGATATGATATAGTCGGAATAGAGTATTGTAGTCAAATCCTTAATTTATTAGGATTAGAATTAGTTTCTTTGGTTAATTAGGATTAAGATTAGTTTGCTTTTCAATTATAAATAGGCTACTTATCCTCTCCTATTTTATATACATCAAATTGGTATCAAATAGGCTACGTTGTGTGCCATCGGTGAAAATTTGAGAAACTCTTCGTGATGTCGACCACAAGAAGGAGCTTTGTGAATTGTGCTCGTTGCCGAACAACACACATCTAACAAGGGGGAACCCTTAAAATTATATAAAAAAAATCAAAGATTTATCAAGATTTTGCAAGAATGAAATTTTATAGAAGTACTACAATTTGGGATAGAAATTCTTACAGAGAACAACTAAGAAAGTTCAAAAAATATGCAAGAAAATTCAAGAATCGGTCCTACAACAATTATGATGAAGAAGCTTATTCAAGAACACCCTAATTTGTACATCAATTGTGAAGTTTTTTAAGAAATGAAGAAGGATGTCAAGAAAATCCAACATTTGTTGGGAGAGATAACTCAAAACATGGAGCAATTTTCAGAACATTTGTAAGAATTAAAAAAAGATGTAATTCAAGAAATTCACTATGAGGAAGAAAACGATGAACAAAAAACGAGGAGCCCACGAAAAAATTTCTAAAAAAGAAGAAATACCCATGGGCAAACTGATTTAAAGAAACTTGAAAACATAACTACAGTCGACTACCAAACAACAGGGGAGATGATGTGTCACGAATAAAAAAATTTTGGGTACTTCGTCGACAAGGCAGAGGTGACCAAACCAAAAGATCTGACCAAGTAGATGAAAGACACATCGTTAATAGAAAAGAAAGAAGAAAATTGGGTCGTTGATGAAGAAGATCCTCAAAAGCGTGTTGGCAACCCATTTCCGGTTGTACACAAAGAAGAAAGAAGATGATACAACTTTTTGACAACCCATTTGACCTCGCAAAAATTTTACTCTTTTTTCAAACCCTACCCGAAAGACCCATGTACTTTGTTTATGCCTAAAACACAAACCCAAATCCAATTCAAATTTTAACCCCACTCCCTTTTATTGAAGTCTATTGACCGACCTTTACACAAATTTAATGAAGTGCAAAAAACTCATCCCCAATTGGATTTTCATCACTTTTACAAAATGAGTTTTTCCTCATTTTATGAAAATTTTGCACATTCTTTTGACAATAGAAGATTTTTTAACAAATTACTTCTTGAGTGACTTACTTTTTTATTTTTACCTTCATTTTCGTTTTAAAAACTTGAAGACAGAGGTTTTTTTTTTTTTTTTTAAGGGAAAGAATGATGTAGTAGGTCTAGGGTTTTATAGTTAAATCCTTAACTTATTAAGATTAGGATTAGTTCCTTTGGTTTATTAGGAATAGGATTATTTTCTTTTATTAATTAAGATTAAGATTAGTTTGCTTTTATTAATTAGGATTAGGATTAGTTTGCTTTTTCAATTTTAAATAGGATACTTGTCTTCTTGTAATTCATGACTCTTAAACATTTTTCCTAAAAATTTTGATCCCTCGTCTCATTGATTAGATACATTATCAAATGAAATGAAGCTTGATAAAAAGATGTGTGAGAGATTTGGTACGTTGGTTTAAATAGCTAACCAAGGGTACATAAAATGTATAAATTTGTGTTTTAGAGAATGAAAGGATGCTTTGATGGAAAAGGTTAACGTATAAATAACTAACCAAGGGTAGAGTAGACATATTTTTAAAAAGAAGGGACAAAATGGAAACATAAAAATTCTCCCACTTTGTCTGTTTTAGATACAATAATATTTTCTACATTAATACCCTAATTAGATAGGTTAAATTAAATTACAAAGAATGTCTCAAATTCACCATTTTTTCGAACCAATAGTCTAATGAGTTACAATATTAAAGAAAAACAAACTCAAAATTTCATAATACCAACATAATTTTCTATTTAGAAAAAAAAATATGGAACTATAAAAATAATTTTCTTATTTAGTGAATTTCAAATTTGACTTTGAGTGTGTAATTATCTACTTTAGTTGGAATTGGAATGCATTTACTGTGGAATAATACACATTTATATATTTTCTTCAATTGTAGGAGAGATTTGATTAGTTTAATGTGGGATAATATATATGCTGAAAAATAAAATATACATCACATATATTATTATTATTTGGTATATAATATATGTGATTTTGTACACTTAATAATATATCGTTGTATTTTTTTAGCAAAAATTGATCGTTGTATGTTAATATTACAACATATAAATGTGGTATATATGCATTAAAATATATCTTTTACTTTGCCATACATATATATACATTATGTATGTATGTATCTACATACATATATATGTATGTATTATCGATATACATACATAATACATATATATGTATACATAAACACACACAAATATAATATATATAGATTTAGTTATTTTATAAATATATACTCTATGTTGTATACTTGAAAAATGTCAGAAAATGATGAAATGAACAAGATATCGTAACTCATCCTGATATGAAAACTCTAGGATTTGTAAATTAGGAACTCGATTGGCGAACCCCTAATAACAAATTCTAAAACCCCAAATCAATTTGACAAAAATCCAAGGGAATGGATTAGATTTGGATTAGATTTGGATTACCCTTTGATCGAAGACATAGAGAAAAGGAGAACTAGTTCCTCACTCCAAGTTCGAACACTCCACAAGCACGGTGATCAAACTTACCTGAATGTTTTTGGCTTGCAACCCTAAATCAAGAATTGCAAAAGATGGTGATGAGACTTTGTCATCTACCAAAGAATTTTCATTCATAGAAAACCCTAAAAACTTCAAACCTTGAAACAACGTAAAAGCAAAACTTAAATAGCTTCCCAATAAAACCCTAATTCGTTGGAAAAAAACTAAATTATCTATTTTTATATGTTATCAAAAAAAGATAAAATTGAAAAAAAGATAAAATTGAAAATATTAAAAATACATCATAATTATTAAATAAAGTATAATTATAATTTGATGTTTGGTCAGTTCATATCTCATTCATCTATTGACTTACTTTTGATTTAATAAAGACTCAACCCAAACCTTCCATTGCTTCTAATTCAATGAGAATAACTCGTTGATTGAAAAAGAAAACATGGAATCCTAAATGACATATTTGTGGCGTGGAATGGAGTGTGTGGTGGGGTGGGCTATAATAGTCCACACCTTGTTTGGGGTTAGGTTTAATTTTAGTTGAGGATCAGGATTAGGATTTCAAATAACTCTTATTACTATTTTTCAACCTAGGTGAGTGTTTGATCAACGGTTGGGAAGTTAGTCGGCCAACTTTCGTACACCATTTTCAGTGACCATCGTCGACCAATCTTCAACCACCACTTTCGGTGATTCCACCAGCAAACATCTAGCAACTAACTCCTACGACCGCCACCAACCAACCTTTAGTCGCCACTAGTCAAACTTGAATTTTTTTTAATAAAAACTCCTTTAAAAGAGGGTTCTCAAACACATTTGTGTTTTTATTTAAAGAAGTTTTTATCAAAAGTGTTTAAATAAAAATGAATTTTTGAAAAACCTTTTTTAAGTCATTCCAGATACGTTCTTACTTTAATTATAATAATATTTTTTAAACTACAAATTTTCTTCTATTTGTTTCTTTTGGATTTTTTTAAACTTAATATTATTATTATATTATCTTTTTAAAATTATACATCTTCCCTTATTTATTTAAAATTAACGTTTCATTTATTTTAGAAGTTGGTCAACAAAAACTATATATATACAGTTGTCACCGACCATTCTTCTGTTGGTCAGTAAAAACTTCTTTGTTTAAACTTATATATAGTGTTATATATATATATAGAGGATGCTGTAAAAGTAAACTAGGCCACATTTTTGTGACTGTAATTGTGTAATTAAGTATATTTATTTATGTTATGTGTATAAATCTCTAATTTAATTTAATAATATTTTCATTTTTTGTATCTTTTAAACTTAAAGATTATAATGTTGAAAAAAAAAAACTTAAAATGCCAAATAAACCCTAAAATTCAAACTTTCTAATTTTTTATGCCTTAACTATATTTTGATTAAAATTTTTTATAAATTTTCAATAATTAAATTTAAGATTAAAATACTAGTTTATTTAAATTTAAATTTAACATATTATGATTAAAAAAAGGAAACTATGATTTTTTAAAATGAGTTAAAAGTAATAAAATCTGAAATTTTTATTTCAATGTCTAGTAAAAATCAAAATATAAACCAAAGTAACTAAGAAAGTGTAGGTATTTGATTATTTTTCAAAATAATAGTAATGATAAATAAAATTGATCTAGAAAAAGAAAAATATGAAAATAAGATAATAAGTTTGAAATACTTTTCTGTATGGTTAATATTGCATAATGGGATATATTTTATTTTAAAACCAATTTTGTATCCCGAAAAAAAAGCTTTACGAATGAAAGATACAATCTTAACAATTTCATGTTTACTAAGCTATCTCCCAAAATGAAAAAAAAAAAAAAAAATTCTTAACATAAATTAAAACTCAGTTAATTTTGTATAAATTAGTGGAACATATAGTTTAAATTATATTTCTAAAAAAATAAAATTATATATATATATATATAATTATTAATATGATAAAGAATAACGGTACAAAAAAAAATTATACGCAATCTAATATAATATATATATAATTATAATTCAGACTACAGTAATATGAACTAAATACATAGACTATTATAATCAGCACCGTAAAGACAGAATTAGTCTATAATAAGTTGGATACCCGCCAAAATCCGCAACCCCAACCAGAAAACCCTCTTCAGCTACCATATCCCACCCTTGAAAACTTTGGGACATCAGTTTTCACCACCAGTTTCTCCTTTTGCAATTCGCACGCCGGCCGTTGCCATATCCATTCTCCTCTAATCTTTATATGGATATAAGAGAAAGACCACCTTATGAACCGAACCGAACCGGCCATGAACCGAAACAAAGAGAGTTCGGTTCAAAACCACCTTATGAACCTGAAAATTGTGAACTCCGCGAAATCCAAAACACGTGATCCTCGTTGTTCATAACAGGCTGTTCTTAACGTAGCACGTGATTTCGGTGCTTCTATTCAATACGTGCAGTTCCACAGACTCTCCATCATCATTGTTCAAACTTAAAAGTCTGAATCATCCATCAGATCATATAACTCGATCAAATATCGCCACGTGTCTTCTTCTCTGAGATTAAAACCCACCCGATTCCTTACTACACTATTTGTTTTATTCTAAAATACCCTCTCCTTTCCTTCGTCAAAGCTAATAGGAATACAAAAAACCTTCCCTTCTCTTACTTAGTTGTACCAATTTGCAATTTCAAACTCGCAGATTGCCAACATTTTCCATCTTTCATACTCAATTTTCAAGCTAGATCCATTCTTCATTCTTTTAGGTTTTCTTCTTCATTTCTCTATCTTCCTCTCTCTGTGCCTTCTTCAATTTCATTTCTCTCTCTTCTATGGCGGATCTCAAGTCAACCTTCCTCAAGGTCTACTCCGTTCTCAAGGCTGAGCTTCTTCAGGACCCTGCCTTTGAGTTTACGGATGCTTCTCGCCAATGGGTCGAACGGGTAACGTCTTTCATTCTTTTAATACTAGAGCCTCATTCATATTTGTGGCTGTGTCAAACTGATGTCAATTTCAAGGGATAATATTCTGCTTCTTCACTTTCTTCATTTAATACGACTAACACTTTTTTTTTTTTTTTTTAAATTTATTCCACCAATTTACTTCTTAACTTCGCTCTTTACTTGATTACCATTACCCAACTCATCTCTCTATTTCTGTGTACCATTTTCAATTTGTTGGCCTCTTTTTGTAATTGTGACCTGTTTTATGAACTGCTTATCAATCTAATGGAATTTGTTTCAGTCATGGTGGTCATAGATTTGATTTCACGGTTAAGAAACTCAGAAATGAAGTCCCTAGATCTATAAATTGCTTACATCGGTTAGCAATATAAGATTGATATGGCTTGAATAATGCGTTTCATTACTCAAATTAGTCGGGCCCACACTTGAGTGGGCTTAAACATACGATATTTGATATACTATTCACTCCAATCAGCTTCTGTCTTCCTACGCTTTTGGTCATCAATCGACATGGTTTCCATTTAACAGTTGATTCTAGTTTATATTCCCATTTGTTTACTGTTATCTCGGTCCTTTACAGTTGATTCTAGTTTATATTCCCATTCGTTTATTGTTATCTCGGTCCTTTACAGATGCTGGACTACAATGTGCCTGGAGGTGGGAAATAATCATGCGAAAGATTCTGTTCATTGATCATATTATTGGACATGTCGGACTATTCATGGACATTTTTTATGAGGAAGTAAGCTGACTTCTAACGGAAAATGATTTTTCCTGCAGGTAAGCTTAACCGAGGGCTCTCCGTTATTGATAGCTATAGATTATTGAAAGAAGGGAAGGAACTGACTGAAGATGAAATCTTTCTTGCTAGTGTTCTTGGTTGGTGTATTGAATGGGTAAGACATAACTATACGATTCATTCTATTGGCCTGCTTGAAGGATTGATAAACAAGATGATATCCATACCCTCATGAATTTTCTCAAATCTCTGCAGCTCCAGGCTTATTTTCTTGTTCTCGATGATATTATGGATAACTCTGTCACACGACGTGGTCAACCTTGCTGGTTTAGAGTACCCAAGGTTTGTGTCTAGGAAACAATGTATAGCATTCTTCAATCTGTAACTGTTATTGCACTAAACAGCTGAACAGTCTAAGTTATTCTTGGTAGGTTGGGATGATTGCAGTAAACGATGGAATTCTTCTTAGAAATCATATTCCTAGAATGCTCAAAAATCACTTCAAAGGGAAGCCATATTACGTTGATCTTCTCGATTTATTTAACGAGGTGGTTTCTTGGCAATGACTAACATGGGTTTATTCCAATCTTGATCCATATAACATGCTAACAATCATGTTTTTTTATGTTCAATAGGTTGAGTTTCAAACAGCATCAGGACAAATGATTGATTTGATAACCACCATCGAAGGAGAGAAAGATCTTTCCAAATATGCATTGTCACTGTGAGTTTCAACTTTCAAACCCTTTTTCCAGTTTCTTTAATTGGTGCAATAAAGTCAAAATGGTATAGGTCGTACTATAAGTGTGAAAGAACAAGTAAACCAGGAACATTTCTGTTGTTTTCACTTCCGTATATTATTTGGGGTGCTTTCTAATGCACATATAATGTAACTTTTGTAGTCATCGGCGCATTGTACAGTACAAGACTGCCTATTATTCATTTTACCTTCCAGTGAGTAGCTTTTCCTTGCTCCACTTTAAGAAAGCAGTGTGTGTGAAGTGGTTGAATAATTAGTAGTTTCTTGGTGGCTTTGCATTATCCATTTTTGTAAAATACTTAGTGTGAACTATTATTCTGCAGATCATTGCTCTAATAAAATACGCACTATTGTTTGTGATAGATTTGATCGACCGTGTGCTGTTTTTGTCATGATTGCAGGTTGCTTGTGCACTGGTTATGTCAGGTGAAGATCTTGAGAAACATACTGCAGTTAAGGACATTCTTGTTCAGATGGGTGTTTATTTTCAAGTTCAGGTATATCATTTTCACTTGAATGGTTGACTAATGATTCTGATTTTCTCTAGATTTCTTAGGGTTGATGTCACATTCACATTATCTGAACTACAGTTAGTTTTTTAAGAAGTGTTTGTTTAAGCCGATGTTTGGTTCAAAAACATTCTCTTAATCTTCTTTAACCATATCTTCAAACACAAATGCTTATATGCTTTTAATCCAAGGATCTTAGCTTTTGTCTTCAAGAGGTGCCCACAATAAACTTTGCTCCATATACTCGAAGTTTTTTTTTTTTTTTTTATTCTTCTCAAGTAGGAAATTTTTCTTTCTTTGTGTGTGTTTTTAATCTCTTGTCCTGTGGCTTTTTGATTATGTGAACAGGATGATTATCTAGATTGTTTTGGCGATCCTGAAACCATAGGAAAGGTGAGTCATGCCCTCATGTTAAACATTTCACACCTTGCACGGTTCTGATGAATCTCATATTCATGAAGTTCTTGAATCAACTGTTGTCAGGTGGGAACAGACATTGAAGATTTCAAATGCTCTTGGTTGGTTGTGAAAGCTCTGGAGCTAGCCAACGAGGATCAAAAGAAGTTATTACATGTAATGTAACGTTTTAAAATCCTTGATTGTTTTCTCATCTGTCTTGCAAGAATTTGCTTCATTTTTATGTTTTACCAGGAGGCTTATGGGAAACCAGACCCAGAAAATGTGGCCAAAGTAAAGGCCATCTACAAGGATCTCGATCTTCAGGTCTGAGCTTACATCATAAAAACTAAAACCTTACTCATTTTATAACAAGAAAAAATATGAGGAGTAAAAGAACCTTAATGTAAAATAATTAAAATTACTTTCCCAGAACACTTAGAAATAAATGTAGATATGCTTATCAAAGAAGCACTTATTAGGTACTTTATTGAGTGGTGTTTACTTCATCTTTAAATTTCATATAATACTGTCTTACCCTTATTGGATACAGATATTTTCTCTCACGAATTTCTTTCTACATGTTTCATAAATCTCTTTCTTCACGCCTATTCTCTTGATAACTTGTTTCTATGCACATTAATCTTACCAGTTTCTTTGCAATTTTAGAAGAACCAAAGAAGGAAGTTAAAAGACATAATTTTTTTTATTTAAGTACTTTTTTGCATACTTGCTGTGAATCACTCCAAAACTCAGCATCTAAATTATTGATGGAACCAAGAAACTGTGGTCTCAACTCCACAACTTTAGTCCTTTCTCTTTCAGTTGCTTATTGTAGTTCCCTTTGGGCAGGGTGTATTTGCGGAGTATGAGAGTCAGAGCTATGCTAAACTGAATGCCTCCATTGAAGCTCAACCCAGCAAAGCAATTCAAGCAGTTCTCAAGTCTTTCTTGGGTAAAATATACAAGCGCCAGAAGTGAGCTACTGGTAGACTTCTGCTCCCTTGGCTTTGGCTTCAGCATGCTCTTATTTCTTAGTAAGCTTGGATCGTATACAGATCCTTCTTACTAGTTTCTGATTTACATGCTTTTGGTCTCAAAATAAGGTTCCACGACCTTTATTCATAACCTTGGTATGGAATACTCTCTCTTCTCTGTTTTAGTGTTCTTAGATTTACTGTGGGGACCAAAATTTGATCTCTTGAAATAAATGTAGAATGATTCTCATTTCTTATTTCTTTTGCCTTACATGACACAAAAAGAACTATATTCATATCAGGAAAAAGAACAAATTAGGGGCTGAGGGTGGTGGAGAGAATCCCTTGCCAAAAAGGAAAATTATTAGTAAACGCCATCCTATATCTAATTAAGGTAATAGCTCCTAAAATCTTTGTGTTATGAATTCCACCAAGAAGCCAAGCGATGTATACTATAGAGCCAAGAATCTCCCAAACTAGAGTCATTCTAAAAAATCGGCGATTTCATCCATTCCATGATAACCAAAGTACCAAACAATATAGCCTTTAATCGCCCAATCCCACTAAACCTGAACCCTTCCCTTGGATCAGGTCCTCAGTAACCTCGTACATTTTTTTTTTCAAGAAAAAGGTCCCCAGTAACGTCTCATTGAGCCAATCATCAATCTTTCGGGTGGCAAATAGACAAACCAAATTCATTAAGGAGCCGTTTGGATTAAGAAAAATGATATGGGAATAAGAGTAAGAATGGGTATGGGATACATATCCCGTTGTTTAGTTCAAGTTGAAGCTTTAGGCCTGGAAATATCTTTTATACTTGTGAATTATGTCCATCCAAAATTATGTGTTTTGTTGATGTCTACTCTCTCCTCTTTTAATTCATGTATTTATTCTTTTATTTTATATGTTATTTAATTTAATTGATGTAATATTCTTTTAAAAATTTAAATTAATTTATATATGAAAATCAATCATTTTCAAATATAGCATAATGAACAAAAAATATTTACAAAGTGTATTATTGATAGGATTTAAAATTTTACTATATTTTATAAGTATTTTGAACAGTTTTTTCAATTACAATAATTTCTCTTTTATAATTTTAAAAATTATATTAAAATTTAAAATATAATATTTGAATTAAACTACTCTTTCCTAAATTAATTAATTATTTTAATCATTATAACTAGATTATCATCGATTAATTATATTTCATTTAGTTCTAATAACAAAAATTTTTATCTATTTTTTCAAACTATCTTTGATTGTTATATTAATTAGTAAATCATAATTATATAAATTCATCATATTGTTTCATCAAATTATGTAATCACAAAACTTAATTATAAATTATTCATTTTGCAAATCCTTGTAATTAATAATTTAATTAGATTATTATTTGATTAATAAATAATTAATTTGATTCAAAACTTCAATTTAAATTTATGTATTCGACTTTACTCGTCGAAAGAGCTTTCGAAACTGCTGATGAAACCTGGTTTGAAACCTCCCCTTCAACTTGGGAAAGAGCTTAGTCAACTTAGTCTTCCCTTTTCTTTTAGCCATCACTCTTCTAAGTCACTCCCCCTACCTAATAAAGCAGTCCAAGAGTCAGTTCGGGTTAATTCATCACAGGTAAAATGATAAGAAGTAAGGTAATTCTCTTCAGACGTTGTTTGGTCGGTTAGCTTGTTTGGCCGATAGAACGTTTTTCGTTCTAATTCCATGTGGGAAAAATTCCTTTGCTGGTTGAATTCAGGATTTATGTGCGCAAACCAGCTCTAGAATAAGACCTATCTTAGGATGCTGCTAGTAATTAAGTGTATTTCCCTACACTAAGCTTCCTTTCCTTGTGCGGAGCTTCCCTTCTTTCGCTAACTCGTTGTTCGCCTCTGAAACTTGGGCAAGACGTTGTGACTTCACTGTGCGACTACTCTTATAAAGTTGTGACGGCGATGGATGAAGAAGAGATGCCAGCTGAAGGCCTCGTTCAATCTTGCTCCCCAGCTATATAGGATGGGTGGTGGTCGTATCCCTTCTGCAAAGGCAGGTGATATGAGATTGACCCACGAGGCTGGAGTTGTTCTCGATCTGGCCATGCGAATATATGAAAGAATCCTTTTTTCGCCGAAATCCTTTTGCTTGGTTGTAATAGAACAGAAAGAGAACTCCCAAAGAAAGCCCTACTTTTGATTCACCCTATCCTCTCCCTTTGGTTGAGTGTATTAGATAAACTTTTCAGTCGAGACTTCTTCCTCTCCTTTACAGTCGAGCATCTTCGAACCTCTCGAGACGAAGCCTTGAGCGAAAGGAGGGACTTGAACCCTCAACCTCAGCCTTAGCAAGGCTATGATCTACCATTAAGCTATTTTCGCCAGCTACGGTAGTGGCGAAGCACTACTAAGCAATTCACGTATCACGTCGAGACGGACGACTTATATTTTTTCGTCGGATCACACTCGTCGTTCGTTGACTGTCTAAGGTCTAACCTTTCGCTCCCCTACTGAAAAGGAGCAAAGCAACTTATCAATCAATCAATTAAAATTTTACTAGGTTTCAAGATTAATTTTATAAACTAATTACAAAGATAAATTGTTCCAACATAATTCTGATAATATTTTGATGCATAACCAAACATAGTCCTCATTGATTTCCTGCAATCTTATTCTTAAGACATCCTTAAAACTTTAAATCAAACAGTTCTTAAGGATAAAAGGGCCAGCCTTTACGTACCGAATAGAAGGGCAACTAAAAGTAGAAGTAGATCGATGGTCTCTTCTCCTCAAGGGAACACACAATTGAATAGGGAAAACTTGTAAGTAGTATTCACACAGGTAAAAGGGATTGTCCATAAGAACATCTGATTGTCTTAGTGGTGGGGTCTTCCAAATCAATTTCACCCAATTTTGGAAGGCTATTTTGGACAAGAAGGACCCAACGAGCTCCGACTTCCATGAGAACCCTCCTGGTTGAGATGCACTCTGTCCGACAACAAAGGGCATCCCAATTGGGACTAACTACTGAAGTCAATGCCAAATTACGACTTTAAGAGTTAGAAGCACTTGACGAGAAGAGACTAGAAGCTCAACAAGCATTGGAGTGTTATCAAGCACGAATGTCTAAGGTCTTTAACAAACATGTAAAGCCTCTGTCATTTCAGGTTGGTGATTTAGTGATTGATGTAAGAAGACTTATCAACATGACAAGACATACGAGAAATAAGTTCACACCTAAATAGGATGGACTCTACATCGTCAAAGAAGTTTACACAAATGGGGCATATAAGATTGTTGATCAAGATGGATTAAAAATTGACCTAATCAACGACAAGTTTTCCAAGAATTTTTATGATTAATTTCATTATATAAGAAGCTCCTCATCACAAGAGCCTAAACTGCATGATGCTCCGAGTTTAAAAGGTGAATGGCAAAAAAAAAAACGCAGTTGAATTACGTTATGACATGCTCCCTATATTATAAAAAAGGGTACGTAGGCTGTTTAAAAGGAAGCTTTCCAGTCCAAAAGAAAAACAAATATATATATATATATATATATATA
>JBBPDJ010000001.1:16386506-16403204 GCA_037974625.1 Cucumis cinereus | reverse complement strand
ATTTAATTTTAAAATTATCTAATTAGTTTAACTTGGGCATATTTATTAAAAAGTTTAATTAAACCCTATTCACCCCCGTCTAGGGTTGCCATATCGGTCCAACAACAACATCCTTAGCAACTTAACAAGTAGCTTCATACTCTACCTCAACAATGCATCTTTGTTTAATGTTTCACCAAACTATCGTTTATCCCTTCAGGGTGAACACTGATCCTAATATGGATTTTCTAAAATTCTTATTAGTTTGAAAATTAGAGTCAGTATATCCTATAGGGATCAAATCCTTAGCACCATTGATTTCCTAGATCAAATCCTTGTTCTCCTAAAATACTTGAGAATTGTCTTTACTACTGTTTATTGAACTAATCTTGGATTAGATTGATACCTATTGACAAAATTCAACTGCATAACATATGGCAAGCCTTGTACACAACATGACATTCATAAGACTGCCCACAACAGATGTATATGGTATCTGTTTCATTTTCTCAATTTCTTGAAATGTCTTAGGACACTGTTCTTTAGACAAGATGACTCTTTTTTGGAAAGGTAAGTTATCTTTCTTGGAATTTCGCATCGAATATTTGACAAGCATTTAGTTAATATAAGTAGCTTGAGACAAGACTAAAGTTCTATTCTTGCGATTTCGAACGATTTGAATTCAAAGAACATATTGTACTTTTCCCAAATATTTCATTTGAAATTGCCATGAAAGTCAGCTCTTGATGTCAGTAAGAAATCCTACATCATTCCTAATAAGTAGGATGCCATCGACGTACAACACGAGAAAAACAACAGTACTTTTAATGATTTTATTGTATACACAAGGCTCATCAACATTTTTATCAAATCCATAAGATTTTACTGCACTGTCAAACCTTATATTCTAAGATCTGGAGGCCTTTTTAAATCCATTGATGGATTGTTTCGGCTTATAAAGTTTTTGCTCTTGACCTTGTTTTATTTATCTTTGGTTGGCTCATATAGATGTTCCTTTAATATTTTCATTCAGAAAGGTTGTCTTGATGTTCATTTGCCATATTTCATAGTCATAATATGTGACAGTAGATAAGATGATTCAAATAGATTTTAACGTAGCTATAGAAAAAAATGTTTCTTCATAATCAACCCCTTCTACTTAGATATAACCTTTAGCTACAAGTCTAGTCTCAAAGGTTTGAACCTTTCAATTTACACCTCTTTTCCTCTTGTAGATTCACTAGCAACCTATAGATTTTACGTCATTAAGTCGGTTTACAAGATTTAAATAAGGTTTTTGTTATTTAAATAATCTTTCTCGATCTATAAGATTTACAAGTTCTAAGGTTTTTGAGTTGGATATGATGAAATCGAGCAAAACATCCTATTTTTTTTTCAGTACGAGTTATTTCTTTTCTCATTCATTCATGCACTTTTTGTTAATAATTATAACTAAGTGATAGTAGTTTACCAAACAAACTGTTCATATGATCCATGGAGGGTTTAGTGCATATGGCAAAACAAACAGATCATATTATTATAAGGTTGAACTCCCCATACATAGCATAACAACTTGTCATACCATGCATCAAATAATTTTAAGATACATAACAAAACAATTTTGGATATACTACACTTTAAGTAATCTCTAGATGTATAACATACCAATTAATTGTGATAACATGTATATAACAACGTAATTAATCATACTATACAACGAGACATTTCAGCTGATTAAATATGGTACCGTGGGTCAAAATGTCACGTGTTTAAATGTTGTTAAGTAAAAAGAAGAAAGAAAAACTTGGAATTTAAGAAAATGGAAAAGGTTTGGATATGGTGAATGAGAAGAAAGTTAATAGTGAAGGGAATGAGAGATTCTTAGTTGAGTTGTAATGTTATTTAGGTTTTTGCTTTTTGATGGGTAAAGAAGTTTTGGCGTTGCCTTTTATGTGTAGAATTTCGGTCGAAAACATTCCACAGAGTCTGAGAAAGGCAAAAAGCAAAAAAGAGGAAAAGAGAAAAAAGAAAAAGAAACCCACAATTCCAAGCAAATTCCAAAATGCAAAACCGCCATTTTACAATAACAACAAGCACAGATCAATCACCTACTACTCTCTTTTTCCTCTTCTTCTTCCTCTCTCTAACTTGTTTCATGACACTTTGAACACCCAAAAACCCAATCACTCCAAAACCCTCTAATTAATTCTCTGGATCATACCCAATTTTAGTGGGTTTTTTTTTTTTTTTTTTGTGTTTTTTCAATGTGATTTTTGTGGGTTTTCGACGCCCCATGAGATGAGCGCTTCAGTACTTTCAAATCCCACTTTCCTTTTTCATGCGTAACTGAAAGGCTTCATCCCCTCATGGCGAATCGCGTATACCAAGTCTGGAAAGGGAGTAATGTGAGTTTCCCATTTTTTATTTTTCTTTATGATGTTTTATTGTCGTTTTTCATTGTGGGATTTTGCTTAACTTTTGAGGGTTTGTTGTTGATTTTTGCTTTTCGTCCTTCAAGTTCAAAATTTTAGGTCTTTTGGGTTGTGCCATTGCTCTAGCTTCTTGAGTTTCCTCAGTTATGTCCACTTGAAAAGTTGAAAAGGAAGCTTCATTGTGTATTTTGTTTGTTCTTTTCGTTTTCCCATATTTGTCTTGGGAGTTAACTGAGAATAGTAGTGGGTTGCTTTGTTACTGAAACTTTATTTGACATGCTCATGGGTGAAGTTACATTTCTCTAAGCTTTTCTTGTTCTGGTTGTTTCTTGTAACGTTTCTTTTCAATCTGCGTTCTGTGGTTGCTTCATGTGGCAGAATTCTCTCTCTTTTAGGTGTACAGTGGAGTCTAGGTGAGAACTACTCATTCAGTCTTTGGTCAGATGGATAAAATGCTAAATCGAGTAGAATAGTTTAGAAAAAACTAAGAATATTAGACCATTGGTCTCTTTGACCATATGCTTGAGTTATTCTGTCAGTGAACAGATTTTAATTTCTTTGCTTTCTAAGAAAGTTTGGTGAATTTTAAATAGTAGACAAACTTATTTTCGAGGTATGTGTTCACCATATAGCTGGCAAGTGCTAACCTCTAGAGATTTCTTCATGTCTTTGATAGTAATATGTGTAGCACCTATGAAGCACAGACATTTAGATTTGGGCAACATATCCGTGTTCCACACTTCGACACTTTGTGTTAAGTTTAAGTATTAGTTGAAAAATGAATCAGTTGAGTATGAGTCCAACTGTGCTAGACATTAGTTGAAGACGAATCAATTGAGTATGGGTACGACACTTACTGGGTAAACATTGAACACTAATTTATCAAAATAAAAAAAGGACGCCACACACTTGGTTGGCATTCTTGGAGTGAAATACATAAAACGCGTAAGCATTGTTGCCTTGTAATTTCCTTTTAGCTGAGATATGTCAATTCATATAGAAAATTGATAAGTATATTTGGATGTATCATGATTATCTCGACATAAGACATTATGCTTTAAATGGGTAAGTATCATAAACTAATACACTTTTTAACATGGGAATCATTTAAATGTTTAAAAATAATAAATATGAAAAATGTATTTTATTATAAACTATGCTTTTGTTTTAGACTTGAGTTTTATAAATATCGTGTGACATATAACCTGTTGGTATGGTTTTGTGTTTGTTTTTAGCTTATGAATTAGCACTTTGATTTGGTAATAATTTAAAATGAAAATGCGCAATGCATTTTTTTTCATAGGATTCTTGTCAAGCATGTCTGAGGATGAGAGGTTTAACAGTAGTTGTCTTATGGAACATTTGGCTCATACTATCAAGATGTCATTCTTTTTAATTCAAGTTTTGGACCTTTTGTGCAACTCTGCTGTGAGGTACTTAAGCACCTTGGAGAACCACACCCCAAAAGCTAGCTGTTGGGGTGGGAGAGCCAAGCCACTTAAGTACCACATCGGTCATCCCATTCTAACCAATGTAGGACAAAGGTATCCCATACTACCTTGGTTCCTAACAGCCTCTCAGGCTGGAGATTTTATTTATTGCCTCTTTGCAATATCCACATCATATTTGTGTAAGCTTTGATTGTTTGAAATTAAGGCAGTTTGACATGCTAAAAAATCCTGTTGTTAAACTATAACACTTTTTTGTGAGAGCTACATACAAATGTATTTCTCAATTTCTGTAAAATTTCATGACGCAAATGAAAGGACATATGAATAAGAATGAAGTACTCCATAAAATAGGGCTATTAGAATCAAAATGGTCCACATTTATAATGTATTTCTCTTGTCTGGATGTCCAGACCAGAGTGTTGGAAGTGACTTGAAACATTTTCAATTGTGTGAATGTTATTTAATTGGCCTTCTCAGATTTGTAGTGGGCTGGTCATAACAAGCACGGCGGGTGGAATAAGAATTATATCTATTGTAACTAGAAAAAAATGTTTTCAAATTTTGTCCATCTGTTACGGTCGTCCATTTATTAGTTTCTTCTATAATTGTTTTCAATGTGTTATTCATCTATAAAACGTGGAAGGTGGTAGTTGACTTTTGTTTACTTTCGGGAGTAGTCTAAGTGAGAAGAGAATAGCATCTTATAATGATGCAATTTTCAGTTCATGTCGTGCATTCTAATTTATTGCTTTATACATGCATTTCATATGGGGTTGCCATGTGTTTCTACTTTAAGGGTGTTAACAGCCAACCTGTGGATGCTACTTCCCTTACCCTGTTACCCTACAACTTTTCTTATTCTTTTATTGAGCTTATAAACTCGCTAGAGTTTCACTGTTCTGATACCTTTATTCATCCTAAATATTAAAATACTCATCCACACCTCCATCTTTACTCTTATGTGCTATATTATTGAAAATTTTATCCCTCATTTCTTTTTGCTTGTGATTTTGCAGAAGTTTATCCTTGGTGGGAGACTAATATTTGGGCCTGATGCTAGGTCGTTGCTTGTCACAATACTTCTGATTACAGTCCCAGTTATCATCTTTTGTGCGTTTGTCGCAAGACATCTTCGACACAAGTTTTCATCATATAATGCAGGATATGCCATTCTTGTGGTCGCCATTGTTTTTACGATATATGTTAGACCTCTTGACCCTTCTTTAACGTTTAAGTATTTGTGTAAATTATTGTTTGTTAAAAGTAAAGTGTTTTATGCAAATTGGATATGAAGAATTGTTCTATCTTTGATGAAATATCTGATCTCTTCTATGTTTACCGTTTCTTTCTTTCGTTCTTTCTTTATTTGGATGTTCTCTTAGGCATACTATATTCTATGTATTTAGTCTTCTATTAATGTGAAGTGAGAACATAAAAGTGCGGTTGCCAGTAACTTGAGAGATAAAAGAAATGTAGTTTTATTCATCAAGGAAACAGTCTTCTATATGGTTTAGTATCTCATATTTGTAATCAGAGGAATGAACTGTTAAGCACCGTTCCTACCATTTGTGAAATTCTGATGTCTGATTTGTTGGAGTAATTTGGCAGTCGTTATATGAAATTATGTTTACACCTTTACTTTGGAATCTCTGATGTTATCTGATTCATGTTATTGTCATGACAATTGAATGTCAATTTTTGCACAAGCATTTAATCCCAAATCTGAACCTTCTTGTAATCTTCTTTCTAGGAAAATCTGAAACTGTTACCGTTCTTGGTCATATTGTCCTATTGCATCTTGTGGCTCCCTCACTTTTTTTTACCACTACCTCTCTGTCCAGCAAACTTAGAAAATTTTGAAGGCTAACTTTTGTAGTTTTACACTGAATTCAAGGCCTTGATGACATGTAATTTAGTTATTGGTGATGGTAGGTACTGGTACTTCTTTTCCTTACTTCAGCCCGGGACCCCGGAATAATCCCTCGCAATTCACATCCTCCAGAGGATGAAATCCGTTTTGACTCTTCTGTATCAGTTGATGTTGGGGGAAGGCAAACTCCAAGTCTCCAGTTTCCACGGACAAAAGAAGTTATTGTAAATGGGCTCCCAGTAAGAGTAAAGTATTGTGACACGTGTATGCTATATCGTCCTCCTCGTTGCTCCCATTGCTCAATTTGCAACAATTGTGTGGAACACTTTGATCATCACTGCCCTTGGGTGGGTCAATGTATTGGACTGGTAAGCTGTTCACAGATTGATTTCAATTTTCCCTTCTGCACATAATGTTCTATGCTGTGTGTTGGGTTTAGGGTCTCTCTTTTGATTCCATTCAATCTTGATGTAGGAATTTGTGTAGGTTGGTAGTTGTGGTTGGATTTTAATGTCTAATCCCTTTTATCTTTCTTGTTTCTCATCCCCCCCACACCCGCAATCCACAAATATGAATGAACCAATGAAAAGAAAAAAGAGATTTATGTCTTGGGTTTTTCTACTTTGACAGCTGATATTCTCTCTCCATTTTTGGATTCATGCAGCGGAACTACCGTTACTTCTTTATGTTTGTATCTTCTTCAACGCTTCTTTGCATGTACGTGTTTGCAATGTCAGCATTGTATATCAAGGTTCTGATGGATCAATATGAGAGCACTGTTTGGAAGGCAATGAAAGAATCACCAGCATCAGTCATATTAATGGCTTACTGCTTTGTCTCCCTTTGGTTTGTTGGTGGTTTAACTGGCTTCCATCTGTATCTTATTGGCACTAATCAGGTTTGTTCTTCACTTCCTCTTAATATTTTCTTTTTCTATCCTACAATCTTTGAAAATGGAAGATGCATCATAAACTGCTGTGTTTTTGCCTGAATGTGATATGTTTTTTTCTTGGCGAATCAACTTCGAATGAAGTAATAGAGCTGTGTCTAAACTTCTGCTATAAGATTAATTTCATCCCAGGATATTGAGGGCTGGATGATTTTTATTTATTTTGACTATTTGATGTGAAATTGTTTGATTGATAGAAATTCATATAAAATGAGGGGAGGAAAGCTTCAACATGCTTGCCGAGTGTTAACCATTAACTTTCAAAATCATTCCGTTGAACCCTAAACTTGAAAAGAGCGGTGCAATTAATATCTTTACACTAAATTAGAAAATTGTTTGTGAACCAACTCATAGATCTCACAAATATCAACCCATTTAAAGCTCAAAGATCAAGCCACAGAAATTTTGACATTGTAACATAAAATTATCAACCTAAAGTGGTAAAAGAATGTCGGAGATTGAACAAGAAAACGTCTAAGTTGATTCAATACTTCTAACATGATTAGCTGAGTCAATTTCTATAAGATCGGTGTTGTCCAGCTTCCTCAAGAGTGCTAGCCACAGATTTTTTTAGAAAAATGCTAACTTAATTAATTGAAATATTGATTGCACTACTTGCTTGAAAAGTTCCATTTAAAATGGATTAACTATGCCGTGTGCGGGGCTAAACATAATTCTTTTCCTCCAACTTCTGTCCATTGGTATAAGGAGAGAGAAACCTACAGTTACTTGAAGGCTTGTACAACTGGCAAAGAAGCAACAACAAAAAGTCAGTTCTTCCAAGAACTGAAAATATTTTATTTTCCCCCCAAAGTGACTTTTTTTTTAATATAATTTTGTTAACGACCGAAAATGATTTAAACAGAGATTATTTCCTTTCATGGATGGATTGATAAGTAAAACTTTAGTCTCATTTTTGTGGAATTTGAATGCTCTGCACTGCTAGTGCTAGCAAATACTATGGTCATATTTCTGTATGGCAATGAAGGATAGAACTTCACCCTATTTTGCCTTCTGTCGTATCAAATAAAATGCAATTGATCACTTAAAATTAAGGAGCTATTGTGGAGTTGTATGGCTTATGTTTTTCTCTAATATATGGATATCAGTACAAATGGTTTGAAGAAAATGAAAATGCATAGGTCTTTCAATTTTTTAATTAGATGATGGGTTATGTTCCTAGTCCTAACTAATTAGTTGTGCTGGTTTTACTGTATGTTTTTACAGACAACCTATGAAAATTTCCGGTACAGAGCTGACAATAGGATCAATGTTTTTAACCGGGGTTGTGCGAACAATTTTCTTGAAGTATTTTGCTCAAAAGTAAAGCCATCAAGGAACAATTTTCGAGCTTTCGTCCAAGAGGAGGTGCCAAGGCCTCAAGTTCTTCCTCAGTTGCCCCGTGCTGCAGCAGATGACTTGGCTTCACATCCACGTTCAAAAGTCGAAGACGATCTTGATATAGGTGAAGACTTGTTGAAAATCTCCCAGCGTCGTAACATCGATGAAATCTCAGAGGACATACGTAGTAGAGGGAGTAATGGGCCGCCTCTTAATGCCCCAGAGACGGACCCTGTTTTGGAATCTGATCATCAAGCACCAACAATTCGATCAGACCGACATTCAAGTTGGGGAAGAAGAAGTGGTAGCTGGGAAATTGCAACTGAGGTCTTCGCCAACTCGAATGTGACTGAAAGCCGAGGTTACGTAACATCGAAAGAGGCATTTCAGTGATAATGGATCACAATTGAGTTGAACTGAGTTTAGATTGACATTTCTTTTAGCTGGAAGGAAGCTCCTTTATCTGGCAGTTAAAGATGGGAAAGCTGCAGGAATGAACAACATAATGTGATGGGAAAGCAAATGGAATCCCATTTAGGTACAAAATTATATAACTCTCTCTCCCCCTATTATTGTTTCTTGTTCTTTTTTTTTTCTCTTCATTTTGTTTATGCTTGAAGATCCATCTAATTTCTGAGAAAGGTAGAATTGGTATTGGTTGTAATTGTTTGGAATGAGTAGTGATTTGGGTTGTCAAACATTTTTTTTTTTCCATTTTTCTTTATTGGTAGTTTATACTTTACAACATTATATTCTGGCATATTCTCAATTCATTTCTTGAGTCCCCTCATAAGCTTTCTGATGACTCAATAGCCAGGTTGATTTTTTTTTTATTATTAATATATATATTTTTTTATTTGTGTCGTAATATTGTACTCATCTGACATTCACTCTACTTTTATAAGATAATTGAATATGTTCCTTTTTATAGTTTGTTTGGATAGAGATTTGTAAAACTATTTTTGACCCATATTTCATAAAATGTTCATATTTGATAAATATTTTATATTTAAACTGTGGGAAAATTTGATTACCAAATGACTGGTGCTGGTTTTTTGTTCTTGAATTAAGACAATTTATGTTGAGATTTATTATAGTTGTAATGGAGAAAAACAATATTGTGGCATTTGATTGATAATATTTTTTTTTTTGGATAAGAGACAAATGTGTATTAGAAAGCCCAAAAAGGGTCAATAGAAGACAGCGTACAGGTAGGGGCCAAGATAGCCCCTAAAAAAAACTAACACAAAAGAGCCTTCCAACTGTTAATAATCATGGAGAGGCTGTAATTACAAAAAACTGATGTATAATTTGTACACCACCAAGATGCTGTGTGTTGCACCACAGTCCAAAAGTAATCAAAAGAATTAGATCTATTTTCAAAAATCCTATTGTTTCTCTCCTTCCAAATACCCCAAAGGAGAGACCGAAAGACACACCCCCAAATAATATTGCCCTTAATACCAAACCCTTTAAGAGACATACCTTCAAGGAGCCATTTATCAACCATAGCCGGCGCACAAAAACTAATAGAAAAAGTATTAAACAGAGCAGCCCAACCTTTCCTAGCAAAATCACAATGTAAAAATAAATGATCTAAGGACTCATCACATTTAAAACAGAGACAGCAAACCGAAGGTTGTAAGGCAGTGTTTTTCAGCTTTCTTTGCATTTTCTCTTGAGTGTTCAAGCTTCTATAGGCTAGAGACCAAATGAAGAACTTTATCTTCTTAGGGAACCGACCCTTCCAAATGTGACGCACAAGGGGAAAAGCAATCGGAGTATGTCGATTAGTGATGGACAAAAAGGTAGATTTAGTTGTGAAGCATCCAGCCCCATTTAAAATCCATTTGGCGTTGTCCCTCTCCCTACCAGGAACCCAAGAATGGAGTCTTTCAAGGATGGAAACCACACTATTAAACTCCTCATCAATAATGTTCCTTCTCAGCCCCAAATTCCATGAAGAAGTTTCTGGACACCAGCAATCAACAACACAATTTTCTTTATTCATGGAGAGAGCATAGATGTCTAGAAAACTAAGAGCAAGTGACAGGTTGCCGCACCAAACATCTTCCCAGAATCTTATATTCCTACCATCCCCCATAACAAACTCCACAAAATTGAAGAAAGGGCCTTTGAGACTGAGACTCCCCGCCCACAGACTATGAGAATTTCTTCTAGATGGGGTCTTTGAACACCAACCATTCTGATCTATACCGTATATAGCTACCACCAGCCGCCTCCAAAGGGCCTCTTTCTCATCAATAAACCTCCAAAGCCACTTCATAAGAAGGGCTTCATTTCTTTGTTGCAGCGAACCTACACCCAGACCACCATAGCAGATTGGCGCCGAGGCAATTTTCCAATTCATAAGGTGAGTTAACGGTCTACAATCCCCACCATTCCACACAAAATCTCTAATTTTCTTCTCCATTCGTTTAATAACACCCTTAGGAGCTTTAATGAGGGAGAAACAATACCCTGGGAGATTGGCCAACACGGATTGAGCTAAAGTCAACCTACCTCATTTTGAGAGAGAAACACACCGCCACTTGTCAATCTTTTGACTGAACCTGTCTTCAATAGTCTTCCAGCCATCATTGGATTTTCGAATCCCTCCTATGTGGAGACCTAGGTAGCAAAAGGGGAAAGATTCCACCTTGCACTCTACCTTGTCTGCAAAAGCCCCCAGCTCCGTCGATTTAACATTTATGCCAAGGATGGAGGTCTTCCCAACATTAAGAGACAACCCAACGTCCATCAAGAAGAGGTTGATCACATTCCACCAGGCATCACAATTAGCAGAATACCAATCAATAAACAATAATGTGTCGTCAACATACTGAATATGGGAGATGACCATCCCTTGGCTGCTTACCTCAAACCCCTTTAACGATCTTTTCTCCACACAAAAATGAAGAAGGCGACTCAAGGTATCTCCTACTATTGTGAATAAAAAAGGGGCTAACGGGTCACCCTGGCGAATACCCCTCTTGGCTGTAATTTTCCCTCTAGGTCTCCCATTAATCAAGATAGAGAAGTTAGTGGACGAGAGACAACCCCAAATCCATTTTCTCCATTTCCTACCAAATCCTTTGAGTCTCATAGCTGCATCGAGGAAGGACCAATCTACTTTATCATAAGCTTTTTCCAAGTCTAACTTTAGCAAAGTTCCCCTTTTTTTTCTACCCCGATAGTCATCTATGGTCTCAAAGCAATAAAGATGGCATCTAAGATCTTCCTCCCTTCCACAAAGGCCATTTGAGAGTCACTTATGATCGAAGGAAGAACTCCCTTAAGCCTGTTAGCAAGTACCTTGGAGATTAATTTGTACAGAGAGGTGGTAAGACTAATAGGCCTAAAATCACAGACGCGCACAACACCCTTCTTCTTGGGGATTAAGCAGATATAAGTTTCATTACAACTCTTGTTGATAATCCCGTTCTTAAAAAAGTCCTGGAACACCCCAAGAATGCCATGCTTAAGGCTGTTCCAAGAATTTTTATAAAACTCCCCTGTCATCCCGTCTGGCCCTGGTGACTTCAAGTTTCCCATATCAAACACTGCATCATGAATCTCTTTTTCAGAGAAGGGCAACTCCAGCTTCTCCATATTATCCGGTGAGAGGGATTCCCAACTCAAATTATCACAAATAAAGGGGCTACGAATATTGGTACCATATAAGGCAAAATAAAAACTAATGATTTCATCAACGATTTCCTTCTCTGTCAGGAGGGGCACTCCCTCTCTGTTTTTAATCAAAGTAATCATGCTCTTGCTTCTACGTGCAGACATCCATCTATGAAAGAAGTTGGAGTTCTTATCTCCTTCCCTCAGCCACTTAATTTTGCATTTTTGTATCCACAATCTTTGTTCTTTAATAATCACCTCGAGTAGGTCTTTTTTGCACCCCTCTCTTTCCTCAACTTCCGCATTAGAAAGAAACATTTGATCTTCCTTATCATCTAGGCAGTTAATTCTATCCAGTAAGGTTTGCTTTTGGGAAAACACATTTCCAAAAGTTTCAGTATTCCATTTTCTAAGAATTGGCTTCAGCTTCTTTAACTTTTCCATAAACGAGTGAACCGGCCCGCCATCATCTTCTAAATTGCCCCACCAATCCTCTAAATTTTTAAGGAACAAACGGTGCTCCAGCCATACATTTTCAAACCTGAAAGGGGTAGGGCCCCATTTGATGTTCCCCAGCTTCAGCAAGATAGGGTAATGATCAGAAGTAGTATGCGGTAGTTTGTCAAGCTTCACATCTCTAAAGAAATCAACCCACGTCTTAGAAAGAAGGAATCTATCAATTTTAGATGCCGCAAGTCTAATCCTCGTTCTAGACCAAGAGAAGACTCCATTTCTAAGAGAAACATCCACCAAATCCATGTCTTCTATCAAAGAATTGAAAATTCTCATACTACTAGTTATGGATCTCCCCGAGCTTTTTTCAGACATCCAACGGACAACATTACAGTCTCCCCCAACGCACCAGGAATCATGACAAAGCCCATAAGACTAACAAACTCTTTCCAAAACAAATCTCTCTATTTAGAAGAGGCGGGGCCATACCCTTAGAAATCCAACCCGAGAAGCCATTACTGAACTGGCAGCAAATAGAGATAGAAAAATGCCCCTGAAGCGAATCATAGACAGTCACCGAACCCTCTTTCCACATGAGAATAATACCCCCCGAAGCACCCTCTAAATTAAGGGCCACCCACCTAATTTGCCGACTGCTCCAAATGGATTTAACGATGCTCCTATCGACCACTGGCAGCTTAGTCTCCTGAAGGATAACAACATCCAGATTAAACTGAACAATTAAGTCTTTAACCAGCTCCCTCTTAGGCCTCGCATTGAGACCCCTAACATTCCATGAAAGCACTAACATGGGTCACCAGTCGGGTTCCGATTGCCTAAGTTTCTAACTTCTAAAGCTTCTTTTTCCCAGCCACTAAGTAAAGCTTTGACTTCCCGAGTAAGTTTATTATTATTGGTCCCACTGTTCTTCTTCTGCGCTTTACCCTTCCTGGAGATGGCTCGAATACAGAGGTCATGTTCGAGCAAAGCAGTAACCACCTCCTTGCTCAGAGGGAAATGATCTTTGCTAGAAGAAATAGGCTTAAGCTCCGTTTCACTATCCAACTCCATCATATCAGAGACGTTGAACTGGTTCTGAGAGATGTTTTCAACTACCACTAATTGTTGGTTTCCATCAGCCACTCCCGTTTCTACATTATCGACATCAAAGAGCCCTTGAAGATCCACGTCACTGTTCAGGGTTGCCGGACACTCTTCAATCTCTAAGATCGCGAATCTATTTTCCAACGTCTCGCTATCAAAGCTCGAAAAGGAGAAATCCGAGTTACATTCACGGCTTTCCTCAGAGACTTCCGTGGCGGTGTTCAGAGGGCAAGTAACTTTACTCGTAGAGCCAATCTCCCCCTTCTGGAAGAAGGTACACACTTCGTTAAGCTTGGAAAATTTTAATTTCTTCATGGGCTTAATCTTGCGGGCCAAGGGCCAGTCCTGACTAGTAGGGTCATCTCTAATAACAATCCCCTTTGAGCCTTCCTTCGATATAGGCCTTTGTTCAGAAAGAACTTTCGCCACCCCCTTACCTTTTAGATCCACTGGGCCCACATTATCAATTAACCTCTTCTCAATCAGACTCGGCGGCAAATTTGAATCGTCTTCCTTCCCACACTGACCTGCCAACTCTTTTATAGCCTGACCTCCCAGCTCTATTGTACTTCTTTTTGCAGGAAAATGGTAAGCCTCAAACTTGAGCCTCACACTCGGGTTTTCCACCCTCCAAATGTCAACCGGGTTTTGGCCCATAAAGCCTGGACCCTTAAAGAAGGTTTCCACCGCCTCCGACGAGAAGGCGCATGGATTCCGGCCACCTTATCTATCAATAACTTAGCATCCTGATACGTTACAACCTGTATTAGATATGCATCGTCACCGTCTACCATTTCGATATCTGAAGGCAGAAAACCACAATAATTTCCTTTTACCTTTATACGGACTTCCTTGCAGTCGACAAGGCTGGAATTTTCATCATCAAAATCCAGGAAACCACCCAGCTAATCACCCACTACTTTGAAGTTGGGGATGTTCCAAAGGTGCAACGGGAAATTCCGGAGCTTGATCCAACCGCCATAGGAGGGAACCATCTGAGTTCTACCGTGAATCGAAGGGTCCCATACTTCTACTTTCAGAGTGAAAGAGCCAAAAGTTACCCACCCCTTATTCGTAGCCAACAATCTAGCCATCGTCTTATCTGGACATTTCAGGAGGGCCTTATCTGGGAAGAAGGGGTTGATGATGAATTTTACCTTTTGTCTGTCTTTGAATAGCTTCCAGGACCCTGCACCAGTCATCATGGAAGTCCTTCCTTGTTACACCTAGTGTGTCTTCCCACTGAATATTCCTTACCTTTTGTATACCTCGGCTCTCCCTCTGATTCAAAACTCCCCCTGCCTCCATTGGGTCATTTCTGCCTTTGTTCCGAGAAGGAAGGGCTGGCCATGTATCTGTGTTTTTGAAGTCGATGTGTTTCCTCCTCTCCTCTCTCGTATTAGTGAAATCCCGCAAAAGCTCTCTAAAATTCTCCCACCCATTTAGATCAATCCCCGAGGGAACAACTATATTTCCTTTCTTTCCAGAGTGAAGGATTTTAGAAATCTCAAGGAAGCTCCCTCTTTTATTGGTGGTTTTCTGTACCCAGATGA
This sequence comes from Cucumis cinereus, assembly GCA_037974625.1. Lineage (NCBI taxonomy): Eukaryota > Viridiplantae > Streptophyta > Magnoliopsida > Cucurbitales > Cucurbitaceae > Cucumis > Cucumis cinereus. The sequence goes on along the minus strand of JBBPDJ010000001.1, from coordinate 16,388,442 downwards.
ACCCTCCATTACAGAAGGTCTTTCGAAAAAACTTTTGCTGTTTAGGTGTTTGCAGGACTTATTCCAGAGCGTTAATCAGCCAGATTATGACAACCTCTTCTCCGACTATCGAATATGATTTATTTTGGTGCCTTTCATTCACACGAATCACTCTTCCTTTACTCTTTCTATCAAACTCACACGAGAATATTTTGTTCTCAATCCGTATGGAAGCCATAATATACCTTTCCTTGCATTACCAACAAATCCGCACTGCTCGGACGTGAGAAAACCACCACCGGAACCCTCAGCTCAATCCATGAGAGAGAGAGAATATGCCAAGGATGGAGGTCTTCCCAACATTAAGAGACAGCCCCAGCGCCCATCAAGTAGAGGTTGATCACATTCCACCAGGTATCACAATTAGCAGAATCCCAATCAATTTTGATTGATAATATTAAAAGCACATTATTATTTTTGGGTAATTAGGATTTTGTGTTTTTGCCTAAAATGAGAGATTAAAATGAATAGAGTGTGTATATATAAAGACATAAGATGTACATAATTTACATATATAACAAACTGTATACATAGAAAGAGATAATTAGAAGAAATTATATGATAAATAACCCTTTTGGACATTTTTAATTCCTACCCTTTTTTTAGTCCATTGCCCATTCTATTCTTTCACTAACTTCTTCTGTTCTTCACCTATTTATATTTATATATATAAATATATAAAGACCATTCAAACAATGCCCAGTTGCTTAAATGCACTCAGATTAAACATCCTAACTTCAATTATGCATGAACCCAGTTCAATAATCTAACTTCTTAAGTACCAACAATTATAAATTAATCGCTCTCGGAAAAGTGAGAGGGCGAAACATCATTGTTCATGACTTGAAATCAACTATTACCCTGAAGACAGGAATGAGTGAATTTCATTTTGTGTAGATGTTTTCCTAGCTTTCTACTCAGATAGATCCCAAAATGGTAGGCTTGTTGAGTACGGGAACTTGACCACTCTCACCTATACAGATCAAAGGACCATCCTTATAAATAGATAGTTCACAACTCACTCATAATTAAGATAGAGTCACCTATGATCATCCAATTGAAATGTTAATCTCTCAAATTAACCGTGTTATAAAGAGAAATTAGACATTTCGTGGTCTGGTATTATGCAACCTCTTTGCATAGGATACCTTCACTTGCATGTCTCTACTGAACAATCAGGATCAGATCATTTGTAATTCTTTAAAATTTTTGTAACAATTATAAAGTGGGTGGTACCCACAACGTTATCAAGATAAGACACCCAACTTTATTCCTATACTATAGACCTTTTGATTATTACTTAAAGATGATCCATATTTGTATGTTAACCATATGCATGTTTCAATTACATAGAATAGCCTCAGGTTGTAGTTTAAAGGACAATTGCATATAAATAATCGTTATTTTAAATAACTTAATAACTATGAGGCTTTAGGGCATGTATCCTAATACAAGACCACTAGGAACCGAATGTTTTATTTTAATAAGATTGTTAAGGAAAATAATTAGAAAAATAGAGTGCTTTTGAAAATATTTATAAAAATAATGTAGTTTTTAAGATTTTTTTTAAAAAAAGAATGGAAAAGAGGAGGATCGGTGTTCAAAACCGGACTTCTTTCACTTTCAATTTTTTTTTTTAATTTAAACCGAGAGGTCTGGTTTTAAAACTAGACCTCCTTTAATTTATTGTTTTTTTTTAAACCAAGATGTTTTTCCTCTTTTAGTTGTTTTTTTTATTTCCTATTTTTTTAATCATTTTTTACTCACTTTTATTTTCTTATTCACTATTAATTTTAAATTCAATCTACATAGATTTTTATTTAAATTCACGATTTCTATTATATTGCGAGGTTAGTATTTATTTTACTGAAATTATATATTTTTTAATTATAAATTT
>JBBPDJ010000001.1:16368886-16386406 GCA_037974625.1 Cucumis cinereus | reverse complement strand
CATGAATTGAATGCGGGGAATGAAAAGAAAGGGAACAAACCTGAAGGGGCGAATGGATTTTGTCTTCTAATATTGCATGGGCGTTGGCGTGGCTGTTGATGGAGACAAAGGCCGATAGAGTGGGTGGACCTCCGATGGGACGCCGGAGTGGGTGGACCTCAGACGGTGGCTGCCGGACGTTGAAGACAGATGAGATTAGGAGGCTGGGCGAACAGACTGATGGGGCTTCGGGCAAAATGTGAGAAAAGAAGGGGGGGCCGTACGTTTTTTTTAATCCTAAGGCAGAAGCTAAAACTTTTAATGAAAAAAGACGACGCGGTTTTCGCGTCGTCTTTTTGTGACGCGAAAAACGCGTCACGAATTTTCGTAAATTCGAAAACTTCCGTCTTTTCCCGTCAAAAACCCGGATTTTGGAAAAGATGACACAATTTTTCTTCCCCCCTCTCATGTGCACTGTTCATTAGTGTCATTGTATGTCAAATTTCTACTAGTGCGACAAGAGCATTTTTAACGCTTTTTAAATGTTTAAAGATACTTTTTTTGAAACTTTTGAAACTTAAAAAACATTTTTAATAGAAACCGTAGTTTAGGAGCATTTTTTATAGTTCACATTCTAATTGGGCTTAGTAGGGTGGGTTTTGTGGCGAATCAGGAGAGTTCTGAACGAAACGACTTGAGCCGGTGAGTATGAGGGGATCAGGTGATGTGGTTGTTAGCAGGTTGGGTCTTGGGTCCAGAATCTCCTATTTGCTTTCATAAAGCAGAATGAAGGTTAAGCCAACCAGAGAGAGGCCTCTGTTTAACAGCAAAAATGGTGATTGTTCATGTTGAATACGTGTGTCTATTAATAACAACCACTATCCCCATTACCTTTCCCAATGTGGAAACTTCATGTAGGTTTCCTCAATTAGAATATACATTATGTCATATACCAATCCCACACGTGTTTTCTCTAACTCACTCCACGTTTCTATTTTCTAAAATTTATTTATTTATAATAAATTCGAAGAATTATTCCTCAATTTCAAACTTCCACACCTTTATCCCCCCGTGTAAGTTATCTTTATATTATTCTTTAAAGAAAAAAAAAAAAAACAAATTATTGAGTTTTGATTCCACTTCCAACCATAATTTTAAATTATTTGCTTTGATTGTGGATGTTATAAAATGTTCATTTTTATTTCTCCACCATTACCCGCGTTTAGATGCTAATAGAGTATTTGAAGCATTAAGTTAGTTATTATATAATTAGTGATTATTATAGGCAATGAGTTAGTTAGTATTTGGAGTCAAACCATTTAATTTAAGTTCTAATAGTTTGTATTTGGGACGTAAACTATTTTTGTTTGAATAACAAATAACAAATACTATAACAAAAAAGAAAAGATAGGTATAAGAGAAACATAGTAAATAGTAAATGTTGTAGCAAATGAAGTTTTGAATTAGTTTTTACTATGATTAATTGTATGTTATAATAGCTACCTAAACCAGTATCAAACGTTGGAGTGAGTTATAATAACCTACTCCATCAACTTCTAGTTGGTGTTTTTGAATGACCCTTAATTAATTATTATAATATATGCAGTTATAATAATATGTATGTTATAATAGTCAATATGAAGAGCATACTATTTTAGTATGTGTTTCGACAAGGTGATTTGTTGGGAATATAGAATATGATTTAAAATCATAAAAAGAGTAGGTCCACGTTCAATAAATAATGATTTATAGACTATATATTAGTAAAAACTAAATTAGTTCTTTTTGTGTTTGAACATTAAGCCTATAAAATACTACTTTCAATTCTAACTTTCTTCGTTTGGTATCTACATTTTACTGATGGGTTTAAACAATCAAGTCAAAATTCGAAAACTAAAAAAAAAAAATAGCTTTCAAAAAATTATTTTTTATATGAAATTTGCCTAAGAATTCAACCACTTTATTTAAAAACGATTTAAATCATTTTAAGATAGAAAAAGAAAATAAGTTTAATTTTCAAAAACGAAATTCTTATAACCAAATTCAATATAATAATTTGGATGGTTGAGAAAATTTGAAAGTAGGAAATTAAGAATAGTATAATATAAAATTTGAAAAGAAATTATAATATAAAATTTGAAAGTAGGAAAAGAATGGTATAATAAACTTACAAATCCAAAGTCTAAAATTGATATTTTAACTATATGATTTGAGAGTGTGAAAGTAAATATAAATAATCCATTGGGAGATGTGACCAATGATGTGAAAACTTATTGCTTTCATAAACATCACACTTTAAAGATTAATTTAAAGATGTGACCAAAGTTTAATTTAAAGATTAAGAGTAGGTCTTTGATAATAATTTAAGTTTTTTGTAACTTTAAAATTTATAACAACTTGTTCTCAAATTTTAATAACTAGCAAATTTACTTTATCAGCTGATTCACTGTTTGTAATAAGTTATTCTATTCTCTAAAATATTTGGAAGATTTAATAAAATTTCTTAAAAGAAATATTTCTTACATGAAATTCTTTTTTCATAATAATAATAATGACAACAAAATTTCTTGTACATATAAAATTAATAAATTAATCCAAAATCTATTTTTTTCATATACATTAAGAACTATGCCATCATATATAAAATAAGATTTAATTTTTAAAAGTTTTTCTTTTACCATAATAACTAAATTGTTACAAATTTTAAACTAAAAAAACTAAATTATTATAAATGGTATAGTACACAAACAATTATTACAAATTTCAAACTATATTATTAAATCCATACTTTCGAGGAAAAGTGTTTGTTAACCTAAAAACTATATATAAATATCTAACTGTCAAATCTTAATGGCAGTGGGCACTACAAGATTTCAGCTGTCCAATCATAAACCATCAACCGTTCGCCGGAGGACGATAGTGGAATCCCATTGGAGACGGCGTCGAAGAACCCCTACCGCCTTGGCTCTGGTTTTCCGGTGGCTGGTACTGTCTAAGTTGTTGCTGAGAAAATGGAAAAGGAAAATTCGAAACGTCAGGAGAAGAAACCAAAGAGGACGGATTCACTAATGGCGAATTACAGAGCACCCTCTCAAACGCCGGCGCCGGCTGCCTAGAGGTCTCGCCGGAGTTTGGAAGCAAATGAGAATATTGTATATAGTTTCCGATGGCATCTTGTGGCGGTACCACAACAGGAGATGGCGCCAAATGGGTGGCTGACGGCAAAGACGACGGTCGAACAACAGAGACAAATTCAGGGAAGTTGAGCTTGGCTTTGCTCCCTCGGAAGCGCAAGGCGGCGCCATCATAGGCTCGAGCAGCGGCCTCTGCAGTATCGAAAGTGCCGAGCCAAACTCGAGCGGCTTTCTGGGGGTCGCGAATTTCGGCGGCCCATTTTCCCCATGGCCTCTGTCTTACTCCTCTATATCTTCTTCTTATTCTATCATCGGCGGAAAATGCTGCTGTCATTGTGGCCACCGTTGTTGCCGCTGTCGGGGCGGAGATGGTGTTACTTGAACTTGAACCTCCTTCTTCTTTTAGAACTGCACACAAGAAATAGAATGACAAATTCACCTTTGGTTGACAAAAACAAAAATGGTCAAATTTGGTTGACAAAAAATATGGTCAAATTTAAAAGCGGTCATTTTCATTTCAAATGTTGTAATTCCTTTTAGGAAGGTTGATAACAACCTCTAATCTTTTGATTAATCACATGTATTTTGACTTGTTCATTTAAGGTCATGTTTATAATTTAGTTTAGGGAGAAGATTAAGGTTGACTCATATTTATTGTATTGTATCAACCTTGACCATGTATATATATATATATATATATATATATATATATATTTTATATTAAATTTATATAAATGCCAGCAATTTCAACCTTGAGCTCTAAAAAAATTTTGCAATTTTATCTTGGCCTAAGTTGTTTGAGCTTTTTTATTTTGTAATTTATAAATTTTAATAAATACTATTTGATAATTATTTGGTATCTATGACATAAAACTATGAAATTAATGAGATAAAATGCAATCTTACCTCTTTATTGGGTTAAAATTAATAAGTAAATTAGTAAAAGAGTTATTTTTAAATATCACAAAATGAACCAAAATATTTATAAAATATAGTAAAATATACAATTTATCTACCATAGATTGCAATAAACTAAGATAGACTACTATATGTGTTTATATATATCATGATAGACATATATAGTAATCTATTTCGACTATCACGTATAAATCGTGATATTTTACTATATTTGTAGATAATTAAAAGTTGTCATTTAAAATAATTTTGCTTAGCAAAAATTAAGCTTGCAGAAACCGATCAAATAAAAAATTTAGAATCAAAATCGACACAATGAGTCGATCTTCTTCCTCTAATTTATTTTCCAAAATCATCATAGCTTTTATAAAATTGATTTACATCAAAATAAGTTGATATTTATCTGAATCTAACATGACTGTGTATAATTTTATTAATATTTTAAGGAGATAAATATAACAGGAGTGTGTGTAAAATTTTACTAATATTTTAAGGAGTTTTTGATATTTAAAACAATTTACAGAAAAAAAGCTTAAAGGATCAAAATAAAATTTTTGAAAACACATATAAGAAAACAAAAATAAAATAAATTCCAAGAAGACAAAAATTTGGGACAAAAGGAAAAAGAAAACTAAAGAAAGGAGTAGAATGAAGAACTAACAAATTGCAGGGGAGGGCATGGAAAAACTCTGCATTGCTGTGAAGTCCACAATTCCACCTCTATTCCCTCTCCCAACCCCTCTTTCCCACATTATTCCACTTTCTCCTTCTTCTTCCCTCTCTCTTTTCCTACAACCCCCCGCCGCCGCCCCTACCGTCGCCGGAGCAGCAGAGCCACCGGAAATGACATGAGTCAAAGCCGAAACCATGGCCATTAACTCCCCGGCCGACGTGGACGAGAACATCCCCTCCAGCTCATCTCCGTCGCCGTCTCCATCGCCGCCGCCCTGGTTCGCCACCTTCAAATAGCACATGAAATCAAAAAGATGAAGATGTGAGTTAGAAGAATTAATGGGTATTTATAAATTTATATAAATTTTGAAACGTGCTTGTAGCCGCCATTCAAATAGTGGAAATGGATTTGAAATTGGAAGGTTTATATTTTAAGTATTGGAAACTGAAAATTTGTAAATTGGCCCAACAGGGTACAACCGACCAATATGCTTCAAGTGGTTTCACACCTAAATTATTATTATTATTATTATTTTTAATTTTGGGGTGAAAGGATAAGGACTCAATTCATGGGGGATTAACACATGAAAAAGGAATAAAGGTACAGAAGAGAGTTTTTTTTTTTTTTTTTTTTATTATATATATATACATATATATATATATATATATATTAGGGAGCATTAAGTCGGTGTGGCTTAGGAGAGAGAAGAAGTGGTTTTGAGATTGCCGACTTGAATTGGCAGAAAGGGGTTTATACTATTCTAATAAAAACAACTCAAGAACAATTCCACAAAGTGATTCATATATTTGAGCCATGGTTCAATGGGAATTATAAAATAAAGAAATCAAAACATGTTTTTCACCAATTTGAGTTTTAAAATGGATGTCAAATTAGTACCAAAAACTAAAGTTGTTGTAACTATCTATTATATTATTTAAATTCATAATATTAAGTTGTTGCAAAACCTTTGTTGGAATCGGTTTTGTTATTTCACTATTTTTTATTACACAAGTAAAACCCCTAAGCTATCATGATTTGTATTATGTTAAGCATCATGTTTTTCTTTAACCAAACTATTGTTAATAATGTTGTTACTCTTGTCGTGCTACATTATAAACATATGTGTTGTTTTCGTCTACAAAATATTTTTTCCTTATTTGTATTAGATTTCAAGCGACAACTTCTTGTTTTGGTCACTATGAAGATTTTCTGCCTTATACACTTATTTTCTTTTGTCTCTTATATATATTTGTAATATTGCAGTATTTTAGGACCAACTTTTTTAATATTTTTTTTAGAAGAAAATAGTTTGCGTCATAAGAATATGAGGTGTGTGCCCCATTACGTGAGGTGTGTTTCGTACACTCTTTTTGTGTGGCTCAAAGATCATATTCTGGTGGAATGATGATTTTGTAGAAAAGTCATTGTATTTATTTTTAGAGGAGTCTGAGTTATAAGTATAGCGAGAGAATCTCACATTTAGGAGAAACCTAAGCAAACTTGGATGATGGGTGTTTCAATTAATAAATTAAAGATTGATGTTGCATCGAGAGAATGAATCTCAAATTTAGGTGGAGCCTCAACGTTTTGTGCATTAAGAGAAGAAGTTTTAAGTTTAATTAAACTCTTTAATTAAATTAATTAACAATCATTAATTGTAGCTCATTCCACTAAAGACTCATTACTGCACATTTCACACTATAGCATGTTTCTATGTCCATGAATATAACCAATTATCAGTAAGTCGACCCTTCACGAATTGTCCATAATCACAGCGAATCAAATTATCATTTTACCATTGTAATTACCTTTTTCCTTAAGTCTCATTGATCCACTAATGAACAACCTATTTATAGTCCTACCATAAACAAATCCCTCTCGAGCCAATGAGAGGGAGATGTCTCATTGTTCAAAACTCGAAGTCAACACTTAAAGAAGCAATTCATGTAACGCCCCGAGCTTAGGAAGGAAACATGAATGAACCGATATCACATTTCAATGAGATGGATCCTGAAGACATGAAAATGTCGTTAAGAAACGCTTAAAAGGATTGAAAGTTACTACCTATGCCAACAAGGTGCACCTTCCTTTTTGGTGGCTCAATCAAAGGAATTCCAAATTTAAGTGTGCTTAGCTTGGAGTAATTCTATGTTGGGTGACTTCATAGGAATTTTTCTAAGATGCATGTGAGTAAAGAGAAAGCATGCTGAAAGAGACTCATGTTGGTTTGTGGAGACAACAACTCTAATAAACCTTTAAAACAAACAAGGATGACATTGTCAGGTCGTAGGAGACGCAAAGGAATGTCGAGACCCTCACTTGTCAAATCCATATTCAAAATTCTGGTTCCAATCTTAGGCCTGAGATGTTACAATTCATCTGCTTACCCTTGAGATGAGAATGAGTGAATTTCATGTTGTGAATCTATGTTTGTGTTCGATTTTATGTCAAAAAACTCGTTGATATGAAAATTCCAGGATTTGAAAATTAAGAACCCCATCGGTGAACCTCTAATATCAAATTCTAAAACCCACAAATCAATTTGACAACAAACCAAGGGGATGAGTTAGATTTGGATTACCTTTTGATCGAACTAGTTTCTCACTTCAAGTTCGAACACTCCACAAACAATATGATCAAACTAACCTGGATGTTCTTGGCATTCAACCCTGAATCAAGAACTGCAAAAGAGGTGATGAGGCTCTGTCATCTACCAGAGAATTTTCATTCATAGAAAACCCTAAAACTTCAAATGTCAAAACCTCCTAAACAACCTAAAGGCAAGGCTTAAATAGCCATCCAATAAAAACTCTAATGCATTGTAAAAAGACTAATTAACCCTACTTTAAATATCATTGAAAAAGATAAAACTGAAAAAAATATTAAAATTATATCACAATTATTAAATAAAATCTAATTAATAATGTGATGCTTGGTCGGTTCATATCATCATCTCCTTCATTTGAAGGATTCGTCCTCGAATCCAAATGGAAGCCTTCTAAAGCAGTCTTGAAGGATCAAATATTACTTTGAAAGCTCAATTGGTTCCATCTTATAGTGTCAACTGACTCCAATTATAAATCTTTTGATTCAGTGTTGCTGCTCGAATCTCTGCAACTGAGCTCACCTTCTCTTGAATGTGAGATTTCAATGCTAACTGTAGTTTCTTGGCCCTTGAACGTGTGATTTGTCCCGGAGGTAACACAAGGATGTTCTGGTTCATATCATCTTCTCCTCCTTTTGAAGAATTCATCTTCGAATCAAGCTGGTTATCAACATCAAAAGGAGTTAAGTCAGAAACATTAAAAGTAGCACTTACATTATATTAACCTTTAAGATCAATTTGGTAGTCATTCTCATTGATTTTTTCCATCTCTTGAAAAAGTCCATCTCCTTTTGGGTTTAACTTCGAATCTCGTAGATGTGGAAATCTTTCCTTCCGAAGGTGGATCCAAACTAAATTTTCTTTCTTAAATATCATGGGCTTTCGATGTTGGTTAACCTTCTCTGCTATCTTGGCATTTGCTTCTCAATTCTTTCTTTAACCTCTTTATTGAGCTCCCAAATGGTGGTGGCCTTTCTATCAGCTTAAAAATTTACCACCTCGTTAGAAGGAAAAGGCAATAGGTCGATCGGTTTTAAAGAGTTAAATACACAATCTTAAACAATGAACATTTAATGACACTATGAGCAACCTTATTGTATGCAAATTCAATAAATGGTAGAATATTCTCCCAAGTTTTGGTACTTTTATCTATTAGAGCCCTAAGCATAGTCACCATCGTCCTATTGACTACTTTAGTTTGTCCATTAGTCCGAGGATTACACGTAGTGGAGTAGACTTAGTGCCAAGTTTTTCCCAAAGTACTTTTAAAAAATGACTTAAGAATTTTATATCTCTATCACTAACAATGCTTCTAGGAATGTCATACAATTTACCTACATCCTTAAAGAACAAGTTGGTCACATGTTTAGCATCATTAGTTTTATTACATGCAATAAAATAAGCCATTTTGCTAAACCTGTCAACTACCACAAAAATGCTATCCTTATCCCTCCTAGATCAAGGTAAACCCAACACAAATCCATTGAAATATCTAACCAAGGTCTTCTAGGAGTTGGTAAAGGCAAATATTGTCCATTAGGTTTAGACTTAGACTTAGCTTCCCTACGTGCAATACATCTCTCACACACTGATGTACATCATGTCTCATTCTAGGCCAATAAAAATGTTCACTCAACATGTCATATGATTTAGTGATCCCAAAATGTCACATTAAGTGTAAGCCCTAAACTTTGGTTTTATTTTTCAAGTTATGTTATAATTTATTGTTGCACTTCGATCATGAAGTTTTCTTAAAAGGAATTTGTGAAATTATGGCTACAAGTATGTAGATTAATGGTGCACTATTTTGAGTTTACCTATATAACAAAATCTGATATAGGTAACAAAGAATTAATTGGAAACCAAAGATAGTGCTATTAAATAATGACTAAGCATTTAAGTTGTAAAGGGACAACTAAGTAAAAGTTAATTAAGAGATAAGTTGAAATCAAAGGAAATTGAAAAAAATTAATTGGTGAATTTAATTGAGTAAGTAGGCTACTTTGTTTGTGCTCCTTTAAGTAGGTGTCGGAACACAAGGATAAAGGAAAGAAAAGAAAATCAATTACTTCAAGCAATCTTGGGGTTAAGTCTCCACGTTTTAGTCTTCAAGCAGGAGCTGTGCATAAGTTAAAAGAAGTGGGCTGGAATTCATTTTCTTGAAAGTTTAAATAAATTCTTATTTTAAGAGGACTAAATGTGGGTTTTAGAACAGAAGAAGAGAAACACCCAAGTAGTTGAGGAAGAAGGAAAGAAGAACACAAAAGGAAAGAAGAACTCCAAGAACTTTTGCAGTCGAGAGAGAGAGAGAGAGAGAGAGAGAGAGAGAGAGAGAGAGAGAGAAGGCTTGGGGAGGTAAAAGAAACATGGAAGCTGGTCAGGAACTTGGACAAATTTGAAGCAGTCTGATGTTTTGAAATGCTCGAATTGTAGAAAACGAATTAGAAGTTGAAATTTTGAGGCTAGTAAGATAAAAGGCCTATCTACAACTTTCATGAAGGATGTTAGAGCTAATTTGTTGTGAAAATGTTCAGACTTAAAGGAAACCTTATGTTGTGCAGGAGATTGTTGAATCTGAGTAAGGGTGCTTTTGAGTTAAATTCTGATCAATCCAAGGAATTTCTAAGTTCCAAATTCTCAGGTTAGTTTTTTAAGATGTTCCTTATGAGTTTTATTAAAGAAATTTAGAGTGATTACGTTAAGTTGATTAAGTTAAACATGTTTCTTGGTGTGTTGGTTGTTGTAAAAAACAAAGGATGTCCACACTAAGAACACGCCCATGAACGTCCATCTAAGCATATCAGCACGCCTATGTGCCTGAGTTGCTACCCACACATCATGTTAATGACACTCTTAAAGCCCAATCATGTGCCAACTACCATTTGTTATACCCTGTTGACCCGATTTTGAGTTCTTTGAAGACAAACAACGATAAGACAAGCCTAGAAATCAAAGAATCAAAGTCGTATTTGTGAGTGACAAATGAATTTAAATACTTATTTGAGGCATGATTATTATTAATTTCTTTACTATATTCAAATATGAGATTTGATACATATTTTAGTAAGAATGAGACAAGTTGTAGAAAAGTTAAGCATTAAGTTCATGATAAGGTTTAAGATTTCAGAAAAGTATTTAAGCAAAACATGTTAGAAAAGTTTCTATGATTTATGAGAATTTCATTAAAAGCATGGCTGAGATATTTGAGCCTGAGGCTAGTATATTATGTGTGCACACTAAAGTATTTTATTGTTGGTGTTGAGTTTACTCCACGAGAATGATGTTGTCAGAAATGTTGGATATGTCCCACTACGGCAAAAACGTTGAGAGTATTGGGCTTTTCCTACTACAACGTAGATAAAGAATGAGTCAAGATAAGTCATGCAAGTATTGTTGTAAAAGTGTATTGTTTTGCTGAGATTTCTCATTGTATGTTTATTAAATTTAGTCACTCACTAAGATTTAGCTCACCCTTTCAAAATGTTTTTCGCTTTTCAGGTAGAGATCGGGATCCCAAAGCCAGACCTATTATTGCTAGTTTGCTGTCTTGTCTTAGAATTTTGTTGTATGTCATGAACTCTGAACATGCATTTTGTTTGTATTTAGTAACGTGTGATGGTTGAGATATCAGTTAGATGTATGTAGAGTTATGTATATGTTGTCTTAAGTTCTAAATTTCAGTATGTTAAATTGCTATAGGTTGGGTGGTTGTGTTAAGTTGTATATATAAGTATTATATATGTTTTCTTGAGATATTTTAATGAGTTAGAAATAATAGTCAAGTAAGTTGTTAGTGAGTATCATTAAGATAGGAACGGTGCTTGTTGACTTCACGTCATCTCTTAGAATTAGAGAGGAGAGCCTGGGGGAGGGTGTGACATTAAGCCTCCACTATGTCCCTCTTTAACTAACAACTCCCGAATAGAACAAGTGAAAATGCAAAGTTTATTCTTCCTAAACAAAAATCCATCAAACAACATATAGGTACAACACATTTTAGCTTATGATTTTCAACAATAGGTGCAAAATAAATGTCTTGTGAATACAATGTTTTAGGTTCAAATCCAAGCAACCTAGTGTGAAAGGTGTTTAGCAAGACATACCTTCTAGATAACGTGTTTGCAACTACATTTTCATTAAGTTTTTGGATTGGTTAGAAACTAAAATTAAAACAACCTTGTCTAACCTAATGTATTTTCATTCCTTAAGTTTCATTATCTTTTGTTACGAATGACTCTAAAAGACTAGAAGTCAAACATAACTATAACTAAACCTATTTTCTACTCAAATTAAGCATGATTTTGTTACAAATCCGAACATACATAGCAACCACATACAATCCATGTTTGAAACAACTAACCTATCCTATTGATCTAAAATAAAATGCATATGGATTCAACGCAAGGAGTGGACACCCATAATAATATGAAAAATCCAAAGAACATTCATCAAAATCTCATTCCAAACCATAGATATTTTTCCAACAAATGTCAAAAACGATATTTGGGGGCCCAGCCTGTCATTAAAGCTCGAATCTCGATGCCATAATCTTTGGTAAGAAATATCATGAATTTTGGCCAAGAATGACCAAAATCAAGCTAAAAGCTCAAAATCGCCTACGAGTTGTTATCTACTCTCTACTTCTTTACCCTAAAACATAAGAGAGAATTTCTGATAATCGTGGCATTGCCACAATTTTCTATCCCCTTTCCACAATGCCATCAGGCGTTGTGTCATTATGATGCCAAAGGACAACATATGGCACAATCCTATTACTACACCTTCATGCTTCTACGACTTGCGGTGTTGGTGGGTGTGATGCAACGCGCAGTGTGATGGCTCTATAAATGGACTATCTTAGTGCTTTTAATCTCACCCATTTATGTTGTTTAATGTGTTTATATGTCTATATTTGTAGGAACTTAAGTAATGCATGCATTCTAAAGCGTTGCAGGTCGTTCAGAATTAATTTGGAGCAATTAGGAAATTAAAAAAGCAGCCCAACTTCAAAAAAGTAAGAAAAGATAAATGTGCTCTTAGAAAGTCTGAAGTTGTTACCTACAAAAGGATGTGCAAGGGAAGAGTGTCGAGGGCTCTAGAATTTGACAAAACATCAGGGACTATGGCGTTATGGCAACGACCCTAAAGATGTTATAAATAGGAATCTTTATTTTTAGGGTAGAAAAAATGAGTTTTATATGTTTCAAAACTTTCAGCTTGGTTCTTGCCATTTTTAGCCAATGAGACTTTATACTTTGAGTAGTACTTGAATATTTTGATTTCAAAATTTGAGATTCGATATCTAGCGAAGCCCCAAAAAGTCGATTTTGAGGATTTTTTGGACACTTTTCTATGGATTTATGAGATTTTGAATAATCTTCTGAGATATTTCTGATTTCTTTTAGTTTTCCTTCCCTTGTATGAAACCATGCTCAATTTGTGTTGGATTAATGTGACAAATTAGTCATCTTAAGGATTTTGGATGCACTCTTTGTAATTTGGTGAGCATTTCTACTTGATTATCTATTTAATGTCTATGAATGTTCATATTGTTTTATTATCATGATGATGCTTTCTTGTGAATGACTGACAATCTAGACAAAGTTTCATGATTTATCATTATAGATTAGGTCTTAATCCATAATCGTTAAGCTTTTTAATCGCCTAATAGAAAGATTAAGTAAAACTTGCAAAATTGTTTGGTTACCATTCAATTAGCATTATTTAATTCACTTAATGGATATCGTATTGTTTACCTTGTGAGGCATTATCGACTTATTATGGATCTTAGCATATTTTTAATTAGAAGTTAATGTGGGTAAGTTAGCATGTTTAGTATGCATTACATCTAGACAAGTTTCTTTGGACTTCATTTTCTTTCTTTTGACATAGCTTTGGACTTCAATTTAGAATTACTTAATGTGTTGGCTATGTTGAGATGTTGAGAATCTCACATTGAGAAAACTAAGAGGACTCACACTTCTTATAAGATAGATGGACTACTCCTCTCGTTGCCAATTGGTTTTGAGATGGAACCTCATACTTTCAAATATGGTATTAAAGCTGTCACACCCTCTCTTAGATTGCTTCCATTTATAACTCGAAAGAAGGCGTGAAGATAGTGAATACCACCCCTCTATGACACTTTCTACCCGTCTCGACCTATCTTGTCGAAACTTATATAATTAAATAACAATGAACTCAAACCAGGATTATTTTATTAACAATAATTCAAAGTTTATACAACTTATGATAACAACTCCCAACTCACTTCTATGCTACTTTGGATGCATACCATACGCCTAATGTCTTGAGCATGCTTGTCCAAGGAGAGTCTTCCTATGGCCGCATGCCCAAAACCCTCTTCAACCACCTTATGTTTATGTTTTATCCTTAGTTTAGGATGTGCTTTCATATTCATGTCGTTGTGCTTTACTTTTGTGTCGTCGTGCTTTGTTTCCATGTCGACGTGCTTGTAAGTGAACGCTCGCAAATTTCATATGCAAGCCTGCCACAATGGAAAATGTTCAAAATGTACTATAGGGGAGACCCACTAAGTGAATCCCCGACCAAGCCTTGTCGCACTCTTTGCAATCAAGTATTTTCTTGCAACTGACAGTCTTCAATGCTTGTTTTAATGATGTTTTCAACTATTTGCTTTCTCTCTCCCGTCTTACAAAACCATTTTCTCTAAAAACGGGCGTTCCAGAAGAAGAAGGATGGGAGTCTCCGACTGTGCATTGACTACAGAGCTTTGAATAAGGTTACGGTGAGAAATAGATACCCTTTACTAATCATCACCGACTTATTTGACCAATTGAACGAAGCTCGGTACTTCACGAAGCTCGACCTTCAGTTGGGTTACTATCAAGTTAGGATAGCCCAAGGCGATGAGCCAAAGACTACCTGTGTGACGAGATATGGGGCTTTTGAGTTCCTCGTAATGCCCTTTGGCTTAACAAATGCCCCCGCAACCTTTTCTACAATGATGAACCAGGTATTCCATGAATACCTTGACCAGTTTGTGGTGGTGTACCTCGATGACATTGTAGTTTTCAGTCCCAGCCTAGAAGAACACCAAGTTCATCTTCAACTGGTCTTTGACAAACTACGACAGAATAAGCTATATGTGAAAAAGGAAAAATGTGCTTTTGCCCAAAAACGTATCAACTTCTTGGGTCATATCATTGAACATGGTAGAATTGGAATGGACGAAGATAAGTTGCGGGTTATTCAAGAGTGGAAGGCCCTAACTTTTGTGACGAAGTTACGCTTCTTCTTGGGATTGGCCAATTACTACCGTCGATTCATCGAAGGATTTTCAAGAAGGGCTGCACCGTTAACCGAACTGTTGAAGAAAGGCATAACTTGGAAATGGCCAGCGGAATGTCAAGCTACTTTTGAAGAGTTAAAAGCCACGATGATGAGGGGTACTGTCCTCAGTTTAGTAGACGTGTCTAAGCCGTTTGAAGTCGAAACAGATGCGTCTGACTTTGCTCTTGGGGGTGTTCTTATCCAAGAAGGCCACCCTATAGCTTATGAGAGTCGAAAGCTCAACAGTGCTGAGAGGAAATATACAGTATTGGGAAAAGAGATGCTTGCGGTGGTCCACTGTCTGAGGGCCTGAAGGCAATACCTATTGGGGTAATCTTTTGTTGTAAGGATTGACAACAGCGCCATCTGCCACTTTTTCAGTCAGCCAAAGCTAATTTCCAAGCAAGGAAGGTGGCAGGAATTTTTGGCCGAATTTGATTTCAAATTCAAACACAAAAAGGGAACCAGTAACCACGCGGCTGACGCTCTCAGTCGAAAGAGCGAACATGCGACCCTGTGCATGTTAGCTCTCGTCTATGCAAGTAAGGCTGATGGGTCGATGCGCGACATTATCAAGGAGTATCTTCAGAAAGACCCTTCTGCTCAAGCTGTTGTGGCCTTAGCCAAAGTCGGTAAGACGAGACAGTTTTGGGTTGAAGAAGACTTATTGTTGACAAAAGGGAATCGAATATATGTTCCGAGAGTAGGAGATCTGAGGAAGAAGCTGTTGTACGAGTGTCATGACACCCTTTGGGCAGGTCATCCTGGGTGGCAGAGAACTTATGCACTACTGAAGAAAGGCTACTTTTGGCCTAGCATGCGAGACGATGTCATGCAATATACCAAGACGTGCCTCATTTGTCAACAAGATAAGGTTGAGAAGGCAAAAGTTGTTGGACTTCTCGAACCTTTGTCCACCCCTACGAGACCATGGGAGAGTGTATCGATGGACTTCATTACACACCTCTCAAAGTTGGGTGACCTTGAAACCATCTTGGTTATTGTTGATCGATTTTCGAAGTATGCCACTTTTATCCCCACCACCAAATAGTGTTTTGCAGAGTTGACCGCACAATTGTTCTTCAAACATGTTGTGAAGCTATGGGGAGTACCGACGAGTATTGTGAGCGACATGGATGGTACATTCACTGGCACTTTCTGGATCGAGCTATTTCCTTCTTGGGGACAAGTCTGAATATATCCTCAAGCTACCATTCCCAAACTGATGGCCAAACCGAGCGTTTCAACTGCATGCTCGAAGAGTATCTGCGTTGTTTTATCGATGCACGACAAAAGAACTGGGTCCAAATTTTGGATGTGGCTCAGTTTTGTTTCAATGCTCAGACTAGTTCCTCCACTGGGAATAGTCCCTTTGAAATTGTAAGTGGAAGATAACCTATATTACCTCACATTATTGATCATCCTTATGCAGGGAAAAACCCCCAAGCTCACAACTTTACGAAGGAATGGAGACAGACGACAGACATCGCTCGAGCTTACTTAGAGAAAGCTTCCAAGTGTATGAAGAAGTGGGCAGATAAAAGGCGTCGCCCTCTCGAATTCCATGCGGGAGATCAAGTTCTCATCAAGTTGAGGCTGGAACAGATTCGATTTCCAGGGCGTAAAGATCAACGCCTCGTCAGAAAGTATGAAGGGCTAGTTGATGTTCTCAAAAAGATTGGGAATGCATCATATAGAGTGTTGTTACCTGCATGGATGAAAACACACCCAGTAATTCATGTAAGCATCTTAAAGTCATACCATCCTGATTGCGATGATGAATAGAGGAACAACGTCGTTCGATCGAGCATCGACTCGGGTCCAAAAGAGGACAAAGAAGTCGAAGAAGTTCTGGCTGATCGAGTCAGGAAAGGAAGAAGACCCACGACAAGGATCCTTGAGTATCTAATCAAGTGGAAGAACCTTTCCGTGGAAGAAATCAGTTAGGAACGTGTCGAAGATTTGGGAGCCTGGAAGCAGAAAATCGAGGAATTCAAGCTCCGCCAGTCGACAGGGACGTCAATTGTTTATGTGGAGGAGAATGTCTTGAGCATGCTTGTCTAAAGAGAGTCTTCCTATGGCCGCATGCCCAAAACCCTCTTCAACCACCTTATGTTGTTGTTTTATCCTTAGTTTAGGATGTGCTTTTATTTTCATGTCGTTATGCTTTACTTTGTGTCGTTGTGCTTTGTTTCCATGTTGACGTGCTTGTAAGTGAACGCTCGCAAATTTCATATGCAAGCCTGCCACAATGGAAAATGTTCAAAATGTACTATAGGGGAGACCCACTAAGTGAATCTCCAACCAAGCCTTGTCACACTCTTTGCAATCAAGTATTTTCTTGCAACTGACAGTTTTTAATGCTTGTTTTAATGATGGTTTCAACTATTTGCTTTCTCTCTCCCGTTTTACAAAACCATTTTCTCTAAAAACGGGAACACATCATATCCTCGAGTTAGACCGTGATTTTTGGATTTAGCACGGTTGACTTACTGACCGAGTAGAGCAAGTGCCGCACAATCATTCGACCCGCATTCGAAAAGCTACGATTGTGACACCTAACATCATCCTTAAGCCAACTGTGGCCACATGGTGCCCATACCATCCGCCCAACTTCTCATCTTCTTTTTTTATGGTTTTATCTCTTATCATAGCACAATTTATATCCTTAATTATTTTCCCTAAGTGTTTGTACTCAGGTATGCGTCTAAGGATAGCCTATGTCCTCCAAGTATGCGTCTAAGGTGCTCTTCCAAGGGTTACCTAGTGCAACTCCCGTCAAGGAAGATGTTTCTGTTGGGTTTTATGTCCTAAAACTCGTAGATAGTAATTGATTATTTTTGTCTAATTAACCCAAATCCAATAAACTAACATCCTAAGCTGTTTTATGAGTCTTGAAT
>JBBPDJ010000001.1:16343691-16368786 GCA_037974625.1 Cucumis cinereus | reverse complement strand
CAAGATTTCACAATAGTATATATTGATGATGTTTTAGTTTTCTCTTCAAATATAGAAAATCATTTCAAACACCTAAATGTTTTTATTAGAGTAATAAAAAATAACGGTCTGGTAGTCTCCCAGGCTAAGGTCAAACTCTTTCAAACAAAAATTAGATTTTTAGGTTTTGAGATCCATCTGGGAAAAATCAAACCCATCCAAAGGTCCATAGAGTTTGCTTCAAATTTCCCTGATCAAATTCTTGACAAAACCCAACTTCAAAGAATCTTGGGCTGTCTCAATTATGTTTCTGATTTCATTCAAAACCTCAGGCCCATTTGTAAACCACTGTTTCAAAGACTAAAGAAAAACCCACAACCTTGGTCTGTAAGCATACCCAAGCTGTCCGACATATTAAGTCTTTAGTCAAGTCAATTCCCTGTTTGAGTCTCATCAACGATAAAGCCAATCTTATCGTTGAAACAGATGCCTCTGATATAAGATATGGAGGAATCCTCAAACAGTGTCTAGATAAGGTTGAATCAATAGTCCGATTCCACTCAGGAGTATGGAATGATACTCAAAAGAATTATTCCACAGTCAAAAAAGAGTTACTAGCAATAGTGCCTTGTGTCCAAAAGTTCCAGGGTGAATTGATCAATAAAAAATTCACGATCAAAACTGATTCAAGAGCTTCAAAGTTTGTCCTAGAAAAAGATGTAAAAAATCTTGTTTCAAAACAAATATTTGCCAGATGGCAGGCAATCCTTTCCTGTTTTGACTATGAGGTTTTGCCTATAAAAGGAGAACAAAACCCCTTAGTCGATTACCTCTCAAGGGAGTTTCTAACTCCAAAGCTCTCTTCTCCTTCTCCTTCTAAAGAATGAGTAATACTCAGAGTGCCACAAGAGGTAGAGACTCTTCCTCTTCCTCTTCAAGGGGCAATCGTCCATCTTCCTCTTCGTCTGCACCCACTCCTATGAGTGAAGATCAATATGCAATGGATCTAGGCTTCACCACAGTAACCCGATCCAGAGCACGATCTTCCGGCATACGGATAGATCTTACCACAGAGTCTTCCACTCCCCCAAGGCCTTCGGCTAACCTAATCCGTCCTTCCGGCGGAGTTGTTCAAATGAGGCCTCCTGCCTCTCCTTCTTCTGCAAGGGAGTCATCTACTCCATCTCCATCCACATACTCCCAGGCTGTTACTCCCGAAAAACGGTTCGTTCCACGTCCTAAAATCAAAACGTATTTTCAAAAACCAACTGCGGTCTATGATCCTATCATAGAACCAGAATACCAATGTCTCGCTATGGAAGAAACAGTTACAAAAGTCTTTCCTGAAGGTTTCAATTTTGTTCCAGATGACCTTCACAAAACCCGCAAATTCTATGAGTTTATTTTAGTTGACACCAAGTCAGTTGAAATAACTCATGTTCCTGACAAATCCGACCCTTCAAAAATCGTTTATTCAAAGTTTAAAATTTTTAAAGCGATCAACCCAACACACTGGAATCAGGGGATTTTTACAGAAAAATCCTTTTCTAAATCTTTTGTTCCTCAATCTTTCTCTTACCATGACTACATAAAGGCATGGTATAGAGTCATGTAGTTTTCATCCAGAAACTACTCATGGTTTATTTCCTTTTGTCAAAATGCATACAAAATCAACTTCCCACTATGGATTATTCAGTGGTGAAATAGTTTTGGTCTTACAGACGATATCCTTCCAACTCCTCTTCAAGAATCCTATTTCTATTTTTCTCGGACAATTCAGAAAAACTCATGTCATAATTCAATGAGATTTTGTCTCTACTTTCAAATTCCATGGATATTTTGTTGGAGTTTTCATACATCATCTTACCCACAGTATAAAATGATTGTCAAACAACTAAAAATAAAATGGTGGGAGAAATTTAATTTTCAACATGCGACCATAAAGCACATGAAAGAATGGTTCGCAGAAAATGGTTACATGCAAGACATAGATCAACGCAAGAATGCAGAATTCTTGAATGAAAAATCAAAGCTCCTAGCTGCTTTAGCTCAAGCGTCGACAGATGCAGACTTCCAAAGGCTTTTGACAACACCAGCCAATGCACCGTCCTCTTCAAAATCAGCCTCCTCTTCTATCCAAGATGATGAAGATCCAGAAGAACCAGAATACGATCTTGACGATCCCTTCCTCGACTCACAACCAATGTGAGCTCCGAGTCCATATACCTGTATAAAAATACAGTATCAACTAAAGTTTGGAAGCTTATCAAAACTAAGAGAAAAAATTAACAGAACTAAAAATGTTTAAGTCAATCTTTAATTATCAAAAAAGACTTATGAAACAACCACAACATTTGTAAAAGTAATAAAACTTAATACTAAATGTATATAAACATAACAACTAAATACTAGAAAATGTTTTAAGGCATATTTTTCTCTACACTTCATCAAATCTAAAAAACCTCACCATTTATTTTTCCTTATATTTTTTTCAAAGTTTCCTCCCATAGTCATGAAATCTTCCTTGACCTCGATTTCCTAATTCGAACAAACAAAAATCAAAGAAAAATCAACCAAATGCTTCATTGAGGCATTTCATCAAACACATTGTAAGCTACCAAAAAACTTCATCACAAAACTAAGCATGGAGAAGAAAATGTAGATTTCCATTAGAAAGATGATCATAAACCAAAAGTTTTTCTTTTTTAGCATAGCAAAAACTTTTCTTAGCATACCAAAAATGATTTCAATGCAATTGGACAAGAAATAGGGTGTTTGCTCTCAAAACGTCTATACAGTTTACAATATTCAAACTAGTACTACATAAGGCACAAATAAGAACAGAAATCTCAATGGTTTACAGTGTGCAATCCTATTCCTTAGACATCATATATTTCAAATCTCTAGTTTAAGAACAAAAAAAATGGAATCTGGTTCAAGGTTCGATTTTCTAATTGGAACAAACAAAAATCAAAGAAAAAGCAATCAAATGCTTTATTGAGGCATTTCATCAAACACATTGTAAGCTATAAGATGCTGCACACTTTTGGACATGAAGGTTTAATAGATTTACCTACCTAGTTTGCCAAGTTTAATTGAGTGTCGGCATGCACTGCGAAGCAATCGAAGAACCGAAGTGGCCGAAATAATTGTGGCCCCTAAATATTGGATGACAACAGAGAAATTACGCGATTGTTGACGGAAACGAAGTGGTCGAAAGGACTGGCGAACAGTTCGAGCGTCGTGCTAGAGCCGATGGAAGATCGAAATCGACGTCGTGGGCCTGGCGGACGGGGAAGACAGGCAAGGCCAGGGGATGGGTAAATGAAGGGGAGTGTTTTCTCGTAGTGGGTGTCTCACGAAATTGGAGATTTGTTTTAATTTTTGGGTTAGGACAAAAGGTTAAAAAATTCATTGAAAAAGCCGACGCATTTTTTATGTCACGAACTTTTGAAAATCCAAGAAATTCAGTCATTTTCCACTAAAAACGCAAAATTGGTAATGTACGACACTATCCCCCTTGGTTTGCACTGTTCAAAAGTGTCATTATATGTCATTTTTCTTGTAGTGAGTCCACAGATTAACCAAGTAAACTTGATTGATATTCATTAGACAAAATTTGAAGATGTACTACTTATCCTTATGCAAGTTCTTAGTTGGAATAATACCAAACACTTTTTCTTTTTTCTTATCTCAAATTTGTCAACTTACAATTTTCTCAAGGAGAGAACAATTTGATTGACTATTGGAATCGATGGTATGTGACTCTTTGCTTATGGTTGCCTCCTTTCTCAATTTCATTAGTCGTATTGTTTCATGATCATCAACCAACTTGAAAAATATTGTTTTATGAATATTTGAATAGTCACGAATTAGTCCATAAATGTCTTTTCTTCAAATTAGAACTTTAGTTTTTCCTTCAATATTTTTTCTTCGTAGAACTTTCTTTCCATTTAAAAATTTGTTGGAAGTTGTATTTACACCACAAAGTAAAGCTGAATGGATCTAGCACAAATGAGGTGTTGCTTTCATTAAAAATAAAATAAAAAATTGCAATCTGCTCTATCCTCATATATGATTATTTTTTAAACTTAAGAAATCTTAAGAAGGCAAAGTGGATTTCTTGGGCTCAGATACTCACTTGTGTGCGCGCACTAACCCTAAATATTTAATATCTTGTTTAGTAACGATGTTGTTCACACGAGATTTCGACAGAGGAAATTTAATTCGTGGAATTTGAATTTTTTATTAAATTTCAATATAGAGAGTACAATCTCTAATATTTTCTCCTTTGATGCTTTCTCTCAAATTTATTTTTTTATATTTTGATGAGCTTCTTGGTCGATCGGCCTTTGGGCTTATTGGATGATTGGCCTTTTGGCTTGCTCTGATCTTCTTGGACTATCGGCCTTTTGGCTTGATCTGATCTTCTTGGATGATCGATCTTTTGGCTTGCTTTGATCTTCTTGGATGATCGGTCTTTTGGCTTGCTGATCTTCTAGGATGATCGACTTTTTGGCTTGCTGATCTTCTAGGATGATCGACTTTTTGGCTTGCTGATCTTCTTGGATGATCGGCCTTTTGGCTTGCTGATATTCTTGGATGATCGGCCTTTTGGCTTTCTTCTTGGCCTTTTGGCTTGTTGATCTCCTTGGCCTTTTTGATCTTCTTTGGCCTTCTGGCTTTTGATCTTCTTTGGCCTTTTGGCTTTTTGATCTTCTAGCGTTTTTATCTTCCTTGGTCTTTTGGTTTTTTTATCTTCTTTGGCCTTCTGGCTTTTTGATCTTCTTTAGCATTCTGTTGGCCTTCTGCTTTTTGATCTTCTTTGGCCTTCTGGCTTTTTTATCTGCTTTGGCCTTCTGGCTTTTTGATCTTCTTGGCCTTCTGAAGTCCTCCCTCAATGAAGTCCTCCTCTTCCCCCATGAATGAGAATGTCTCTATTTATTTAGAATTTTCATGGATTTTATGTGGCTTCGACTTGGGTTTAAGCCTATTTTGTTTATTGGGCTTGAACTTAGGTTTAAGCCTATTTTGTTTATTGGGTTTGACCTATTTTGTTTAATTGGGCCTAAACTGGCTCTATTAGTTTTTTTTTTTTTTGCTCAAGTTTCTATCATGGGTTTGAATCGAATTGAGAAGAAATTTTAATTACCCCAATCAATTTAAATTATAGTTGTGATGACTTGGCAAAATTTAATTGGCCGAAATTTCTCATTCAACAAATGCCCCTTTTCGAGATTTATGCACGTCTATATTGTGGATGAATCTCGAAAAAGATAATTTGAAACCAAAGTATGATTTCGACTTCTTTAATTTGATCCATTATTTTGATCAAAATATGAGAATATAGCTCATAATTGTTTTTTGGCACAAGTTTTTCAAGTAAATAAAAGACGAATTTTAATCTTTTACTATCTTGTTTGAGGGCAAGCTTTCATTTGAACTAAAGTAGAATTTATGCTCCACTTGGATTGCAAAATAAATTTTGAGTAATATCCCAAATTCTAACATTCTTTTATAGATTTGGAATATACTCAATTTTCATGAAAATTTGAAGTATAATTTTGATTTCATAGTTGTCTTTACTTCCTCTTTGATTTGGAGTAGAATTTTGATTTCGCCGAATTTTTTCTTGGATTCACTTTGATTTGAGGCAAATATAAAATTTGAATTTAATCCAAAATTTTGTTTGGATTTGAATTAAACTCCTTGAATTTTGAAATGTCATAATACATCTTTGTTTTGCCTTAGTTGAGATAAAGAGTTCAACAACTTTTTTTTTTCTTGGAACTTGAGGAAGACGAAGCCTTCAAACTTGAATATGTGGAAGCATCAATTAAAGCTTATAATCTTTAAAGAAACAACCACGAAGTCTTTGAGCTTGAGTTTGAAGAGCTTTTTTTTCTTCTTCTTCTTTTTTTTTTTTACGAACTTAAATTTGAAGAAGCATCGTCGAAGCTATCAAACTTGATTTTGAAGAAGCTTTTTTTTTATGCATTCAACTGGTATATAGTCTTGAACAAAGTATCGTACGTCTTCAATTTATTGGATCATCTTCTTATTAGAGATGATCATTTTGAATTCGGGAATTTTGCCCCCAATTTGTTGTGATGCCCCCAGTAATGACGAACATATTTCGATTTTAAATTTCTTCTTTCAATGAGATGAACGATATTAATTTTGTAGAGCTACTCATAAGGTTATGACGCTCCTACTTTTGTGAAAATATTTTATGGACTGAACTTAAATTTAATTAAGTTGCCTACGTACCCTTAAAGAAAGGGATCAAGTCATAACGTAGTTCAAGTGAAATATTTTTTTTTTCGTTTGTTGTTTTTTTTTTCTGGTTTTTTTTCTGGACTGGACTTAAAGTTTCCTTCAAGATGCCTACGTACCCTTTTACGATATAAGGATCAAGTCATAACGTAGTTCAACTGATTTTTTTTTTTTTTTTGTCATTCACCTTTTAAGCTCATGTGGGCTAGGAGTACCATGCAGTTTAGGCTCTTGCGATAAGGAGTTTTTTTTATATTTAGAAGCTTTTATAATCATCATGACTTTGATCATCTCCTTCATTTGTAGGATTCGTCAATATGATGAGTTTTGGCTTCTCCTTCAAGGAACCTTCTGTACTTATGACAACAAATAACTTCCTCTTCATGCGTGAAGGAATAAGACTTTGAATTCTATCGCCATTGTTTGTTTCACAAAATGACTTTGATTTCAAGCTTTTCGTCTTTATTTCATGTTGGTTGCTTGCCACTTTGAGACGATCGAAAGCAAATGTCGAAGGTCGATCTCTATTTGGATGACATTTGACCTTGTATGAGAGAAAGAGATGAAAGGTAGAGTTGTCCCACTGGGCGTGCCAAACTGTTCACACGAGATTTCGACAGAGAAAATTTAATTCGTGGAATTTTAATTTTGTATTTGATTTCAATATAGTGAGTACAATCTCTAATATTTTCTCCTTTGATGCTTTCTTTCAAATTTAATTTTTTATATTTTGATGAGCTTCTTGGTTGATCGACCTTTGGGCTTATTGGATGATCGGCCTTTTCGCTTGCTCTGATCTTCTTGAATGATCGACCTTTTGACTTGCTCTGATCTTCTTGGATGATCGGCCTTTTGGCTTGCTCTGATTTTCTTGGATGATCGGCCTTTTAGCTTGCTTTGATCTTCTTGGATGATCGGCCTTTTGGGTTGCTGATCTTCTTGGATGATCGGTCTTTTGGCTTTCTCCTTGGCCTTTTGGCTTGTTGATCTCCTTGGCCTTCCAGCTTGGTGATCTACTTGACCTTTTTGATATTCTTTGGCCTTCTGGCATTTGATCTTCTTTGGCCTTTTGGCTTTTTGATCTTCTTTGGCCTTTTGGTTTTTTGATCGTCTTTGACCTTCTGGCTTTTTGATCTTCTTTGGCCTTCTGGCTTTCTGATCTTCTTTGGCCTTCTGGCTTTCTGATCTTTTTTGGCCTTCTGGCTTTTTTATCTTCTCTGGCCTTCTGCTTTTTTATCTTCTTTGGCCTTCTGGATTTTTTATCTTCTTTGGCCTTCTGGCTTTTTCATCTTCTTTGGCCTCCTGGCTTTTTGATCTTCTTTGGCCTTCTGGCTTTTTGATCTTCTTTGGCCTTCTGGCTTTTTGATCTTCTTTGGCCTTCTGGCTTTTTTTTTTTTTATCTAATTTGGCCTTCTGGCTTTTTTTTTATCTTCTTGGCCTTTTGGGTTTTTTTATCTTCTTGACCTTCTTGATCTTCTTGCCCTTCTGAAGTCCTCCCTCTCTGAAGTCCTCCTCCTCTCCCATGAATGAGAATGTCTCTATTTATAGAGAATTTTCATGAGTTTTATGTGGGCTTGGACTTGGGTTTAAGCCTATTTTTTTATTGGACATGAACTTAGGTTTAAGCCTATTTTGTTTATTGGGTTTGACCTATTTTGTTTAATTGGGCCTAAACTGGCTCCATTATTATTTTTGGCTCAAGTTTCTATCATGGTCTTGAATCGAATTGGGAAGAAATTTTAATTACCCCAATCAATTTAAATTATAATTTTGATGATGTGGCATAATTTAATTGGCCGAAATTTCTCATTCAACAAATTGTTTTATTTTAATTATAGTTTTAAGTTTTTTAAAATTTATGTTTGTTTTCTCTTAAATTACATACTATGGTTACTCACAATTCCTTAATAAACATTTGAGTTATTATTTAAATCCAAAAAAAAAGAGATAATAAATCGTTGAAAGATGCATTTTCAAATATAACAAAATGAACCAAAATACTTACTCTATCAAAGTTTCAGATTCTATAAATGATAAAAAAAAAATGTTATACACAAATAGACTTCTATTAGTGTTTATCAATGTCACTGATAAACCTGATAGAATATGAAATTTTGCTAAATATTTTCAGCAGTTTTGACATTTACAATAACTTCTCTCATTAAATTTTTTTTTCCAGTTTTCAAAATATGGTTTGATTTGAAACATTAAAAGGAAATGAATAACGAAACCAAAATAATTATGAATAAAAGTAGTATCAATAAGCTTAATTATTTTTTAAAAAATAAATAGTTATCAAACAAGAGTTGAGTTAAAAACTAAAATGCTGTCAAATCCAAAGTTTGAGTAACAAATTGTAAGTTTCCATCAAACAATGATAACACAAATTGAAGAAAATTTTGTGTTGTCTCTTTCTCCACTTTCATGAAGTTGGAGAGAATGAACCGAAAGTAGTTTATGCCCTTTCTCAAGTCAAAGTTGAGTAAGAGAAGAATTTTTTTAAGGAAAAAAAAAATGAAAAATTGAATAAAAGAGAGATTAGAGTTTACACCCACTTTTATAGACATCTCTTTCAATCAATTTGTGCATTATTTATATATATATTACACTTTATACATCACTTTCAGCCACATAATATGCTCTTTTAAGAGAGATTCCACTTTTTATTTCAACTTCAATTAAATATTTTGAGTTTCTTTCATGATGAGAATTATTCAATCAAACTTGCTTTTCGTGAGTGATCAAGTCAGTTTGTATGCAACCGACTATTTAGTGAGATAATTTGTCCAACTCTAAAGCATTTAACTGTTAAGAAAATCCGTAGAATATTAATTTTTAGGTAGCTACCACCTATTGATTGAATCCTTGATATGTTTAGTAATTTATTGAAATTAAGTCTCTTTTTTTAGTTAGTAGGCCAAGCTATAATGATAATGATTGGATTTTTTTTAGGAAAAACAAAAACTTTGAAGATTGTAATGGAGCATTAAACAATTTTGAGTCTGAATTGGAAATTTTGCAGCTCCTTCAATATACCCCACAAAGATATTATTGATATAAAGACCAAAAAAAAAATGGGAAAAAGTTTGATAATCTTATTGGAGAGAGAGAGAGAATTGTAGATACATGGAATATGTATCAAATTATGTCATATCAATCATATCCTTCTTTGTATTTAGTGCTTTCTTTGAGGGCTTGAGAAGTTTCAATATGGCTTTGAAATATTTAACAAAGTTGGATAAACCAACCATGAAATCATATCAATAGAAATCCAAAATCTTTGCTTATCTCTCTATTCGAATAATTGTGTCATGTAGTTATCTTAAAATAATCTAAGAGGAATATGTATGTGAAATACTTGAAATTTTTATTAATTGATCAAAAGTTATGCATGTAGATTAAATACCAACAAGAGAGTTATAGCGGAATTCTCTTTATGTACGTCAAAGTGACTATGTAATATCTATAACATTTATAACTTTTCAAACAATTATTTTGAATATAGTATCTTCAAAGCTATTCATTATTTTTATCAAAGAGTATCGGAGACTAGGAATTTCTAACACTTGGTCTGTTTGACTGAGTAAATCAACTTTTCTCATTAACTTTGTTCGATCATAGTTGTTCATTCTATAAAGTTTGTATTGAAAATAAGTTTTAAAAAATACTAACGTTTGACTATTTTATATAAATTTTCCGTTTTTTTAGCGAGTAACGACAATATTGAAAAGAAAAATCATGAAAGTCTTTTTGTTTTTTCATAAAAATTACAAAACTTATGAAAAAGTAAGATTGAATTTGAAAAACTTGAAAGGAACAAAAATAGGAATATATATATATATATATACATACGTCAAATTCCAATTACACAATAAAAGAGTTATCTTTGGGAAAATATGAAAACCTTAAAGTTTGTTGAGATTACGTGAGACCTATCTTTTAAGCACCACTTTTTGTTTGTTTATATGATTTCTTCTCTATTTGGAAATTCCATGAGTAATCCAAATCAATAAAGTCCAAATTAGTAAATTATTATTATCTAATAATAAATTAATTAATATGGAAAAAAGTTATATCCACTTTCATTTAATTTTAAAAAAAAATTATGTCCAAATTATCACTTTTTGGAATATGGTTTTCATTTTAGTTGTGGATAAGATCGTTGCACCTAAAACTTCTTTCACCCCACCAAAGTAAAATCTCAATTCCAAAGCATGCTTACAACCATTCAAAGAAAAGAAAACGTAAAAAAGACCAATAAAGAAATAAAATGATTATAAAACCATAACAAATCAGCAATAGCAACACAAAACAATTCTGTCTTAAATTTGACCCAAAGAACTTGAAAGGGTAAGATAAAAGGCAAATTTGATTATATCATCTAACAAGAATAAGCAAAATCCATTTGCTAGAGAGAATTTGATGTGTTCATTTTTCGTTGCGATGATAGGATCCACCTCTAACAAGATAAAAGATGGGTTTTTTTGTACGGATGGCCCCTTTACAGGCGCTTAAACAAAAAATGGTCAAATATTTTAAACTCAATGAAATAGGACCTTCTGATTACGTCAGCACCGTGTGAAGTTACCTGTTTGCCCCTAAGTTTAGTACGGGCGTGCAAGGGCCACTCGTACAAACTTCACGTCTACTAGATACTCGATACTCGTCACATGCTACCTCGTTCCATAAGTCAACGAAAATAATAAAGACATTTTTAATACTCGATAAACGATGTACTCGATGCACGTTACGCGTTGCTCGCTACACGACACTCGATTCCATCTGTTTTAAAAATTGAATACTTAATCAAAAAGTTCACTTTTGTGCTCTAACGTTTACCCTTCTCGCTTCGAATATTCCTGTACCATCGGGTTCTATCCTTTTCAACGTCAATTCATCATTTTTTTTGCAATTCATACTTGTCGACGTCTCTGCTACTTGCAAAAGTTAACAATTATTGTGAAGCACATGCATGTTAGAAGTTTCTCAATACTCAGTCTTACCATGTGAGATGTTGCTCGATACTCAATCTTAGTTGAAACATATTCATATCATGTTTTTGTCCTTTTGTGGAGTTCGAAACAAAATCTACATTTTATTCTATTTTCTTCCTTTTCAGTACGAAGAACTAGGATTTAATGTTCGGAAACACCTACCATATGGTCAAGGTATTGCATATCAAATGTAACTTGAATCGAATGTCGAGTGTAACATGAATCGAGTAGCGTATATAGCGTGAATCAAGTAACGTGTATAGCGAGCAACGTGCAGTGAGGATTTATCAGTGGCTAATTATAATTTTTTTTCATTTTGTTTCTATGCAATATGGCTAGCCAATTCAAAATTACTATCAAGGTTTGATTTCCTGGCCAAGCTACCAGTTTGTCTTCCCACATCACAGTGGCCAATAAGATAGTGAAGGAGAAGCTTACACCTACCCAGCTTGTTCTCTTCAAAAAGACGGTATTCGATCGCTTTGTCGATATGGATGTAATATTCAACAATCCACTTATACATCCTACTATGGGAAGTGAAAGTCAACAAAAGGGATGCTATGATGTTTGATTTGAATGGCATGATTGTGACTTTCATCAAGGATGATTTCTTACTGGTTACGAAGTTGTGGCCAACACCCAATTCAAAACAGGCTTCAAAGGTTGAGTGTGAACTGGAAGACTTAGTTTTGAGGTATTACAAAAACCCTATCACCAAGGTATTCACAATAATTCCCTTGAAGAATAGTATAAAGCAATGAAGTTCAAAAAGGACATGGACGTTGTGAAGATTAGAGTTGTCTATTACACTGAATGGGTTATGATGGGTAGGAAGAAAATGAGAGCCTACATTAACATGAGGTTATTCATGGACATTGAAAACATGAACTACTTCACTAGTCTCGATTTAAAAAATATTCTATGGGAGAAGACATTTGTGGGATTGCAACGAGGTTCAGTCGACAAGGTCGATAACTATAAAAAAAATGGTTAAGAATAATAAGGACTATACTATAAAGTATAATCTATCGGGGTTTTCTCATGCATTCCATGTAATAACATAAAATAAACTAGTTCGTGCGTTATGTTTCTAATATTTTGGTTTTTCTTAACTAAGTAGTTTTACTTGACTGCAGTTGTGGGCCTACAAGATCATATCGACCGTGGCTGAAAAGAGTGTGACTCGACTAAACAATTACGCCATTTTTCATTTCTTGAGATGAGAATGTATGTACTCTCATTTCTCATTTTGCAATTACTCATTAAGTATTTAAAGATAG
This sequence comes from Cucumis cinereus, assembly GCA_037974625.1. Classification (NCBI taxonomy): domain Eukaryota; kingdom Viridiplantae; phylum Streptophyta; class Magnoliopsida; order Cucurbitales; family Cucurbitaceae; genus Cucumis; species Cucumis cinereus. Next base: position 16,356,257 of record JBBPDJ010000001.1, on the reverse strand, counting down.
TCAATTAGGACATGAATTCATTAATTGTTTGTTGTTTAATGCAGTTAGTGATCACACCCAGACTAGTTATGTCAAAGGAAGAGGAGTTGTATAGAGACACTCTAATACATGAGAGAGTAGTCTATGGGCGATTTGATGTGAAAATGAGCACGTCAGAATCGTTCAGTAAATGAAGATGCATGAACTCCTTCTCGGGTTGTTGAGGACCTAGAGGATGTCTCTTTTGACCAAGAGTATAGGCCACATGAAAACTACATGCATCACAAGGAGCGTACACATTGTTCGACGACTCTTGTGAATAAAACACACATCAGTCTAATGGCCAACAGCGAAACCATGACACATATTAGTCTAATGGCCAGACTCGACCGAAACACACGAAAGTTGGTATCTCACGTCCAGTATTGAATGACATGGTTGAAAGAGTTATGTCAGTATAGCAGAATCTAGGAGATGTTTAGTCAAACCTAGGAGAATTGAAAACTGACATGATCGAGATGAAGTCTAACTTACAACACATCGTTGACTTCATCACCAACTTTTGTCGGGTTTGAATAACTCATTAGTGTCATAAAAATGTTTAAGCTTAGTATCCAAATACATTTATTTTTATTTGCAGGACAAAACTGGACCATACATTGACTTCCAAAACACGAAATGGGAGTCATCTGGATCCAACAAAGGACATCACACTGAAATCAATGTAGCCTCACCTCCGACCAAGTCCAACATATTTCCACCTCCCACCACCGAGTTCACTTTAACCCCACTTCCCACCGAGTCAACTCCTCTACCACTTTTAGTCGAGTCAAATCCAACCTCACCTCCCACCGAATCAAATCCATATCTATTTTCCACCAAGTCAAATCCTCCACCACCACCTCCAATCGAGTAAAATCCTTCACCACCCCCCGTCGAGTCCAATTTACTCCCACTTCTTCAACCTTCCACTGAGTCCCTTTGTAACGCCCCGAATTCTCAAATTGAATCGGGTCGTTACTTAATTAAAATCAGTAAATTTGAAAGACATAAATGAAGCAAATCAAATGCTTTTATTTAAATAAAATAATCATTTAAAATATCACAAAAAAATACTTATTTAAATGCAAAAAAAAATGCCTAAATGGGATCCCTAAAACAGTTTTCTAAATCGAAATAGTTACAACGAACAAAACAAAATAGATAAATAGCAATTACGCCATAAAACACAGTGCGGAAGCAAAAGGTCTCGTGGTCCCTCATAGTATGGTCACCGGTTCTTCTTGTCCCTCGTCGGTCCCTTCTTACCTTTACCTGAAACACAACACGAGAAGGATGAGTATGAAATATAACCAGTAAAGGACCCACTACTTATCCCACTATGTGACTATTAACTATCTCTATTAACTTGTACTCTACGACAAACAGTCAAATGGTTTGGTAGGAACGCCCAAACAGCCCAATGCCAGGGTCGTCTTAGCAAACCTGTGGGATCACATGCTAAAGCAATCATGTCCAAACACATGCCACACAGCTTGTTAACCAGACCCTCGTGACACACGCCATATAGGTAGAGTTAACAGACATCATAATTTAACAAAAACCAGAATGAATAAGTATAGTAATCACAACAATAGTCCATTCCTCATGATACAGTTAACATGTTTTACATAATCCACATAGAACGACAGGTCATGCATAATCCACACAATTAATTATACAAAAACCCAAACTTAATGCCACAATATAACCAAGAATCAGCTGTTACATTATCCACAACCCAACCAAAATCTATCGTGCTATGAATAAGATGTCCCATAACATTTCTAGACATAGCCACAATAAATGGTTCATCGACAGAAGAAAATTTTACAATGCATGCGATCTAGTCCATCTTTCACACCTTATCCACCTAAGGCGTGGATTCAGTAGAAGTATCTCTTACCTCAATTTACAGAAAACTTCTTGGCTTGAAATAAAATCTTCGAAGCAATCCTATACACACAAAACTTTTAATTAATAATTTTTTCCATAAAGAATTATTAATTAATTCTAACCCTTCAAGATCTGCTCCTAAACTGACTAATTGATGTCGAAACTCCAATCCAATTCGTGGAGAAAATCCCACGAATTAATTCCACAACAAAGCTCATAACCAATCTTCACAACCAAGCAAAACACCCAAAAATTCTTAGGACAAGTTCTCATGATCAAAATACATGGGTAGCCGAAACCCAATCAAAATCCAAGACCTTACCACAAAGTTGACAGATCAGCAACGATGAGGTTGGTCACAATGAGGCGACGAGCGGTGGAGTCGAAGGGTGGTGCAGAGAGTTTGTGGTGGCTCGGCTCCACTGACAGACGCGCAGGAGAAGGCGCTCGCAACTGACGCGTCACGGCTCGAGGAGATTGCAGATTGCGCAGATCTGTAATCGACAGCGCGTCGTGGTGATCCTGACATGAAGTTACGGTGCACGACGTTAGATGGGCTCGACGTGTGGTGGCTTTGGGTTTCGACGGGGGGTTGCGACGCACGGCTTGGCGTGGGCTGCACGACGGTGAGCTTGATGGGGGAAGGTAGAGAGGTGGGGTGGCACAATGATCTTTGAATGAGGGCAACGGCTAGGGTAAGGGTGAAGAATAAGATGAAGGAGAATAGGGGCCCACTTAACTTTATAAGAAATATAAAAAAAATAAAAGAAACAATAAATAAAATTATTATTTTACTAAATAATAATCTTATATTATTATCTTTTTTTCCTTTTTCCACCTCTTTCTCTTTCTTCATTTAATTTCCACTTTCTCTTTCTTCAACAACCATATCTTTCCATCAATCAAATACTCTCTCTTTCCACTTATACTTTACTCTAAACAAATAAATATATCCCTTTAAATATCAACAACTCTACCAAATCATGTTTCAAATCTCCTCTGAATAACAAAATATCTTTCAAACAAAACGACTAACAAAATCATATGATTCTCTTAACTCAAAAATTAATCAAGATAATTGATAATTAACAAAAAATTAAAAATTACCTTAAAAATTCTGGATGTTACATTCTTCCCTCCTTAAAGAACTTTCGTCCTCAAAAGTTATAATCCTCGAACAACTCTGGGTATCGAGCTCTCATGTCATCCTCTCGCTTCCAAGTAGCCTCTTCAACTTGCTGATTCTGCCATAAAACCTTTACTAAGGCAATACTCCTGTTGCATAGCATCTTTACCTTCCTAGCAAAAATCTCAACTGGTTGCTCCTCGTAGCTCAAATTCTCATTGAACTTCAGGGACATGGGACGGATCTAACATACTTTCATAACATCGAGACATGGAAGACGTCATGAACTGCAGCAAGAGACGGTGGCAATGGTAACTGATATGCTACAAGACCAATTTTCTCCAGAATCTCAAATGGTTCAATAAAGCAGGGACTCAGCTTCCCTTTCTTCACGAATCTCAAGACACCCTTCATAGGTGCTACCTTCAGAAACACCTTATCTCCCACCTTGAATTCCAGGTCTTTTCGTCTCACATCCGCATAACTCTTCTGTCTACTCTGAGTTGTCTTCATGCGTGCTCTAATCTGCTGAATAGCTTTATTAGTAGACTGCACCAACTCAGGACCAATCAACCTCTGCTCACCAACCTCATCCCAGCACAAAGGAGACCTGCAACACTTACCATACAAGGCTTCAAACGACGTTATGCCAATGGTAGCCTGGTAACTGTTGTTATAAGCGAACTCCATCAAATGTAAGTGAGTGTCCCAACTCCTCTAATGCACATGCTTGCAGCATATCCTCCAATGCCTGGTTCAAACGTTCAGTTTGACCATCAGTCTGTGGATGAAAAACTGTATTGAAATCGAACCGAGTGTCCAAGGCATTCTAGAGACCCTTTCAAAAATTAGAGGTAAAACGAGTGTCCCTGTCAGACAAAATCGACGTAGAAACCTAGTGCAACCTCACCACCTCCTTCAAGTACAACTGAGCCCACTTGTTCGCTATATACGTAGATTTACCTGGAATAAAGTGTGCTGACTTGGTGAGTCTATCCACAATAACCCAAATCGTAGTGTGGCCTTTCGCGGTCCTAGGCAACCCTGAGATGAAATCCATCGACACGCTCTCTCACTTCCGCTCTGAACTCCAAGAGGCTGTAACAAACCTGCTGACTTTTGTCTTGGTGCTTTCACCTGCTGACACAATAGACACTTGCTAACAAAATATACTACTTCTCTCTTCATGTTAGGCCACCAATAACATCGCTTCAAGTGTTGGTACATCTTGATACATCTTGGTACTGCCATGATGCATAACAAACGGAGAGTTATAAGCTTCATACAACAAGCCCCTCTTAACATCGTTGTCTGTTGGGACACACAAGCGTCTCTCAAATAGAAGAGTATCATCAGAGGATACAGAAAATCTTCCAGCTTGCTCTGACTCTACTAGGTGGCGCTTCATACACAAATACTGATCACCACCCTAAGCCTCAATAATCCTCTGTCTCAATATTTATTGCACCGTAAATTAAGCTAACTGTGAAGTGACTTCTCCCACTACAACTGCAATCTCGACTCGCTCGAAATCTTGGTGCAACTGAGCCTGTCTAGTAATGAGAGCTGTTGAATGGGCTATTTTTCTGCTTAGAGCATCAGCTACCACATTTACCTTACCCGGATGGTATAAGATCTCACAATCATAGTCTTCCACCTACTCCAACCATCTACGTTGTCTCATATTCAACTCCTTCTGGGTGAAAAAGTATTTAAGACTCTTGTGGTCGATGAAGATTTGTATCTTCTTTCCATACAGATAGTGCCTCCAAATCTTCAGTGCAAAAACCACTTCCGCTAACTCCAGATCATGGGTGGGGTAATTCTGCTCATGGATCTTCAACTGACGAGACGCATAAGCAACTACCTTCTCGTGCTGTATCAGCACACAACCCAACCCTTTCTTTGAGGCATCACTATAAATCACAAAATTCCCTGAACCATCCAGCACTATTAGGACTGATGCAGTAATAAGTTTCCGCTTCAGCTTCTGAAAACTACTCCCACAAGTCTTGCTCCACAAAAAAGGGACTTCCTTCCTAGTCAACTGAGTTAAAGGAGTGGTTATGTGTGAAAAATTCTTCATAAATCGTCGGTAATATTCTACTAAACCCAAGAAACTATGAACCTCCATGACAGTAGAAGGTCGAGGCCAACTGGTAACAACTTCAATCTTGACGGGATTCACTGAAACTCCATCTCTAGACACGACATGATCCAGGAAAGACATCTGCTTCAGCTTAAATTCGCACTTGTAAAACTTGGCATAAAGCTTATTCGATCTTAGAGTCTCCAAAACCTCTCTCAAATGTTGTTCATGTTCTGCCTCCGTCTTGGAGTAAACCAAAATGTCATCAATAAATAGGATCACAAAGGTGTCAAGAAGATCCTTGAACACCTTATTCATCAAATCCATAAACACTGCAGGAGCATTCGTCAATCCGAACGACATCACTATGAACTCATAATGTCCATATCTCGAACGAAAAGCAGTCTTGGGAATGTCACACTCCTTTATTCTCAATCGATGGTATCCCGAGCGAATATCAATCTTTGAGAACACCGTGGCTCTTTGTAACTGATCAAACAAATCATCTATCCTGGGTAAGGGATATTTGTTCTTGATTGTTACTTTGTCCAGCTCTTTGTAGTCAATACATAGACGCAAAGACTCATCCTTCTTCTTGACAAATAAAATTGTTGCACCCCATGGTGACACACTCGGTCGGATGAAACTCTTGTCAAGCAACTCCTGCAACTGCAGCTTCAGCTCTTCCAACTCAGCTGAAGCCATCTTGTACGAAGGTTTAGATATAGGCTTTGTACCCGACTCTAGCTCAATAGAAAAATCTACCTCTCTTTCAGGATGCAAACCAAGAAGGTCTTCAGGAAACCCATCGGAGTAATCTCTCACCACAAGCTCAGACGACAAGAAAGCGTCGCCTTCCTTGGTGTCCACCACACTGGCCAAGATACTCCATGTACCTTGATTTAGCAGTTTACTGGCTTTCATAGCTAAAATTACCTTGGGCAACAACACAGTTCCTGCCCTTTGAATTTAAAACTTGCCTCAGCATAAGGGTTAAAGACTACCTCCTTACGAGCACAATATATACTAGCATGATTAGCAACCAGTCAATCCTAGTATCACATCAAAATCTTGCATGTTCAAAACTAGCTAGGTTACATCTAACACATGACTTGCTATTCTACCTGACATGACTTAATTTTCTCCTCAGATAACATAATTTCTCCAGATGGAGTAGTTACAGACAACACAAAATCAAGAGGTTCAACCTCCAAACATGCATGCTCCACAAAGACTGAAGAAATAAAGGAATGAGATGACCTAGAGTCAAATAGTACCAAAGCATAATGCCCCAAGATTGGGCGCGTACTTGTCACCACGGTGCCTGCCTTCTCAGCCTCTTGTCGGTTGGTTGCAAAAACTTGGTCCAACTGCCTTTTTCCACCTCCCTGAGATGTACTTGCTGATTGATTTCTCGAAACTGTCAAAGAATTATAAGGGCAACTGTCGGCATGTGCCACGGTTGCTTGCATGCAAAACAAACCTTACCCCGGTCCAACAGCGACCTAAGTATCTCTTTCCACATTTACGGCAAGACGATATCTCTCTCATAGTGGCACCGACCTCTGCAAACTGCAATCGATAATTCTCCAGTGCCCCTCTTGTCCTTGGACTCTTCCGTGGAACTTTCGCTGGCTTGTCCTCAGCTTTCCTCTTTTGTCCCGAGGAGGATCTTTCTCTAACGGCTTCTCTGTGACATCATCATCTTGATCACTTGCATTAATAGCATGATGTACTGCCTCTGTCTGAGTGGCAGGATTAAAAGATATGACAAAGCCTCGGAGGTCTTTCCTCAGGCCCCTCACAAACCTTTCAACTCGAGTCGCCTCCGTAGTAACCACCTGTGAAGCAAAACGAGACAGCATGTCAAAATTCTTGTCGTAGTCCTCCATTGACATTTTCCTTGCTTCAGGTTTAAAAATTTCTGATGCTTGGCATCACGAAGATTGGCATAGAATAATTTTTCATAGAAGCACTTCTTGAATAGCTCTCATGTAATAGCATGGGGATTACCACCTAACCTTCTCTCAACAGACTTCCATTAGACAACGGCCCAGTCCCTGAGCATAAACGTTGCACACTGTACTTCTGATTGTCTGAACATTTCATATAGCGAAAAATGTATTCGATCAATGACAACCATAACTCTGCTTTGGAAGGGTCTTTCAGTGACCCATCAAATGTCTAAGGATCATACTTTCGAAAATCTCTCAGATGCTTTTCCTCTCCCGACAGGCGATCCGATAGGTTCTCAGGTACAACTTGCTTAGCTTGATTTGGAACATGTTCTGTTAGAGCCGACTGAAACTGTGTCAAAGCTGCTGTCACAATCAACACAATTTTTTCCCCAATTGTGTTGTTAGAGTAGCCAGGTCAACTTGCATGACAAGTGCGGCGGGGTCTACAGCTGGTTCAGCAGGTTCAGCAGGTTGACCTCGACCTGCTCTTTGTTAATTCTGTTTACCTCTCATAGCACCTCAACACAACGACATTTCCTAAACCATCACCACGCCATTAGAAACACAAATTCTACCACTAATCCATGTTATTTCTAGTTTATAGGCAGTAAATAAGCATAATCTAAATAGCTTAAATTAGAAACAAACTTAGCGTGGACAAATGAACCATAGAGACCTAAACCATAGACTTACGTTGTGAGTCAGTCTGCAGAACCTAAAACTTAGGCTCGGATACCAACTGTAACGTCCCAAATTTTCAAACCGAATCAGGCCGTTACTTAATTAAAATCAGTAAATTTGAAAGACATAAATAAGGAAAATCAAATGCTTTTATTTAAATAAAATAATCATTTAAAATATCACAAAACAAATACTTATTTAAATGCAAAAAAATGCCTAAACGGGATCCCTAAAACAGTTTTCTAAATCAAAATAGTTCCAACGAACAAAACAAAATAGATAAATAGCAATGGCTCCAGGAAACACAATGTGGAAGCAAAAGGTCTCGTGGTCTCCCACAGTATGGTCACTGGTTCTTTTTGTCCTTCGTCGGTCTCTTCTTATCTTTGCCTGAAATACAACACAAAAAGGATGAGTATGAAATATATCCAGTAAGGGACCCACTATTGATCCCACTAGGTGACCATTAACTCTCTCTATTAACTTGTGCTCTACGACACACAGTCAAAGGTTTGGTAGGAACGCCTATACAGTCCAATGTCAGGGTCGTCCTAGCAAACCTGTGGGACGACATGCAAAAGCAATCATGTCGGGACACATGCTAGAGAGACTTGTTAACCCGACCCTCGTGAAACACGCCGCACAGGCTTGTCCACTCGTCCCACAAACGAAGTACACAAAGTTAATAGGTAGAGTTAACAGACACCATAATCCAATAAAAACCACAATCAATAAGTATAGCAATCACAACAATAGTCCATTCCTCATGGTACAGTTAACATGTTTTACATAATCCACATAGAACAACAGGTCATGCATAATCCACACAATTAATTATACAAAAATTCGAACTTAACGTGACAATATAACCAAGAATTAGCTGTCACATAATCCACAACCCAACCAAAATCTACCGTGCTACGACTAAGATGTCCCATAATATCGCTAAACATAGCCACAATAAATGGTTCATCGACAGCAGAATATTTCACAATGCATGCGATCTAATCCATCTTTCACACCTTATCCGCTTAAAGCGTGAATTCAGTAGAAGTATCCATTATCTCAATTTACAGAAAATTCTTTAGCTTGAAATAAAATCCTTGAACTGATCCTAAACACACAAAACTTTTAATTAATAATTTTCTTCCCATAAAGAGTTATTAATTAATTCTAACCCTTCAATATATGCTCCTAAACTTACCAATTGATGTCAAAACTCCAATCCAAATTGTGGAGAAAATCTCACGAATTAATTCCACAACAAAGCTCATAATCAACCTTCATAACCAAGAAAAACACCCAAAAATTCTTAAGACAAGTTCTCATGATCAACATACATGGGTAACCAAAACCCAATCAAAATCCAAGACCTTACCACAAGCTGACAGATCAGCAGCGGTGAGGCTGGTCACAGTGAGGTGGCACGCGGCAGAGTCGAAGAGCGGTGCATAGAGTTTGCAATGGCTCAGCTCCACGAACAGACGTGCGGGAGAAGGCGCTTGCAACTGGGCTTCACGGCTCAGGGAGATCAGCGACGACGCACACGGAAGAAAGGCATGGTGCGAACAGATTGGTTCATAACGGTTCGGAGAGGTTGCAGATTTGCATAGATTTGCAACCGACGGTGCGTCATGGTGATCCTGATGCAAAGTTGCGGTGCACGACATTAGATGGGTCGACGTGTGGCAGCTTCGGGTTGCAACAAAGGGTTACAGCGCACGACTTGGCGTGGGCTGCACAGCAGCGAGCTTGACGGAGGAAGGTGGAGAGGCGCAGCGGAACAATGATCTTTGAGAGAGGGCGATGGCTAGGGTAAGGGTGAAGAAAAAGATGAAGGAGAATGGGACCCACCTAACTTCATAACAAATATAAAAAAAAAATAAAAGAAACAATAAATAAAAGTATTATTTTACTAAATAATAATCTTCTATTGTTATCCCTTTTTCTTTTTTCCACCTCTTTCTCTTTCTTCATTTAATTCTCATATTTTCATCAATCAAATACTCTTTCTCCACTTGTACTTTACTATAAACAAATAAATATATCCAAATATATCCATTTAAATATCAACAACTCTACCAAATAATATTTCAAATCTCCTCAAATAACAAAATATCGCTCATACAAAACAACTAACAAAATCACATGATTCTTTTAACTCATAAATTAATCGAGGTAATTGATAATTAACAAAAATTAAAAATTACCTTAATAATTTGGGATGTTACACCCTTCTATCTTTACCTCTCACACCATTATAGACCATCTCACCCACACTTCCACTGGAATTCAGCACCGACATTTTTGCACTGTCTATTTTATGCTTTCCCCTACCAGTGTCGATGTTTACACATCCAGAGTTAATTGCATTCCCTTATCCTCCAAAAAAATTGAAGGTTAAGACGTAGAGTCAACCATCTATAAGATGGACCACATGGTAAAGACTGAGGATTCATTGTCAGTTAAACTTGAATCGTATGAGCCACGGTGCATGGGTATAAAGAGAAAGCAGTTTCAACCATACACACCACCAGCTGAGCCAAAGAGAACTAAGGGCGTCACCAAGTATACCTATCCTGGTGTTCCTTTACCTGGGAGGCGCAATATAGTCCCTTACAATCCTGCACACACTGTCGATCCATCCATTATGGATTAATTTGTGGAGTGGATAACTGCAGTAAATATTGGACCTTGTAATAAGCATGGTCGTTTGACCCTTTTCCGAAAAGGAGCCACGAAGAAAGAGTTGTTCAAGGAGCTCACGAAGGATAGCGAGTGGTTGGAATGCAATGTAAGATTTTATATTGATAAATAGTTCTTGTGTTAAGGTTTTTACCACTACCGTATATAAACTATTATGGTTTTACAGATCCTCGATGTATTGTTCTTATTCGTCTGGAGGCTTTTGATTGCTCGCTGAAGATGTGTATTCATAAGTTTACAACACTTTCGTATGCATTGCTGGTATATGTGATTCATTCTTTATTTAATTCTTTGATACATCGTGCATTCAACAAACATCGATGTCTATTTTTTGTGGTTACAGATTTATTTGAACTCCAGTGAGCAGGACAATGTGTTCTCTAAGATTCATGAAAAAACGAAAAAGAGGTTGCATTAGTATGGCAGAGGGAGTCAGCATTCATGGGTCTAGTCTTTAGTTTCACAGAAGAATATCAACAGGGGTGGGCAGACGTGAACTACATTTACACCCCTATCAATTATCATCAACACTGGATGATGTTGATGATCGACATCAACAAGGTCGAATCATCGTATACTGATTCAAATCACCTTCCCAAGTCTGACCAAGCCCAACATACCCTCACCTCCCACCACCGAGTCCAATTTACCTCCACTTCCCAATGAGTCCACTCCTCTACCACTTTCTGCCTAGTCAAATCCACCCCCACCTCCCACCGAATCAAATCCACCCCCATTTTCCACCAAGTCAAATCCTCCACCACCACCTCCCATCATGTCAAATCCTCCACAACCTCTCGCCGAGTCCAATTTACCCCACTTCTCCCACCTCGCACTCAGTCTTTTCTACCTTTATCTCCCCTACCATTAGAGACCTTCCCCCAACACTTCCACTCAAATTCAACACTGGCATTTTTGCACTGTTTGATTCAGTGCTCTCCCATACCAGTGTCAACGTTTACACATCTAGAGTTAATCTCCTTCCCTCATCCTCCAAAACAAATTGAAGGTTAAGACAGAGAGTCAATCGTCTACAAGATTACTTTCCTGATGCGTGTGCATTACTAAAACTTTACCTTATTTTATGCGTTGCTAAATGGAGATATAAAGCAGTATCATAAACGTGCCTTTGAAAGATAAGTTGTAGCAACATGTAAGTTACTGCTAAATGTGAGTTTTTGGGTATTGTATACATATTTTGAAATATAAAGTAAGCATTAGTAAAATTTATATCTATATCACTATAAATTTAAAAAATATATACTTTTAAATCTTTGATTTAATGGCGTGAAACAAAATGTTGCTAAAAATATTTTAGTTAAAACAATAATGCCTAATTTAATATGCATACATGTTATGAACTTGACATTGTAATAATCATTAATGATCAACTTACCATTTTACATTTGAACAAGAAAATGATAAAGAAAGATACATGATAGCGTGTAGAAATACGTGTTATTATGTGCCCTTATTCAATATTATTGTGAGAAACACATAGAAAACACATCAAATACACTTAAAATTATGCTTTGTGCTTACAATGCATTACATGTTTACAATGCGGTGTTATTAGGAAACTGTGATCTTTTGGTGTTGTTCATGGCAAGATTTTTACAAAAGATGGATCAAATTACTTGAAGACTTCTCAATGCCTAATCAGAAGCATTGCTAAGAAGAATTGATAAAGAAAAATCATTTCAAGCATAGCGAGACTTTGAAGAGGCGTTGAGAATACAAACAATCCATCGTGCAGTAGAGTATGCATAAGAATTCAATGCGATGCACTACTTTCTAAACGCGTCTGCGACTAACTAGGCATAGAAATTACAGCCGAAGAACATGGGACGTGCTTAGTGTTGGGTTTTATGTCCTAAAACTCGTAGATAGTAAATGTAAACCGTTGACCGTATTAATAAATAGTTATTATTTCAATTTCAATGAATATTTATTGATTATTTTTGTCTAACTAACCCAAATCCAATAAACTAACATCCTAAGTTATTTTATGAGTTTTGAATAGTATGTGGAGACATACAGGGATCAATGTTCGAGATACAGCTTAAAGGGTCTATAGTATAAGGATAAGGTT
>JBBPDJ010000001.1:16329079-16343591 GCA_037974625.1 Cucumis cinereus | reverse complement strand
CAATGAAGCAATTGAAGTTGGTTGTTGTTGTTGCCTTTCTTGCAAGATTGTCTTCCCTTTGTCATTATCCTTGGCAATTAGTGCTTGACTTGATTCAGCAACATCACGACTTTTGATGTGATTCTTTAGAGATGTGATTTTATAGTCTCTTTCTTCGATTGCCTTCATTAGCATGCTCATCTTATTTTCTAATTCAGCCAATTTTTCTTTATCGGTACCCACGTTTGTCATCATTACTGATACTATATTGAATTCTGAAGCTTCTTCATTAGATAGTGGATTCTCCTTGATGGCAATCATGATGTTTGCGAATTTATTTCTCGCGATTTCAATGGTTGAATGCTTTTCAGATAGATCGATATTTTTTAAGCGATTACAAGCGATTTGTCTCCTGTAAGCACCACTTGAAGTTTTGGAAGTGTTGTCTTTGGATAACATTTGATCTTGTATGAGAGAAAGAGATGAAAGGTAGAGAGGTCCCACTGGACGTTGTTCACACGAGATTTCGACAAAGGAAATTTAATTCGTGGGATATGAATTTTGTATTAATTTCAATATAGTGAGAACAATCTCTAATATTTTCTCCTTTGATGCTTTCTCTCAAATATAAACTTTAAATTTCTATACTAGTTGATCTTTCTGATTGATCGGCCTTTTGGCTCGTTGATCTTCTTGGATGATCGGTCTTTTGGCTTGTTGATCTTCTTGGATGATCGGCCTTTGGACTTGTTAATCTTTTTGGATGATCGGCCTTTGAGCTTGTTGATGTTCTTGGATGATCGATCTTTGAAGTTGTTGATCTTCTTGGATAATCGACCTTTGGGCTTGTTGATCTTGATTTGACAGATGACTTGTTCTTGAAATTTGAATCTTGGAAGAAAGCTTGTATCTTTCAAGAAACTTCAATCTTCGAGTGTGGTCAGCTTCAGAAGTTAGGGAGTCTTCTACTTGTTGGCAGAATTCTCTCTAGACCTTCTGGAGTTTAAAATCTTTGACCTCACAAATATAAATCAATTCGAGCTTCAATCTTCTGGAATTCAAGGAAGGTTTAATCTTCCAAGTTTTCAATTTTCAGAAGGATGTGATGTCCAGGTTGATAAGAACTTTCACATCTGTAGAGCTTCAGAAGTTGAGCTTCAATTCTTCAGAGTTTTAGCACTTTTGTTCTTCTCCCCAAAAGTTCTCTCAAATGAATGAGAATGTCTGTATTTATAAAGAATTTTCATGGGCTTTATATGGGTTTGAGCCCATTTGTCTGTTGGACTTGGGTTTGGGCTCGTCTTGCTTCTGGGGTTTGGATTTGGGTTTAAACTTATTTTTTTTATTGGGCTTGGACTTTGACTTATGCCTATTTTGTTTATTGGACTTAAGCTTATGGACTTGGGCTTGGGCTTGGAGTTGAGCCTATTTTATTTATTGGACTTAAACTGACTCCATTATCCTATTTGGCTCAAGTTTCTATCATGGGCTTGAATCAATTCAAATTATTACTGTGATGACGTGGCAGCATTTAATTGGCTGAAATTTCTCATTCAACAATTATATTTGAGAAGTGATGATATTTTGAACAAGAGGACTAACTGTATTTTAGTTTTTTGTAATTTTGTATTTTTTTTCAAATCTTCCATTGTTGTTATTTGTGTACAGTTGGGTGGCTATTTCCCTAACTTAATTTTGTCAAAAGTTAGGTGTTGAACCCTAAATGACAAATTAGTTTTCGGGAATTTTTTTGTTAATTATTAGTTATAAATTAACATCGGACCAAAATACCCTTAACTAATTCAAATTCAAATCTTACTATTAATACAACCTGGTAACAAACTAAAAGTTTTGATTATCAAAATACGAATAAATTTAAAATTAAAATCAAACAAAAATAAAAAATTTGAATTATTAGAAAAGTAGAATCTAAAAAATATTTATATAAACTGATTATATAGAAAAGACAGAGAAAACAAAAAATTTAATTTTGTTTGAACTAACCTAAAAAAATTACAGTGTGATTGAAATAACCTAAACAAAAATAATAATTATAAAAGAAACAAAAGAATAACAAAAAAGAATTATAATGTAATTCAAATAACCTAACAAAATAAAAAAAATAATCATAAAATAAACAAAAAAAAACTACAGTGTAATTCGTTCATTTTACCTTATAAGATAGTAGTGGCAAGATTATAATCGAACACTATACCTTATACCTCATGGTCTGCTTTGGTGCCTCATGGTCGGCCAAAAAAAAAAAAACTTTGGTGTTTTTATGGAGAAGACCTAGATTTCAAATGGATTGAAAGAGATGAATGAAGGAGGAGAGCTTTTTAGATGGGGTTTTGGAGGAGAATTTGGGAGAATTTGAGATGGTGTTTTTAAGGGAAATTTGGGGGAATGCAGGTTTGTGGGTTTTGGATGAATAGGAAGATGAGGGTGAGAGTGACAATGGCAATGGAAGCTTATTGAAAAAAACGCCATTGTCGATTTGTTGTCATTGGAAGAATTTTTCACGTCTTTAGTCTTACCAAAGATCGGTGTGTTGCACGTGGAAGCCAAAATACATTCCTTCACATTTGTGTCCATGAAGCAATAGGGGCTTTCAAGACTTCCTTAAAAAAATTTCCTCCAAAACTTTCCAAATGCACACAAGCTTTTTGCCACGAAATATTATTACAAACAAAAGTCAACTCTTCCTCTGCAATCTCAATCTTTTTCACTCTCTTATCATCTTCTTCTTTACATATTGCCTTTCTTCTCAATCTCCCAACATGATTTCCTTGATAATCAAAATGGTTGTTACGCCGCCCTCGTTCTTCATACCGAGTTGCTTGTTTGACACCGTTAATCAACATGATTTCCTTGATAATCAACATGATTTCCTTGTTTGATGTTGTTCTTCATTGTTGTCTACATCGTTGAGAACAAAAGCTCACCGGTGCAAAATAACCGAAGAAGCCCGCAGATCGACGCGTACGGTTGCACGTGGAGCGTCGTCGACGGCTAAGTGAGAGAGACCGACGTGGTGGAACTCGACTAGCCGGCGTGCGAAGAAGAAAACGAAGGGAGAGTAGAGGGGGCTATACACGGTGAAGAGGACGAAAAAGATTAGGATTTTTTTTTTATCTTTTTCTTTAATTTTCATGCATTCCAAGGTAACCCTAATTACCTTATATAAAGAATAATAATAATGATATATATTTTTTATAATATTTAATTTTTTAATTAAAAGATATATTCATAAAGATACATGGAATAAACTAAATTTACTAGTTAAATTTCAATTTTTAAATAAAATATTTTAAGTTGATTATTTGATATGAGGATAAATTTGGAATATCAAAAAACCATACACGTGATTATCACCTCATTTGCTATTTTTCTTATTCTTGAAAAATATTGCCATTTTTCTAATCGCCCCCCTTAAAATTTGTCATTCTTCCGAATTTTTCAAAATGGAATATGTATATGTATATCTAGTTAAAATCCAATGCGGTTGTTTGGCCTCTTGGTTGGCATTAAGTGGGCTTAGCATTTGATGCTAACCCCATGTTTGGCCCGTGGTATAAAAAGCATTGGCTTAAAAACCCTAAGCCATGGGGTAAATGGATGGATTTTCAAAATGGGTTACCATTTTTCTCTCTTTACACATGAAGCTCTCTCTCTCTTTCTTGATTGTTACACTCACAGGATTTTTCAAGTTTTTATCAATTCTTTCACATCTCCTTCATCTATTTCTTTAGAAACAAGGGTTAGCACTACAACTTGATTAGATGGACTTTCAACAGGAAGAGCCTACCTTCTACTTTTTTATTGAAACCTAATCTTTTCCTCTCCTTCCTTAGACAACTTTCTCTCTACTTCATCATCTTTCTCATCTAATACCACCATCGGATACTAGGAGGAGAAATCGACGGTTTTGTGAGGATGACATCCGTTAAAAAGGAAGGTGACATTTTTCCTTCCAGAGATGGCCTCGATTAAGAGGAATGGATTTTCATTTGCGATTTTTCCTAAACCACGAAGTAAGTACTTGATCAATTCTCTCATCTACTTCATCTCTTCCTCCTTGTTGCCTTGCATGTCTACCAATGCTCCTCAGAGGTATGTAATCTTTTTTTTTTTTTTTGTTGGCTCTTCTTCCTCAGATCTAATTGCAAACTTCTTCCTTATTTCACTCTAATTTGTGGTGTTCATTGATTCAGCTTTTAACAATTTTTAGGCCAATCTATTAACAATTTTTTTTTTTTTTTACTTTTTTAAGCCTAAGTTTGATGTTAGTGTTTAGGGTTTGTTGTGTTCATTGATTCAACTTTTAGAACATTTTGTTTTACTTTTTCTTTGATTTAGGGTTCAATCAACGCTATTTGTCTTTTTTATTGTAGCAATTCTAATTCTCACATTTAAACTTTTTTTATTCTCTTGATTTGTTTCAACCAATGGGTAAACCAAAAGCGACGTCTCCTTATTTCATCTCCGGATCTACTATCAAATAAACATTTTGTTTCATTAAAGATGTGAATTATGAATCTAAATTCTTACGTTCATTGTGAATTTTGGATGAAATGCGTCTTATGATTCATGAACAGTAATAATTCTTCAGTATGTGCTGAAAGCTTAGCTTGGAAGTAGCTCATTTAATGTTTCAGCTAATCATACCAGTTATTTAGTTATCAAATAAACTTCATTGAGGTTTCGATCTCATCGATTTCCTCCTTAATCTAAGTAAATTAGAGTACCCTATTTGTCTCTTATCTTCTCTGCAACAACTCCAGCCTCCTTGCAACTATAAACAGACATTCAATGACTCCCCAAAAGACATTCATTCTTCATTCTAGATATTGTTTAGAGATAATATTTTTGCAGTCCATTCAATAAATTGGAACTTTTTGGTCCATTTGATAATGTTCTCGTTTCTTGTTTCTTGTTTCCGTTTCTCATTTTTTTAAGAAACTAATTTGTTTGATAATTGTGTTGGGTTTTATGTCCTAAAACTCGTAGATAGTAAATGTAATTCGTTGACCGTTGACCATTGACCGTTGACCGTTATTAATAAAGAGTTATTATTCCAATAAAGAGTTATTGATTATTTTAATTATTTTTGTTTTATTAACCCAGATCCAATAAACTAACATCCTAAGCTGATTTATAAGTCTTAACATGTATGTGGAGACATGCAGGGATCAACCCTAAACCCTGTTCAAATTGACTTATGGAATTAATATAAATTGAAATGTTCAAATTGACTTATGGAATTAATATAATGTATTTTGATACATTATAATATAAAGTTTATATCTTAATTAAACTTTATAATATAATTTTATTTTGGATGTGATTCAAAATTAGATTATGAGGTATTAAAATATTTGAATAAGTTCAAATATTATTTTAATGTGAATTAGATTCATATTAAAACTACATATTAAATTTAATGTGA
Source organism: Cucumis cinereus (assembly GCA_037974625.1). NCBI lineage: Eukaryota > Viridiplantae > Streptophyta > Magnoliopsida > Cucurbitales > Cucurbitaceae > Cucumis > Cucumis cinereus. The sequence goes on along the minus strand of JBBPDJ010000001.1, from coordinate 16,338,163 downwards.
TGATACATATTATATTATAGGTTATGAGAGAATATTATATTTGAATATGATTCAAATCATAATTAAATTAAAGAAATTTAATTTAGTAATTAATTAATAGTTTAGTTTAATTAAATTTGATTTAATTAAATTAAAACTAGAGGTTATGAAAGAATATTAATTTGAATATGATTCAAATTAGAATTAAATTAAACATAAGATATTTAATTTAGTAATTAATTAACTATATAATTAATAATAGTTTAGTTTAATTAAATTATTTAAATAAAATAAAACTAAAAGATAAGAGAAAGATTCATGGAATATTAATTAAATATGATTTAATTAATTGTTGATTTAATTTTGATTTGATTGAAATTAATTAATTGTGGAAAACATTGAGATTCACCTACGTGATCTCACAATTCTCTCTAACCACATTTTCTTGTTCTACAAGAAAAGAATGCTATAAATAGGTCTCTTTGGTGTTTTACTAAACACAACAACAATAGTTTAATATAATAGTTATATTAATTTTATTGGAATGCAATTTTTTTAATTAATTATAATTTGATTATTCTTAATTAAACCATAGAATGCTTGATTATAGATCTAATTAATTAATTTTACAAAAGATATAAAATTTAAAAACTAGAAACTGTCAACCTATAATAAAGATTTGCATGCAAACATAGGATCTTACGGTTTAAAATTAAATAGATCTAAGATCACATTAGTTCTAATTAGATAAGAATTAACTTTTTAGTTTAATGAAACTAAGTAGGACAAATTGGATTTAAGGTTATAAGGGAACTCCACCAGTTAAGTTCTTTCTAAGGCTGGAGGGTACTTAAGTTGACGGTTTACGGAACACCTCCTACCTAGGAACTGACCTATAATCGACGTTGAATTAACCTTATTTCTATTAGCATAAGGTGCCAAGTAAATTAAATGGTTTAATAAACATAGAATCTTTAGAGTAAAATCTTATTATAAAAGTTATAATAAGATTTAAGGTTATAAGGGAACTCTACTGGTTAAGTTCTGTCTAAGGCTAGGGGTACTTAAGTTGACGTTTTACAGAGAGTCCCCTACCTAAAAATTGACCTGGAATTGGCGTTGAATTAACCTTATTCCTATAACAAGTAACTAGGTAAACTAAACACCTAGAAACTTTAGAGTAAAGCTTTGTTATATAAGTTATAATAGGAATAGACTTAGTTAGATTCATTTAGCCGAAATTTAGCCAAGTACAACAAACCCTAAAATATTAGAATATTTTAGTGGGAGAAAATGGTATATATGATATATCAATTTTTAGCTCTCATGTCCCTAAGAGTTCACACATGAGATCAATACTTAGCTTCGTCGCCCTGGGCACGACCTCACTTCGGAAAGTGTTTGTATGAATCAATAACAAGGTGAATGGAGAAAATGTTCATAGTAAGTGGAAGAAGGACGTGCGTCAATGTATCCTACAATCTCTTCCATTAGGTTGCACCTTGAGATTTCTATGATCCGTCTGCGTGTCATCCTAGAGCGACCAGCCCTTTGGAGGGCCTGATCATAAAAATTGGAACACCGTAAACTCCAGAAATTGATAGAATTTCTTAGGTTAATCTTCAATAGTTGTCTTTTTTAACGATAACCTACTGAAGTGTACCTCAGAGATCTGAAAAATGGTACGGTCACACTTACGGGATGAATTAAGTTAGTTAATGAATCATTGGACGAACAACAGTAGCTAAGAACTATAGGAATAAAAGTTGATATGAAAATCCCAGGATTTGAAAATTAGGAACCCAATTGGCGAACTCCTAATAACAAATTCTAAAACCCCCAAATCAATTTGACAAAGACTCAAGAGAATGGATTAGATTCAGATTACCCTTTGATCGAAGACCAAGAGATAAGAAGAACTAGTTCCTCACTCCAAGTTCAAACACTACACAAGCAATGTGATCAAACTTACCTAAATCAAGAATTGCAAAAGATGGCAATGAGGCTCTGCCATCTACCAAAGAATTTTCATTCATAGAAAACCCTAAAACTTCAATTATTAAAAAACAAAAAACTCTCTTAAACAACCTAAAGGCAAGGCTTAAATAGTCTCCCAATAAAACCCTAATGCATTGTAAGAAGACTAAATTAACCCTACTTGAATGTTATTAAAAATGATAAAACTGAAAAAAAAATATTAAAATTACATCACAATTATTAAATAAAATCTAATTAATAATTTGATGCTTGGTCGATTTATATCATCATCTCCTTCTTTTGAAGGATTCCTCCTCGAATCTAAATCAAAGCCTTGTAAAGCAGTTTTGAAGTCATGAAAAGAAAATGATGTCGATCTCCTTGGACTTATCTTGGCCGGTCTTCCTTGCAAAACATCATTGAAGACATGAATGTCAAAGGTAGACACCATCTTGGATTCTTCCTAGTTTTTAAAGAATATTGGTCTTTCCAATCTCCATTCAATTTGTGAAAATAAAAAGAACTTATAATCATTGAGATTTGTTTAATAATCAAAGCTTTAAAATACTGCAAAAACTCAAAAGAGAAACTAGGCAAACTTGGTGAAAGCTCACCTATTAGAAAACCAGCTCTTTGGTTATCCTCACAAAATTTCACTCTCACATTATGGGCTTTTCTCTCATCAATGTTTGCACACTTTTCTTCTTCATATATTTCTATTGTTTTTGTCTCAGTTTCATGCCATTTGTCTTTCAACTCACGCACAACAAGTTTTTCTTCTCTTGGAAGCAATGATACAACAGTATGATCAAATATTACTTTGAACTCTAATGGACTAAAAAGTATGTCAGCTTCAAGTTCACTACCATCTACTTCCTCTACTCCACTACCATTAACACATTCTTTTCTAGTAATAAGTTGTTCAACAACTGTGCAAAGATTACAATCATGTGAGTCCTTGCAATCTAATGACTTACTGGACAAAACATCATGTTCATGCATTGACACAACATTATTATGCTTCTCTTTACTAGTGGTGGCATTAAAATTGAGCTTGGATTTAGTGTACCTTGAAGAATTCCTTTGGAGTCGCCTTTCTATTTTGATGGCAACGTGCACCATTTCTTCTAAGTCCTCTCAAGGTCGAATTTCTTATCGACCGGCAAGCGTATAAGCAATTTGCTCATTAACTTCATTGTAGAATCCATTCATGGTAGTTTCCTCTTCCTCATATATGTTAACCTCCTCAAGTAGTAACAATAGCTCTTCATAGTAAGTGTTCACACTTTTGCTCCCTTGCTTCAAAGCTTGCAATTAGTATAAACCCTCAGGAGCAAAACGCTTTCTCATTAGCACCTTGATTACTTCCCATGAGAGTGTTGCATGATTTCCTCTTCTCCTCCTTTTCGGCAATAAATACATCCATCAGGTTAGTACATATTCTTCAAACGTAGAAATATTAAATTTTTCCTTTTCATTTTCACTATAATGTTGATATTCAAATATGACAACAATTTTCTCCTTCCATAAAAGATAGGCATCTGGATCTGAAGATCTTTCAAAGAATAATAGAAGCATGACTCAATCTACGTAACTATTTCTCAAAACATCTTCTTTCCATATACATTACTTACAAAATTTTAGATGCTTATAACTCATGAAATTACAGCAGTTTAATTGACGTGCTTACTTTACATGCTTGCAATTTTTTAAAAAAATAAACTTCATTGTCATATCACTGTCGGCGTATTTTTTTTTCTTTTTTTTTTCTTCTTCTTCTGTCGGCGTAGTTCCTTTTTTTTCTTCTTCTTCTTTCCTACGGCAGTCGGCAACTTTTCTTTTCTTTTTTCTTTGTTTTTTTTTCCTTTTTTTCTTTCAATTCAATTTCAGTTCTTCACAATCTTTTTTTCCCACCGTACGGCAACATGCGACTTTTTTTTCCATTTCTTCCTCCGATTCAATTCAAATCTTCACAATTTTTTTTACCGTCAATTTTTTTATTCAATCTAATGGTAATTGTAATCTTTTTTTTCCCTTCTCTCTTGTGATTCTACCGCAGTTCGCAGCTTTTCTGTTTTTTTCTATTTTTTTCGATTGCAACAGCAAGCTAATTTATTTTTCTTTTAGATTCCAACGAGAACAAAACAAATTAAAAACTAGACTCAATAAAAAAAGAACAATTAAACATATACCCAATCTAGAGTCTAGGCTCTTATACCAAATGATATAAAATTCCTAGGATTTGAAAATTAGGAACTCAATTGGCGAATTCCTAATATCAAATTCTAAAGCCCCCAAATCAATTTGACAAAAATCCAAGGGAATAGATTAAATTTAGATTACTCTTTGATCGAAGACCAAGAGATAAGGAGAACTAGTTCCTCACTCCAAGTTCGAACACTCCTCAAGCAAGCTAATCAAACTTATTTGAATGTTCTTGGCTTGCAATTCTAAATCCAGAATTGCAAAAGATGGCGATGAGGCTCTGTCATCTACCAAAGAATTTTCATTCATAGAAAACCCTAAAACTTCAATTATCAAAAACCTCCCTTAAACAACCTAAAGGCAAGTCTTAAATAGCCTTCTAATAAAACCCTAATGTTTTGTAAAAAGACTAAATTAACCCTACTTAAATGTTATTAAAAATGATAAAACTTGAAAAATATTAAAATTACATCACAATTATTAAATAAAATCTAATTAATAATTTGATGATTGGTCGGTTCATATCAAGAGTTATTTTGATATTAGTAATTAGTTGAGATTGTCTCAATTCAGGAGAGGAGTAACTGACCACCCTTTGGTGATTGTTGCTCTAAACTTTTGAAGTATCGTTGCAAAAACTAAATCATTTGTTTAATTAAAATTCTGTGATTGTTTGTTTTTTGATAAATTAATTGGATTGTTTTATGTAATGGGTTAAGACTAGATAACTAATACGCTCAATTGTTTGTTATTTCTCAGCATGTCTTCCTCCATTATTCAACTTCTTAAGAACGAAAAGTTAACTGGTGAAAACTATGCAACGTGGAAATTGAACCTGAATATGATTCTGGTTGTCGATGATCTAGGCTTCATCTTAACGAAAGAATACCCTCATTTCCCTTCTCAAAATACATCTTTGACTGTCAAGGACGCATATAACCGTTGAACAAAGACCAATGAAAAGGCTCGCGTCTATATCCTTGCTAATATGTGCGTATTGAGCAAGAAGCATGAGTCCATGGTCATTGCACGTTAGATTATGGATTCTCTAGGAAGATGTTTGGACAACCGTCTATTCAGATCCGACATGAGGCTACAAAGTTGGTTTATAATGCTCATATGATTGAGGGTCAATCTGTTAAAGATTATGTTCTTGACATGATGGTCCACTTCAACGTGGCAAAGATGAACGGGACATTCATTGACGAGCACAGTCAAATGTCCTTTATAATGGAATCTATTTCGAAGAGCTTTCTTAAATTCTGCAGTAATGCGGTAATGAACAAGATAGAGTATAGCTTACCCTTCTCAAGGAACAGTAGACTTTTCAGTCTCTTATGAAAAATAAGGGACAGAAAGAAGGAGAGGTAAATGTTGCTCACACCAGGAGGTTTAAGAATGTTTCATCCTCTAGAACCAAGTCTGCACCTTCAACTTCTGGAACCAAGAAAATCTAAAAGAAGAGAGGAGGGAAGGAGAAAGCCCCTGCTACTGCTGCTAAAGGCAAGGGGAAGGCTATGGTAGCTCCCAATGGAAAGTGCTTCTATTGCAATGTTAATGGAAATGGGGTGAGGAATTATCCTAAATTCTTTGCTGAGAAGAAAAAGGAAGATAAATATGATTTACTTGTTCTAGAAACATGTTTAGTGGAAAATGACCAAAATGTCTAGATACTGGATTCAAGAGCCACTAACCATGTTTGTTCTTCTTTACAGAAAACTAGTTCCTTTCAGCAACTCGATGAGGGTGAGATGACGCTCAAGGTTGAAAAGGGAGACGTCATTTCAATGCGTGCAGTGGGAGATGCCAAGTTGTTTTTTTAGAAGTAGATACTTGTTTTTGGAAAACTTGTATATAGTTCCTAAGATTAAAAGAAACTTAGTAACTGTTTCTTGTCTTCATGAACAAATGTACTCAATTTATTTTTCAATTAATCAAACGTTCATTTCGAAAAAAAGTGTACATATTTGTTTTGTTAAGTTAGAAAACAACTTGTATGTATTAATACCAAATGAAGCGAAAGCAGCTCTGAATCATGAGAAGTTGAAAACTGTTGATACTCAAAATAAGAGCCAAAGAGTTTCTCCTAATAACAATACTTATCTTTGACATTTAAGACTAGGTCACATTAATCTCGATAGGATAGGGAGACTAGTAAAGAATGGACTTCTAAATGAGTTAGAAGATAATTCATTACCTCCATGTGAATCTTGTCTTGAAGGAAAAATGATTAAACGACCTTTTACAAGAAAAGTTTATAGAGCCAAAGAGCCACTTGAATTGTACATTCAGACCTTTGTGGTCCGATGAATGTGAAAGTTCGAGAAAGTTTTGAATACTTCCTCTCTGTTATAGATGATTATTCTAATGGAACATAGGTCTAAAGCTCTTGAAAATTAAGGAGTATAAGGTTGAAGTTTAAAATCTATTAGGTAAAAAGATTAAAATACTTCGATCTGATCGAGGTGGAGAGTACATGCATTTGAGATTCCAGGACTATATGATAGAACATGAAATCCAATTCCAACTCTCAGCACCTGGTACACCGTAGCAAAATGGTGTATCATAAAGGAGAAACAGAACCTTGTTAGACATGGTTCGTTCTATGATGAGTTATGCTCAATTCCCTAGCTCGTTTTGGGTTATGCAATAGAGACTGCAGTTCATATCTTGAATTAGGGTTTAGTGTTTTGAAACATCTTTCGAGTTATGGAGATGACGTAAACGTAGTTTAAGTCACTTCAGAATCTGAGGTTGTCGAGCCCACGTGTTAGTGACAAATACTAAGAAATTGGAACCTCGTTCAAGGCTATGTCAATTTGTTGGTTACCCCAAAGAAATGAGAGGTGGTATATTCTTCAATCCACAAGAAAATAAAGTGTTTGTATCGACAAATGTCACCTTCTTGGAAGAAGACCACATGATAGATCATAAAACACGAAGCAAAGTAGTAGTAGGTGAAACTACTAATGAATCAACAAGAGTTTTTTATGAAGTTGGTCCCTCATCAAAAGTTGATGAAACCAACACATTAGGTCAGTCTCATCATTCTCAATCGATAAGAGTGCCTCGACGCAGTGGAAAAATTGTAGGACAACCTAACCGCTACTTGCGTTTAACTGAAACTCAGGTTGTCATACAAGATGATAGCATTGAGGATTCATTGCCCTTTAAACAGACAATGAATGATGTAGACACGAACGAATGGATCAAAGCCATGCACCTTGAAATGGAGTCTATGTACTTCAATTCAGTGTGGGGGCTTGTAGATCTACCTGAAGGGGTGAAACTCATAGGGTGCAAATGGATCTATAACAGAAAGAGAGATTTAGCTAAAAAGGTACAGACCTTCAAAGCTAGGCTTGTAACAAAAGGTTATACCCAAAGGGAAGGGGTTGAATATGAGAAAACTTTGTTCCCTGTTGCTATGTTAAAGTCTATAACAATTCTCTTGTTCATAGCTGCATTTTATGATCATGAAATATGACAAATGGATGTCAAGACTGCTTTTCTGAATAACAATCTTGAAGATAGTATCCATATGTCTCTACCTGAAGGGTTCATAACTCAAGGTCAGGAGCAAAAAGTTTGCAAGCTAAATTGATCCATTTATGGGTTGAAGCAAGTATTCAGATCTTGAAATATTAGATTTGATACTGCAATAAAATCTTATGGTTTTGACCAAAATGTTGATGAGCCTTGTGTATACAAGAAATGACGTAGGATACCTGACTGATGTTAAAACTTGACTCGCAACCCAATTTCAAATGAAAGATTTGGAAGAGGCTCAGCTTGTACTTGGTATCCAAATCATTAGAGATCGCAAGAACAAAATGCTAGCATTGTCTCAAGCAACCTATATAGACAAATGGTTGGTTCAATAATCAATGCAGAACTCTAAGAAGAATTTATTATCTTTTACGCACGGGGTTCACTTGTCTAAAGAAACATGTCCTAAGACACCTCAAGAAGTTGAGGGTATGAGACGTATTCCCTATGCCTCAGTTGTGGGCAACTTAATGCATGTTATGCTCTGCACTAGATCAGACATTTGTTATGCAGTGGAAATAGTTAGTAGGTACCAGTCCAATCCAAGGTTAGACTACTGGACGACGATTAAAATATCTTCAAATATCTTAGAATAACGAGGGATTACATGCTTGTGTATGGTGTTAAGGATTTGATCCTTACAGTATACACTTACTTTCATTTTCAAACTGACAAAGATTCTAGAAAATCCACGTCAGGATCAGTGTTCACCCTGAATGAGGGAGCTGTAGTGAGGCGTAGCAACAAGCAAGGATGCATTGTAGGCTCCACCATAAAGGTTGAATATGTCGCTGCTTACGAAGCATCAAAAGAAGCAATTTGGCTCAGAAAGTTCCTGAATGATTTGAAAGTTGTTCGAACATGAAATTGTCCATCACTCTATACTGTGACAATAGTGGGACAGTAGCCAATTCTAAGAAACCTCACTGCCACAAACGAGGAAAGCACATCACTACAAGATATATGGGATATAAACCCTAAACCCTAAACCCTAAACGCGTCACGAACAGAATTCGTGACACATATTTTGCGTCCTTGTATCGACTGTCAACATAGGACTTTTAAGGACACCGCGTAAAACACGTTGTTGTTTATCCTTGCGTGACATTTTTTGCGTGTCATTATTTACTCTTTAGTGTCATTTTAAATGTGACATTGTAACGTTGTCCTCGACACAAAAAACTTGTCACCATTGAGGCTGAAATTGGATATTTTCTTTCACTTGTGTGCTTTTCACGACAGTTTATTTGCGTCACGGTTTGCTTTTCAGTGACATTAAATTTATGTCAATATATGATCATTGATAACATTTTTTTATTGTTACAAATTGATAGTGTACGACACATTTTTTGTGTCATTAAATTTCCTATAGCA
>JBBPDJ010000001.1:16293263-16323717 GCA_037974625.1 Cucumis cinereus | reverse complement strand
AATAATAATTGTTTATTAATAACGGTCAACGGTTTACATTTACTATCTACGAGTTTTAGGACATAAAACCCAACACATAGTTGAAAACACTTTGGGCAAGACCATAGTCCTGACCTCTTTAAACTTAAAACTAGTCTTTACATGAGGACTATACATTCTTGAGGAAACACTGTATACTAGCATGATTAACAGATAGTCAATTCATGCCTAATATTACATCAAAATCCTGCATGCCTAGAACTAACAAGGTTACATCTATTACATGATTTGCTATGTCTATATGACATGCCTTTATCCTTTCATTTACAACATAATTTCTCTAGATGGAATAGAAACTGATAAAACATAGTTAAGAGGCTCTACTTCTAAACACGCATGCTTTACAAATACCTGACACTATTGTTCTAAGATTGGAAGCGTACCTGTCACTATTGTGTCTGCTTTCACGACCTTTCACCTATTAGTGGCAAAAACTCAACCCCATTGTCTATTCTCATTATCCTGGAAAGTACTTGCTGCCTAGTTATTTTTAGTTTCAATAGGTCCATTAGCGCAACTGTCTGTTTGGTTTTATGTCTAAAACTCGTAGACAGTAAATGTAATCTGTTGACTGTTATTAGTAAAGAGTTATTATTCCAATTTTAATAAAGAGTTATTGATTATTAGTTTTGTCTTATTAACCCAAATCCAATAAACTAACATCCTAAGTTGTTTTATGAGTCTTGAATTATATGTGGAGAAATATAGGGATTAATGTTCGAGATACAACTTAAAGAGTCTATAGTATATGGATAAGACTGGGTACCTTATCCTGGTAACACTATGAATACGATCCACTTTGTATTTGATACAAACACAATTATCCAACGTGTTCGTGTAGGTGACACGCTTGTGAGGGTATCCTATGTAATGAGTTTGCATAAAATTGGACCACGAAATAGTAACCACTAGATGTAACTCCATTAACTAGTTAGGTTTCTATTTCAATAGGATGACCTAGACAACTTAGTCTTAATTCTGAGTGTATTATGAACTCATGTTTACGAGGAATTGCCCTCTGATTTGTACGGATGAGAGTGGTCAGATTGCCGACTCAATAAGCCTACCATTTTGGGGATAAAACCGAATGGAGAGCTAGGAACATATTCACACAAGATGAAATTCACTCCTTCCTGACTTTAGAGTAAGTAGATGAATGTTTCCTTAAATGCTGTCTTCAGGACTTGAACAGACCCTACCCTCTCTATGACACAAGAGGAATTTCTATTTAAGGACTAAGAAATAACCTAGGGATAAAATAGTCATTTGACCCAATTGGTGTTATGAACACTTGTGAATGACCAACTTGCTATTATTAGTCTATATCCGTGGACACATAAAAATATTTACACTGAGAAGAGTTCAGTTATGAGTCTTTAGTGGAGTGTACATACTGTCACACCCTCTCTCAGACTCTCTACTCCTAGCTTAGGAGACGACGTGAAGCCAGTGAATCTCGTCCTTACCTTGACGATCCTCACTGACTATCTTAGCTTAACTCTGACTTAAACAATACCAATAACTTAAAAAAAAATGCGGAATAACTTAACTGCGGAAAAAAACAATCTCAAACTTAACACATAACAGCGGAAACTAAACAAATATCTCTACGTAGTGAAAGTCATACTGTTTTATACAACCCATCTCACTGTACCTAAACTATTTATAACAATAACATGCATGATTTACTACTAATGTACACTAGTACTAAAACTTCTCGAGTAGCAGACAGTATGTGATAGGTCAGGCTCCGGGATCACGATCTCTACCTGGAATGTGGGAAAACAATTTGAAAGAATGAGCTAAAACGCCCAGTGAGTGATTCTTTAATAGAAAATACTTAAAACATATATATAACATAGCTAGAAATCGTTGACTTAGAAACTTTTCACAAATCAAATCATAACTGAAACCATAAATCATAATTTAAACTGAAATCACTTGAAAGGTGCTTGCACGATACTTATCGGTAAATCATGGTAAAACTATGCATAATTGAAATCATGAATATCTGAAAATCTGTAAGCGATGTGTATCAAATTGAACTACGTAGTAGTGGAAAAAATCCAGCACTAGCTAAGTCTTTGCCGTAGAGGAGTAATCTCACACTAGCGACAACTATATCTACGCCGTGGTTGGATCAGGACCAACGACGTCTTCGTCGAGGTGGAGCTAGCTCAACACAAGGATGGTATCCTACGTTATAGTGAGGCTAGCAACTATAACGCCTTTGCCAAAGTGGGACGAATTCAGTACTAAAGCAGCGAATCTACATTGCAGTGGGGCCAACACTTACAACGTCTTTGTCATGGTGGAGTAATCTCAACACCATGACAGCGTATAACTACGAAGTAGCGGAGCCACCGCCCACAACGTCTTTGCCATGATGGGACAAACCCTCACGCAAAGCAGTGCATATCCTAGTGTGCACACCTAGTATAGTAGCCTCAGGCTCACATGGATACACAGGCTTAAAAACAAATCATCGTAGAACGTGCAAGTCACATAAAACATATCATCATCTCAAATCATTTCTCAAATCATCATGAAACTCGTAGTACTTGAAATCATGCTTAAACATCACTTATAACATGGTAGAAATCTCATATAAACATTAAACCATCATAACTCATGATTTCGAGAAACCTCATAAAACGTGCAAAACGTGCTTAGGCCCTATAGCAGTCAAAACATGCTCAAACAATCATGAAAATCATGAAAATCATGAAAATCATCTCAATAAACATAAATAGGGTCGAACATATTATAAAACATGCTTATTTCGAAAACAGGCATTGCCTCCTAAAACGTGTCAAAATAATACTATTATATTCAAACCATCGAAAATGCCTTAAAACACTTAAATCATGCTTCAAACAAGTTACCATGTGAAAGTACATCGAAAAATATGAGCAACATGATTTTTCTGAAATTTTGCAAATTCTCGAAAAACGTGCATTCTGGTAATTATTTTAATATCAAAATATTAAAATAATACTATCACTCACAAACTTGACGGGCTATTCCTGGCTCATAAATTTTCCCGATCTCTGAATCTCCTGAAAATAAATTCAGAATCGATCCTTAGATCACTTGGCACGAAAATCGAGGAAAATCAAATTTTTCTTAATTTTTCTTTTTGAATTAATTCTTTTCTCCTAAAATATTATTTATAAATATAATTACATACATACATACATACATACATACATACATACATATATAATAATAATAATAATAATAATAATAATAATATAATTAGATATTTCTTCTTCTTCTTCTTCAGATTTCTCATTTAAACTTCCAGTTTTTCGGCCACTGCACTGACCCTACTTCGGCGAGGCAATTCTCTCAATCTACTAACAATTAGAAGCTCTAACCTATGGCAAACAATTTCTACAAGAGTCTATTTGCTTACCTCAAAAAATTAGCTTCCAACTCCTTTTGGATAGCTCGAAATTGCCTTTGGAAGTCACATTAATCAGTTTTCTAGCGAGCTTAAATCCGAGAATTGCAACTTCAATTTCTTCCTACACAGATCAAATTAACTCAATTCCTTTTACAGAACTTTAAATGAACTAATAATCTAGCTTACCTTCAAAAATTAGATCTTAACTCGACTTGTAGACAAAGAATTTAATTTTCAAAGTTCCGAGTTCGTTTTTAGCGTTTTCCAGCAGCCCGTGCTCTTTTTCTTCAAAATCAGTGGTTTCTTCGGCCAAATTTCTCCAAATTGAGCTTTCCATCAGCTTTCTCTCTCTTTTCTACACAATTTAGACACAAATTTTGCTTAATTTGACCAAGAATCGAGCTCAATTTCATACTTTCTTCCTCAATTCTCAACTTGAAAATTTCTAGAAATTTTTTATCTCTTGCTCTTGGGTTCCTTCAAATATCTTCAATTTCTCTCTTTTTTTTTTATTTCAAAATGATCAATAGATGCTTAAGGATTAATTTCCACAAAAAATCCATCAAATTGAAGAAATTTTGAAAAGAAATTAAAGCCAATTTCAATTGTTTTTTTTTCTTATCCCAATCCTCACAGCACACTAGTTAAAAAAAAAACTTCATTTTTTTTAAAGATAATTACAAAATAAATAAATAAATAAATAAATATCTTTTCTTTTTTCTTTTCTTTTTCTTTCTTTTCTAAAATATTATTTTATTTATTTATTTTTAAACAAAACTACAAAATTAACTTTTTACCAATTCTCAAACAAAATTACTCAAACGCCATTATAAAAATTACTAAAATGTCCTTTCCAAAAATTTACTAAAATGTCCTACGATTATTTTATTAACACTTTTACAACAACTTAAATAAAAAGTCGGGTATTACACATACAGTTAACGGATATTGATTAATGTGATTAATGAGTTTAGCTAATTAATCTCAAATCATTGTAGCTTCTGATCTGTAAGTTCATTAGGTCGCCTTCTTAGTTCGTAAAGGGTTATGATGTTAATATATCTTGAATATAATTTGAAATGTTCAAATTGACTTATAGAATTAATGTAATGTATGATGATATATTATAATATAAAGTTTATATCTTAATTAAACTTTATCATATAATTTTATTTTGGATCTCAAACTCAATGCATTTATTGAAATATCCATTTCAAGTTCAATATAAAACTTAAATTCAACTCAAACTAAAACATGACTAAATAGTTGGTCTCCTGATGGATAACAAATTATACCTTTTTCCTATCAGTTTACCACTAAAGTTAAAGAGTTCATACCATTTAACTTATCTCCATGTGATTTTAAGAGTTGCAAGACTATGACTTTCAAATCATCTATCTCAACTTGTCTTTTCTGTTTCACCAATATTATTCAACAACAAATTAGCACCAACATAAAAAACAACTTCATTAAACTCAACAACCCAAAAGACCAAATTAAAACTTAAAACTTCACATAAAAAATAATGGTTCCTTTGAATATATTCTACTAATTAATCTGAGTACAAACAAATCTTTTAAACAAACCATATTAAACACCTAAAAATTCACAACAAACAAGGAATCCTAATTTTGCAAAGAAAAAACAAAAACTTATACCTAATCTCAAGTTAATTTTTTTCTCAACATGCAAGATAAATGAATTAACTCACAATCCAAACAAACCAATTGACTCAATGTTTAAACCAAACAATTTAACTCAACAACCAAAACAAATCAAGCTAATACTTTAAACTTTACATGAATAAATAAAGAATCCTTATAGTGGCTAATTTGGTACAAACAAGAAACCTTCCAAAAATAAAGAATCTTTAAAATTAGTATACAATATGTCATATAAAATTGAAAAATAATTAGAATACTCACAAGAAAAACCAAAAATAAAGAAAGAGAACCTACCAGATTAGGATCTTCGACGACGGTATAGATACAAACACTCTTCAATGGCGACACTGACACAATACTTGGTGTATGGCGGTGCAGATTCTTCGATCGTAAAGCAGTGGTGTTCAAGATTTTGCCCAATATTTTTTTCTACACGGTGGGCTTCAGCAGTGGTGGCGATAGATGAACAGTGGGGATGACGGGTGAGCGTGGGGACGGTGGGCAAGAAGGGGGGATGGCAGTCGAGAATGAGGACGGTGTACGAGTGATGGGTAGAGAGTAAATCGTGAGGAGGCAATTTGTGTAGAATGTAGAAGAGGACCGTACTTGGTGCACACATGTTTGAGCCCTAAAATTTTGATTTTTCCTAATATTCTTGACGTTTATAAAATGTCAATAAAATGTAGATATGACTTGACGTTTTAAAAACATCAAGTAATGTGCAAGCGTGAAAAATTTCCGAAAATTCGTCCACCTCTGCCTTTTCATCAAGAATTCTTGATGTTTTTTCTTTAAAATCACCAATTACTTGACATTTTTTCCAAAAAATGTAAAGTATAAAGAAATGCAAACATCAAGGAAGACACTTTTTCTAGTAGTGTAGTAATCTATGTTTTTTTGGATATTGCAATGCAAATTGAAGACATAATATAAAATAACAAATTTATTTTATTGATCATCGAAAATTATTTATTTATTTACAAACTACGAGTTTAAAACATAAAATCCAACATGTTACCACATAATCTAAGTTTTAATTGGGGTGTGGGTAGTAATGGTTAGCAATAAGCACAACCATCCACCCACTAAAGAATTAGAAAGAAGATGAGACAACATTAAAAACAAAGGGTTTACAAGAAAAGTGGTGACTAAAGTGTTGGTGGTTAGATATCAACGGGGTGTATTGCTATTGCATGGTTAAAATAAATTGTGGTTAAACAACAAAACAATACTAAAATTCGAAATCTTAGAGGTTGACAACATACATGATAAATGAAAGTTGGTTGCAAAAAATGTTATGATAGTAAACCAGACATTAACTTTAAGCTTAAGCAATATTAAAAATGGAAAATAGAGATTTAAAATCATTAAAACTTCAAATATGAAAGTAGGATAACAAGCTTTGTGCATCTATGATGAACATGTATCGTATTGTCAAAAAATAACCAAAAGAAAAAATGGGATCTAGTTCATAATGAAGAAAAAAAAAGGCTAGAAATCAATGTTGCAAGGATTTTACATAATATGTGAATCATGAGGTGGGAATGGAAGCATCATTGATGGACATGAGTTTAGAAAACACATCGAACATACATCAACCCCACACACCCAAACAAAGAACAAACTATGAGTGAATGAAGAGATTATCAAATACATGAGGAAACACAAAGAAGTTTGTCGTGGGTTCTGGTTGAAGCGACGAGCGGAGTGAAACAACTATGTTGAGGTTATGAATTGCTCAAAATGATATCCTTGTTTGTGGAGAAAAAATCCTTCTCCATCCAAGAATCAAGAAATCTAAGATGAAGTTCTTAAAGGTTTCAATTCGAGCAATGGTCAGGAAAAAAAAATGACGATTCTCTATCGAAGAATCAAGAAATTTGAGATGAAGTTTAGTTTTGATTTGAAAAATGATCAATGAAGCCAATAAGAGCTTGTCTCAACTAACACTAATGTATGTCGAGGACCAAAAGGATCGAAGAAGAACGATCGAGGTTCAAATCCCCCTACCTCCATTTGTACTAAAATAAAACGATCGAAGAAAAAAACCCTTCTCCATCGAAGAATCCAATAATACGAGATAAAATTTGTGAGGGTTTTAAGACCATTTGTTTTTTTTTTTTGGAAATATGGATAACCATAATATATGGATACTGAGAATTATATATGTCTGCATCATTAATTAACCATGTTTGTTTTATCGAAATACTTTGATAACTATATTTGTTTGGTAAGATTTCTATCAATAATGTCTTAAATTTTACATGACATTTAAAAAATGTTCTTACAGCTATTCATTAATTTATAATTTTAATATATCATTTAGTAACTACGATAATTTATAATTTTAATTTAACATTTAGTAACGTATTAAATTATGAATATAAATAATGAAAATAGTACTAAAAGTTTGAAGATGATGAGGATTGAATAGAGCCTAAATGGAAAAGTTCAAAGAAAAAGATGTGTGAAGGTGTAGGATAAATGGAGTGGGGTGCGAAGGATAGGGCTAAGAATAGCAGCAATAGGCGCGAGGCAGTCGATCTATGCCTTTGCCTCTCAGTCTCTGATTCCCTTCTCTTCCATTTTCGCTCTCTCTCTCTCCTCTCTCCATTTCTCTCTCTCAGGCAAGCCTTCTTTGATTTAATTTCTTTTCTTTTACCTTTTTGCTTCCTACTTAGAACATGCTATGAGCACAATAACAACAATGAACTGTTTTTTTTTTTTTCATCTTCATCTTTATTTCTTGCTGGGATTTCTGAGTCGAGGAAGTAGTCTAGGGTTTTTTGATCTTTGGGTGCTCCTTTGTTTTTTTTTTTTTTTTTTTGCTTCTATTGATTTGACATTCGTTTTTTTATTGGTTCAATTGTGAACTCTTTGTGATACTCTGATTTGGGGTTTTCTTGAATTTCCTTGTTTTCGGCTTCTGCTTTGTTATTGGTCAATTTCTATATTGTTCGGGTTTTAAGCGTGCATTGCGGTACGACATTCGCTGTTCTCCTTCATTTAATTTAATCTCGGATAACTTTTACTTTGGAAAGGGATTTTCGTCTCTCATTGGAATTTAAGCTGAAATTCTTTGCGTTCATTTGGAATGGACGAGTTGCTCTTGTAAGCCTCTGGAAATCTTAACTTGCGCTTCGTTCTTTTTGTTTTTGCTGCAAGCCGTTTAGGATGACTGAACCATCAAAAGTTATTCACGTCCGAAATGTTGGCCATGAAATATCGGAGGTCAAGTCTCTCTCTCTCTCTCAAGTTCAAATTCAATTGATAACTTTAAATTTAAAATAATTTCTGCAAATGTATATTGTTGAATGAGCTGTTGTCATGCCACATGCCAAGTTTGATGTCTTACGACTGTTTATTTGAATTTTTCTGGGTGTGTGAAGTAGTGATAACTTAGATAATGGCTGGTTCATGCTTCACTTAAGGCTAAGCTACCTTGTAATTATGATTAACCCACCTTGTAATTATGATTAACCCAAGTCAACGTTTATGTAAAAGGCATTCTTATTTATTGCAATTTAATGCCTACTAAAGTTCAGAACTTTTGATAGTTTTTTTTAAACACGTATCTTTCTCGCCTTGACTTGGTGCAAATGTACATCTTTCTATACCTCCAATACTCTTTCCACTCTTTTGACCAATTGGAGACGTTTTTTGTAACTCCTTTGGTTTGGACTTGTCGCCAATCTGTATTAGAAAAAGAATTTAGGAGCACTGTATATTGTATTATACGTTTTTAACTTGCAAGTGCAATTTCATTTGTGTTGTGATGCCACCAAGCATAGAATGAGAGAAATCTCCAAGAGCTCTCAACCTGAATCGTTACCAATGTTTCCAAAGTATAGCCATGCAAGAGATTGACCCTCTATTTATAGATGCTTCCAGCCTACTAATCCAAGTTAACTAACTAACACAAATTAGCAATTTCAAAGAAATTTCCTAACTCCCCTAAGTGCTTTGAAAAGCCCCTCTCAGTCTGCGATGGTCTGCACCTGAACATCTCAAAATTAACTTCCTACTCTCTTATTTAGTTTTTTCTAACTTTTAAGGAAGAAACACACAAATATTTTTTAAAGATATTCATTTTTCCCCTACAATCTTGAATAGATATTCTCTTAAATTCCATTTCGCTTATTTCAAACTCTATTGAATGGTGGCTCTCTATTGTGATATTGAAATTCAACTTTTTTTTTTTGTGTGTATTATTGATGAGTTAATGCGTGTATCTTTGCACACCTCTCATATCTCCTGATTATTTTTTTTTTAAAAAATTTCTGTACACTTTTTACCTTCTTGCAGAACGATTTGCTTCAGCTATTCCAGCCCTTTGGTGTCATAACTAAGCTTGTCATGCTTCGTGCTAAAAATCAGGTTTGACTTCACTCTGATTCAGTGCTATGTCTGAAGTTTTCTTATATCTGAGCCAAAGTGGAGTATTCATTGTTTTGTCATTGTGTGATGAATTCAGGCACTTATGCAGATGCAAGATGTTCCCTCAGCAGTTAATGCTTTGCAGTTCTTTGCTAATGTTCAACCAAGCATTAGGTATTATTATGTCGTTAAAATTTATCCTTGCGAATTTGATCGGCCTTTTTTCTGTAGGCATTATCATAACTTCAGTGGTATTAGCATGAGGAGTGGAGGGTGGATCTGTAAATAGTTAGGATGCTGAAAGTTGTGGGTCTTAATGTTATTCTGTAACTGAGAGTGTTCAAGTAAGTGCGAGGATGATCATTTGGGATTGCAAAATGAGGTAGAGGAATACTCCTTGAAAGACCCCTTGGAAACTGATCTCAATGTTTTGTTTCAGAATGAAGAGGATTTAAACGATGGAAATCTGAACTCCGAAATGCCCCTTCAACCAAGCATTGCAAAATTCCAGCCCATCTAAAGTCAATAGTAGAAAAATGCAATCTCGTTTTTTCGTTTGAGAACCGACTTTAGTCACTTTTTGATTCTCTATTCAGTTACTTTGCGAGTTTTGAAGGATGTAGTTTCTAGTTTCCCCTATAGTTCTTATTGCTTTTGTTGGGCAACATATGTTAGTTATCGGTGTTTCGGTAAAGTTGGTTGTATGCTTTCATCCTATCCCGCCAAGCGAAAGTATGGTTTTCTCTTGTTGAAGAGCTCAAAGATGCTTTGCAGTTTGTTGGTTTGTATTTTTTAGCAAGCCTCCTCATGCTCAAGATCGATGTTGTCTCTCTTTGGTGTCCCATCTGCTTTTTCTTTGAAGCTATTAGTGTTCATTTCTCTCCCAGAATTTGGCCTCTTATTGTAAACTCAGTATTTACTTTGGCTGTTCATATGCCTTTATTATTGAAATTTAGGGGCTTTTTTTGGCTTGATTAATTTTTGTTATTCTGATTGTCTTTTAAGTACCTTTTCGCCTTTTTCTCTTAGTATAGTACTACTCTTGTACTTTGAGCATTAGTCTCTCATTAATAGAGGCTCGCTTCCGTTTCAAAAAAAAAAAAAAATTATAAGAATCAATTGGGAGGAGTTGAATCAGTTGTTTAAAGAAGGAAGGATATAAGGTCAACTAACAAGCAGAAGGAAGATTATGAGTATAGGGTCAACTAACATGTACCACGAACACTTGATTAATTTCTATTAGGAACTTTGAGAGCCTATAATTAGGCTCTTTTAGTCAAACGGTTGTGGCATTTTTATCAGGACAGAATGTGGCATAAGGTGATTGGGATTAAGTTTGGTTCGTGGCCTTTTGAATGGATATGGATTGGCGTTACTGGCACTTCCATGTTCCTGTGGAGAGGGATTGCAGGGGAGTTCCCCCTTTGGGCTTAATTTATTCGTTGTCGAATCGAGGATAGAGGGATTTTCTCTTGTTTGAGAAGATTGGTGGTTGGTGTCCCCTTTGTTTTGCTTTTCCAATTTACCCATTTACCCATTGTCTTTCCTGAAAAACACCTCGATGGCTATCGTTCTAGCTCAGTCTGGCCGCACTTTGGGGTTCCATTGTTCGCTATCTATCAGAGAAACGACAATATTGTTGATCTTCTTTCTTTGTTTGGGGAGTCTTAATGTTATGTGGGAGAAGGGATGTTAACTATTGATGTACACTCGGGTCTTTCCTGCCATTCTTTTTTCCTATGTCTCATCAACCTTTTTCCCTTGAGAGATTTAGTTTTTGCCTTGACGTGGAGGATGAAAATTTCTAAGAAGGTGAATTTTTTTGTCCGATAGGTTCTCCATGATAGGGTGAACACCTTGGAAAGGGTATCAAGGAAGATGCCTAATTTGTTGGGGCTGTGGTATTGTATTTTGTGTATAAGGGTTGTTGAGGATCTTGATCATATCCTTTAGACTTTAGAGTTGCGACTGTGCTTGTGTTTTGTGGACTGTGGACTTGTTCTTTTAGGAGTCTGGTTTTGAGTTGGCTAGATAGTACGATTGCATAAGATGATCAAGTAGTTCCTTACTCATGCTTCCTTGTGGGGTCTTTGGGGAGAGTTAACAATAGAATCTTCAGAGGGAAGGAGTCTAACTCTTTTGATGCTTGGTCCCTTGTTAGATTTCATTTTCTTTGTGAGCTTTGGTTACAAAGCTGTTTTTGTAATTATTAACTTAATTTTATCAGGCTTGATTGGAGACCTTTCTTGTAGGTTGTTCCATTCTTTTTTGTGGGCTTTCTTTTTTGAATGTGTTTGTATTATTTCATTTTTACTCCATGAAAGCTTGGTTATTCATAAAAATTGAAGAAAATAGTGGGGTACTTATAATTTCATTTGCATCCCTCTCCAAAATTAATTTCAATTGGGTCGTGCATGTGGATGAATTCTATTACCACTACCCATGGGCAAGAAAACGAGCTTTGGCCTATGCAGTAGATTTGTTCCTAGGGGAGCCCAGAAAGGGTACGGGAATTTTCCAAGGTATAATAGTATCATCATCATCAGATCTCACCTTGGTCAAGGGCTTCTTGTTGCCCTTATGGAGATTCGATGCAATAGTGGGAGTAGAGTGATTTTCATTCTGGGTGCAATTAAGGTGGATTGACGGAATTTGGAGATGGAGTTTCACTGGTGAGTGGTCACAATTTAGTGTTCTTTTAAGTTTTAAACTTTTGGTTCTTTACAATAGGTGAAAAGTTACAAACCTCATGTGAGGGGTGAAAGGATGGAATATAGCACAGCCAGAAATGATAATGAACCACATCTATCCCACGGTATTGGTAGTGCTGGTTGCAAATGTGAAGAAATATCAGTTTTCCCTATTTCATATGGAATACCTGGGTCGTTTAGTCTTGAATCCTTCAAAGTAGCTGCTATGGAATAATTCACTTTGAGAAACATTAAAATGCTGTATAGTTTGGGCCTAATGCATATTATTGTGAGTTTGTTGCCAACAATGGTATCATTACATTTCCTTTGGCTTACCAGTTTATGAACAGACATTAATTTGAATGAGGCTGCAGTTGTTTCTCAATTGTCATGGCCTGATAATACCAATATTTATCTGCACACTCCCTCAAATGAGGAAGGGGACTAACCACAATTTCCTAGTAGTTCCTTTACCACCTCAGCTTACATCTAATATGATTCAGCCCCCTAAGAACACGAGAACCCCATCTTGATTTGTTGGGAAGATGTTTCATCTAAAATACAACTGGTGAGCACGCTTCAATTAACATGCAATTTTGGAGCGTGTGTCCTAACTTTCACCTTCATGACATAGTGACTCTTTAGGGGCAGAATAATCACATTCTCTGATTGTGTAAGTACACAGTAGGAAGAGGGAGGCACCATGCTTTGCATGCGCATCTGTTAAGTAGTTAGGGTTTATTCTTAAGTGTAATTGAGTGAGAAAGTAATCTCTGCTAAATATTAAGGGGGACTGCAGGATATAGTGGGTGTTCTTTCGGCAGTTGCTTAGATATTGAGTCAATAGAATTAGGGATCTCTACAATCATCCCATGGCAATGCCTATTTTTTCCCTCTGGTAAATAAATTGAGTTCTATAAATGCTTTTCATCCAAATTTAGTTTTAGATGAAGCATTTGATGTTTGAATTCTTTTCTGTCCTTTCTTCAGGGGGAGGAATGTTTATGTCCAGTTTTCATCACATCAAGAGCTAACTACAGCAGATCAGAATGCTCAAGGACGAGGAGATGAGGTTTGTAACTATTTACCTGATTTTAAAGAAGGATAATGCCTTAGTAGTTATAATGATGGAAACTGTGGAATGAAGGAGGCAGAAATGGACCTCGACGAATTTGCAATATAATGATTTTAAAGAAGGATAATGCACAGTTTGTGTTGAACACCCAGTACTCGAAATACCATATGCAGCTTTTCAAATTTGTAGAAGCATGATAAATTTTTATTTTTCTTTCAGGGTGATCCTATTTCTGTCCCTTTTGGATTTTCATACAATCAATGAAATAAAGTTTGAATGGTTCTCATAAAAAAATATCAATTTTTATTTTCAGCCTTCTATCATGCAGAAATCTCTCTTGCTTCCATGATTATGGTATTCTAAGTATATTTTAGGACGATGCTTGTTGCCTTCAATCCCCTTCCTTTTCGGGTGTTTGTAGTTTATGTATTTTACCTTAGATTTGTTGAGGATTTTATTTTGATGTATTGAGTTTGGACTTGCAACAACAATTCTCTATCCATGATCTGAAATTTATGAGATTTTAATGAAATATTCCTGGTGGGCCTGGTATATTCTTTTATTTTATGGTTATTCAGGTAACTTATGTGCATATTTTGTAATAAATATCAAATTTTTTGTTGAAGACCTACTACATTTGATTGTCTGACCGTAGGCATCCATTCCATTTTTTTTTTTTTAAATTCTGAGTATCAATTATTTACTATAAAAATGATGTAAATGATTTAAATGGAACTTAATCAAATATGGTGATATGGTAAGCATGGTCCTAATGTCATACGTGTGCACTATTATTTTTAACTCCCCATGTCAAATAATTGTTGACAGCTTGAGATGTTAGGTTTGTTAATGAGCCCACATATGAAATTAGTGGAATAAAGGAAATATTTGATTAAGTTTGTTTTATTCAAACAGAAATCTTTTGGTATTATTAGCGGTAATGTATTTGCTACTACTAATCAGTTACCATTACCCAACATCTTGCTCTGCGTCTTAGCCAGATTGCTGATACTCTATAATTTTAGAAGAACATGTATAATATTTTTGGATTTCTTTTTCTTCTCAATTTGTTTCCTTCTCTCTCATCCTTCTTCATGTGAATACTCTTGGTCACTCTCTGGAGCAGCCAAATCGAATACTCTTAGTCACAATCCATCACATGCTATATCCCATTACAGTGGAAGTGCTGCATCAAGTATTTTTCCCACATGGATTTGTGGAGAAGATCGTGACGTTTCAGAAGTCAGCTGGTTAGATTAAGTTCTCTCTCCTCCCCCCTTTCTCATATCATCACTTTATGCATGAATATGTTGAAATTCTATTCTATTGGAAAATTCGTTCTTTCCTTTTTTTCCCTTCTCGTGTTGAGGGTGAGGCTTTTTTTTTTTTGGTGCTGGCAGTAAAGGGTCCTCAAATCAAAATTAAGCCCTTCATCTAGAATTTGTTGCTAAATACGTTGCTGCTTTCTACTTGAAGTGTTTTTTCTTTTTAGCGAGTTTTCAAACATGTACATGAATATCTTAATTGCATTTATGTAGGTTTTCAGGCTCTCATTCAGTATCAAACTCGGCAATGTGCTGTTTCTGCTAGGACTGCACTACAGGTAAATACTCTCTTTTCTGTTGGACCAGTCAGTTTGAACTTTATCCTTTCCTTAAGAGGTTTTCATCTTGGTTTATTTGCCTAAAGGATAGAACACTTGTGCTAATCTTGTAGGGACGTAATATATATGATGGTTGCTGTCAGCTAGACATTCAGTTCTCCAAGTAGGTTCTATAACTAATCATGATATGCTTGTGACTTTTTCTATCTTTGCTTTATAATTAGAGATTATGGGTTTCATTGTGCAGTCTTGACGAATTACAGGTGAACTACAATAATGAACGCTCAAGGTTTGTAGCAAAGTGAATCTTCAATTAGTTGTTCTTTTTAATCTTGGATTGCATTAATATGGATATGTTTTCTCGATGTTTTTCCAGGGATTTCACCAATCCTAGCTTGCCTTCTGAACCAAAAGGCCGGTCATCTCAAGTATGTACCATCACATTTCTTATAATGTTTGCCCCTCTCCTTCCTGAAATATTAATTTCCTTATCTGGATGTGCGACAGCCTGGTTATGGTGATACGGGAGGGATGTATGCACTTCAAGCATCTGGAGCGAGACCAGGTGCTGTAGTTTTCTATCATATAATGAATATATATATCTATATGTATATGTTACTTCGCATGTTTATGTCTTTCGTCATCATGCAACCTCTTTTTCCCAGAAGACAATATACTTATGTACATTTTTTTTTCCCTTTTTCTTTGGTTCCAGTTGGATTCTCACAGGTGTGTATTGTTCCTGTCAAACTATGGTTGAGATGATAGAAGAGTATAAGCAACTAGTAGATCATTTGTCCATTATCAGGGGTTTTTCCTTTCCTTTTGGAATAATATAGTAATCCTACACTATAATGATCGTACTTGCAATTAGATCCTTTAGCTTTGAGATCTGGGATTCTATTCTAAAGATGGATATAGTTGACCCTATCAGGGAGTTCTTAAATTAATTTAAAATTAAAAAAATTGTCTACAGAATTGACCGTTATAGTTGATGTCCGTAATGTGTCTTTTTTACTTGATTTTTAGATGGCCAATGCAGCTGCTGTTGCAGCTGCATTCGGAGGAGGTTTGCCACCTGGTGTTAGTGGAACAAACGACAGGTGTACAGTCCTTGTGTCCAATCTGAATCCAGATGTGAGTAACATTTTTTTATTCTTTGTTACATTCCTGCTCACGCTTTTATTATCATGGTTGTCCCCACCGTTAATTTTTTTCTTTTATTTATTTATTTTTTTTTTTACAGAGAATAGATGAAGACAAGCTTTTTAACCTTTTCTCCATTTACGGTAACATTGTAAGAATTAAGCTTCTCCGGAATAAACCTGATCATGCACTTGTGCAGATGGGAGACGGGTTCCAGGCAGAATTGGCTGTACACTTTTTGAAGGTTTGGTGTTCTTACATTTCTCTCGTGCATGGGGGTCTATTTTCTACTGACCTATGAGGTTTTATTTTATATTTGAGCGTAAAGAATTATGACAAGTTTAAACTATTATGTTCATGAGGCCATTCGCTAAATTGCAAGCATGAAGCACCATGTAGGAGACATATTGAGGAATAAATTACATTATAGGAATTTGAATATGTGAACTCCTATTTTGGTTTCTGCCTTTCTGGATAAGCTTCAATGAGACCCAAAAGCTTAAAACATGCAGAAGCATTGGTATAGTGGTTTCTGTAGTTTTATTTTTACGAGTATAAGAGTAGTATCATGGACGGAAGATTTTTGTTAGGAGCATTTGAAACGGAAAAGGAGGGAAATCAAAATACAAATTAACAAGGGGATATAAATGCATCCCAATGAAGTAAAAAAATTGTTAGAAGTATAAATAGCAAACAAGGAAGACAAAGAACACTAAAAGGAAGCTTTAGTCTTGGCTAAATCAAAGCTTCCCTCTAAGGTAAGGGCTGAGATATTTCTTATTTTTCAGCTACTTGTTTGGAAAGGCCGTGCTTCGTCTATTGAGCTTTAATTTTGTTTAAGGGCTTTTGGTTTCTCGGGTGACAAATGCCTCAAGTACTTTTGAATTTTATGTAGGGAGCGATGTTGTTTGGCAAGAGATTGGAGGTCAACTTCTCAAAGCATCCTAACATTACGCAAGGGGCTGACACTCATGAATATGCTAACTCAAACCTTAATCGTTTTAACCGAAATGCTGCAAAGAACTACCGCTACTGCTGCTCCCCGACAAAGATGATCCACATATCATCTCTATCTCAGGAAGTAACTGAAGAAGAGATAGTGAGTCTCCTCGAGGATCATGGGCCGATTGTCAACAGCAAGCTCTTTGAGATGAATGGTAAGAAGCAGGCACTCATCATGTTTGACACTGAGGAGCAGGCGACTGAAGCTCTTGTTTGCAAGCATGCTAGTTCGCTTAGTGGGTCGATCATTCGCATTTCGTTTTCCCAGTTGCAGACTTTGTGAAGTTAACAACGGCATTAAACAAGTAAGAAGTGATGGATTCTTAATGCTTAATTGGGGTTGAGGATTCATAGTTTACGAGGATTTTTAAAAAATGGAGATGATGGCGCATACTGTCTTAATTCTTGTAACATTTAATTTGTCTTTGGATTTTTTCGTGGGATTGTACTTCTGCTTTGTTGTTGTCTCAATTCTTCTCTTCTCATCTCCTCTTCTCATCTCATCTCCTTTTCTCTTCTTGTGCTTATGGAAATCATTCTTAAAACTTCTCGTCCGAGTTAGATTTTCATTTTATGTTGTCAGTTTTGAAGAATAGGAAGAAAGAGGGAAAACTAACCTGCCTTTTTTCAGTTGAGGATCTCCTTGTTAGGTGCGGTGCTATGTACATGTCTTGTCTTGTAATTTCTGGGAAATCAGGCCATTGGCTCTTGTAATTTCAGTTCATAGTACTCTTTATCTCTTCTACCTAATTTATTGATGAACACTTTGTCCTTTGACAATTTTTTGTCCAATTCTCTCCTTAGCCCTTGACAGGCATAAAGCAATAGCTGTTTAATGTATGTATTCTTCCTCCCTCTCTCTCCCTCTCTTTTCTCTCCCACAATATTCTCTCTCTCATTCTCTCTTCCTTGCTTCTTATCTTCTATCTCTCTCTCTTTCTCCCACCTTATTCCCTCTCTATCCCACTTTCCCTTTGTTGTGGCTCTCTTTCTTCCTATACTTGATGTGCTAATATGTTAAGAGTTGAAATAATTAGCCTGAGTTTAGTTCTTACTTTTTTGTGTTTCAGTAACTCGTGTCTTCTTGTAGTTTGTTACTAATTCAGTGAAGTGTTTGTTTGGAATCTTTCTAAGGATACGTAAAGAATTTCATTCACTTGAAAAAAGTTTTGTTTCAAACAGGCTTGGCATGAAGTATCTATTTTAACAAACTTTGGTTTGAACAGGATGTGATGTAGGTGAATTAAGGAAGTAGGCAAAGAACAGTAGAATCAGTTGTTTTATTTGTGTGTTCTTGGAAAAACATGTTAGTTTGGTTAAATTGAAAATTTGGAGCGAAAGTTAGTATTGAGCCTCTAAAGAACTAAGAAGTAAGATTAAATAATACTAGGGGATACTTTTTTTAAAGGAAATATTATGAATTTAGTAAAAACAATTGCACATCTTTACTAAGTCTATCAATTATATCAGACTTGCCTCTGTTCAAACAAACAAGTCGAAGACAATTTAAAAATATTATTACAGCTCTAACTCCATGACTCAAGATATTATTTTGTAGTGTTTTTGTGTGTTGTCTGTTTTGGATGTTTACCTTCTAAATAAAGCAAACATTGTAGATGTATGATCGGCCTTTCTCATGAAAAGAAAAGGAGATAATAGTAGAATCATCTTATTTGTTCAAGACTTGATAAAAGAACTTGCAAGTATTTTGTGGAAGAATAACTAGCACGTTTGTCCATTTATGTAAAAAATTAGGAGTTTAGACATTCTAGAATATGAATTGAATGGTAGGGCTATTTGTGTAGTTAGCACCAAGTAATATGTGCACACTAGTGATAATATTTTGTTGAATTCTTATGTGATGTATTAGAAATGTCTGATATCGAATCCATAGAAGATATATGAAATTAATACACTAATTGATAGTACTATAATCAAGGTAGGTTCATGTCATTGTATAGAATGTTGATTGTAGACATGTCTAAAGTTATCTTACTATATATAAAAGGTAGAATAAAAGAGAATCTTTAGGTTCTTAAATTACCCTTGATTTTTTTTTTCAGAATTCCCATTTTACCCTCATGATCACACATTTCTATACATGTCTTTTATTCTTTTTCATTCAAGCCCTCCACGTAAAGACACCTCATTTATGAAACAATGTCACTCAAACGAATTTTTGAAACAATTTAAAACAAAATCTTTCATCCAACAGGTACAAATAGACACATATCTATTACTTCTTCCATGAATCCACGTTTTGGTTATGAGTATTATAAGACTCTTCTATCTCACCTCACTAAAAACAATAGAAGAAATACTAATTTTGGAAGAGGAATAAGATCAATAAAATCAGTAGTAAAAGTGGAAGAACAAGTAAAAATGGAAGTAGGTTTTTGGTTGTTTCGTGTTCGTTTCTTTTGAGTTGATGTTATCTATATGATCTTATTATATAATTGTCTAAACCTTAATCCGCCAGCAAACAAGTGGTAGATTTGGAAGTTGGATTTTGAAGAGATTTGGAAGATATTATTAAGTTTTTGAAGAGATTTGAAAGATATGTATTGAGTTTTACTCTTATATCTTAAAAAAGAGTATACGTGTTACGACTTATGAAGATCATCTTTCAAATAGTCATTCTAACTGAAAATTCTCTTAATTCACTTATTGACCAAAATATAATAAGGAATTAAATTTTACTATATTTGTAAATATTTTGGTTCCAAACTTTAAAGACACCAACCATTTCCCAAATCTATTTTGTCACTTGTTATAAATTTTAAACTATTTATTTGCTATCTTTAAATTCACCAATGGAATAAAAAATTAAAATGTATAGTAATACAATGAATCTTTTACTACTTTCATATCCCAACTAACAATTGCACATTTATGAATTGGTTGGTAAAAAGAATAAGGAATGAGGATCGAGTTTGCATTTCAACACTATCAACTTAGTTTTTTAAGCTCAATAATTGCAAAGGCAAGAGATCGAACCATGAGATATTAACAATCCTCAAGTCAACACAATTATTTGACATTGACTAAAGTTGAAAGAAACCGAGTAGCCCTCCATTTATGGAAGGTGAGAATATGAAAGGCAATAGGTCTATTCATTAAGAAATTTATTAGGCCATCAAAATGAAACATAGGAACCAACACAAGGATATGATTATCTGGAATAAAGTTTGTACTATTGATCGAAGTTAAAAGCTCAATTTTCCCATTCTATAATTAATGTTCTTCAGTTCCGAGTAGAATAATTTATTCACTTTACATACTGGTCATGTATAAGTATGGAAAATTCATATATTGGTACAGACAATGGGTTGTGAAGACTAAAGTAACTAGTTAAGTTATGTGCAAGGTAAGACTAGTTAGTGAATGCTACATATGAGTATAACCTTTCAAATAGAAGCCATTCTATTGAACGGGATCATATCATTTTGATGTGGAATCCTTTCTCTTTCAACAGGAGAAATTACCTGTGGCATCGTCATTCCTACTGAAACTATGATTTCTGCATTATGCAAATAATAGCCTGAGTCAAATATTGCTATGTGAATAAGAAAAATGGATATAGCTGTTTATTGAAGATGCAAATTATAGCCCGATAAGGATCACATGAAAATAATAATCGTATTGAATATCCATTCAGTTCCTAGAGTTTAACATGAGCTTTCATTGGCATGTTGAAGTTCAAGGAAAATCATGTCTTCTCATTAAAGGATGATGGTGTATATTATTTACAACAAACAATAATAACAACGCCTACTGAATCTGATCCCATTTTATCGACTTTCAACAAGTTATCATACTTTTATGACTGATATAACCTTAGAACACTCGAGACTAAACTCACTATATACGTACTACCAAGTAATGTGAATTGCTTGCACCCTTTTCCTTGAGAGCACTCAGGAGTCAGGACTAAACTATCATAATATTTTTCTACCCCTATCAACGTCGGATCCTTCTCAGCCAATTCATGAAAGATAGTCTCTACTAATATTGCCCCTTGGCAACCAATTATTTACTAGTCTCATTTGGTAAAGATTTTATTTTTGGTTTTGAAAAATAAGCTTGTAAATTATACCACTTGTGTTCTTTAGTTTTATTCTCTAGCTTTTTTAAACGGTTTCAAAACCTACACCAAAATTTGAAAACTAAAACATTCATGAGGGAAGGATTAGTGTTATTTGGGTGAATAACTAGGTTAATCCCTTTTACACCCATTTGTAATAATCCCTCTAAATAAATGGCTTCTGTCATGTATTCACAACTTATCATTCTAATAAAGATTTACAAACTTGATTCATGGAGTACCATCTCCCTTTGATCACTTGGGCTACATAAAAAAAGTAGCCTACATTTGATAAATATTTGGTTTTTGAAATTTAAGTTTGTGTTATCCAAAAAGAATTGAATATGGAGGACGAGAAAGTTGATGGGAGAAGGAGAATATGGGGGAAGAGGGTTTAAACATTTTGGGCTTTAAATGAGAAGCTGTTTCAGGTTTCTTACATGAATATGCAGCTACGATTTGGGGGAGAGGAATAAGGTCAATAATAGCATCGTCCCACAATAAATAGCTTGTCAACTCAAACAACATATAAAAAATTATTTGTTCATCACATATAAATAAAGCCATGAGCATGAGAAAGAACATATCATTAAATTTTATCAAAAGAAAACACTGACCTATGGCTTCTCGGATAGATAAATTTGGTCGTATGATGTCTTCAGATTTTATAAGAAAAACGTCACCGATGTACAGATGATTTGTGGGAACATAAACACTGCATAACTCTTCATATCCGTTCATCTGTCATTGTCATTAAAAATTTATCGAAGGCATAACTGAGTCATGTGCATTTATCCTAAGCAAAATCTATAGATCAAGCATATTGATGTCCTATATCTGTTGACAGGTCAAGGGTGACAGTTTCTATGGTCCATTATATAAAATTTTCATTCATTATTTTTTGGTTTTTAAAGTGAATATTAGAGATGCAAACATTGCAGCCAGCTCTACCTTATATATTGTGTTTCTTTGTTTGTTGTCTACTAAAAAAATGTAGTTTTTGAAAAATATGGTAACGACTTAATGATTTTTACATTTAGCTAATAAGTCTAAGTTATAATTAAATGTACAAAATTACCAAATAAATGATGAGAAATCTAGCATAGTTTGTAAGAACATAAAACAAATGAAATCGTTATCAAAAGGAATCTTAATTAAAATCATAGAACAGCAATTCCTAAAATGAACTGGAAGAAAATTATGAAATTAAATGATTGGACACAAAATACCTGAAGAACAACTGATGAGGTAATAAAACCAATAGCATATTCACCAATTCTTGGATGCCGTATTATGGCTACTTCCTTGAATGCTGTGGTACTTTGGTCTGTGCAAAAGGAATAAGAGATTGAAGAAAATATGTAAATTAGTTATACCTCATAATACTGTCATTTATACCCAATTATATTAAAAGTTTAAACCTGGACAACAATTAGAAAAAAAGCAATCACAAAAACAAAAATTTTACACTTATACTAGATTTTGAAAAAGCATATTAATTTACCAAGGCTTTGCACTAGCAAGAAAACTTCAAGTAGCTTCTAAAGGAAAATGATACTAAAAAGAATTAATCTATCAACAAGTAAAAATAAACACCTGTCCTTACTAAAATAAGTCCCTGTAACAGTCTGTGTTCTTCTTCATGATAGCGATTGGTATCACAAATGAACAAGTTACAGTGGCATCAATTTCAAATGTTGTATTGGAAAAATGTCAATAAATTGATTGAAACATGAACTAAAAATATTATAGATCCTTCATTTAACTTGAAACAAGATTAATGCAATTAAAGTCAATCTTAAAATACGAGAACAAAATTTACAAAGATAAATCAATAAACAGAAGCACATGAGATACCTGGAGAAATAGCTGCACTAATTTGTTTTGAAGCTGAATAAATGTGCTTTACAAAGGGCATCTTTTTTATAAACCATTCTCCTAGCCAGAAAACAGTGGCACCCATCCATGATGAAGCAAATAGACCAATAAAAAATATAAATATCAACGATGAAACAAATCCAAGACCTGCAAAGAAAAATCATTTATTTAATATGCATATCATAATTGTAAGAAAATGATGAAGTTAGTGAGCTGCAAATGAAAAGAAATGATAAGTCTAAAGCTATATCTTCAACAATTCAGACAGGAGGTGTATTTTAAGCTAACAATTTAGAATCAGACTGAAAAAGTCAGAAAATATATAATTTACGATAACAATTCAGCAAGTAAAGAGAACGAAGAGAAAGACAGGAGGTGTATGAAAGCATAGTTTCCAATAAAAGAAAAAGTACTAGTCTTGAGTAAACCTAGCCAATTAGGTTGAAGTGTGAATTTCCTTGAATCATAACAACATAAAAAGTCTATTGAAAAGAAGAAGAAGGCAATGTATAAGTGGAAAACCCTAGTACAGAGAGAAAAAACCACGATAAAAGCCGCTCTTATTATTTTCTAATAATCAAAGAACTACAAGAGGGAAGAATATATATAGGCTATAATAAGCCTAACAAAAAATGAAATAAAACTAGGGTACAATAAATTACACAAATACCCTTGGGGCAATAAACACTCCACTAGCTCCTAATTTCCAACAAAGTCAAACCCTTAAAACTTCAAAATATTGACACTCATATCCAGTATTTTTAAGCTCCTTGTGCTCTCATCCAACGCTTTATTCTTTTAATGTCCATGAGGGTCTAGGTAAAGTATTTTCACATCTCAACCTCATATAATTCTAACAGTGGATGAACTCTTGTCTTTTTTTTTTTTTTTTTTTTTTGATATCCGTGATTGTTCGGCCAGTTTACACGCACCTCGACTAATCTCACGGACAACCCGCCTGACCATACAACATTTAGGTGTCAAGGAAACTCGTAGAAAATTAATTCCTACGTAGATGGCCACTATGGATTGAACCCATGACCTCTTAGTTAGTTATTGAGACCATGTTTCCTTTTTTACTCTTGATTCAACCTTACAATAACTACTCTTGATTTGATGAATACTCTTGATTCGACCTTACAATAACAAGTAGACAGCAATCTCATATCACAACATAATCATCTATCACTTTTATGCATCTTTGCAATCAAGGTATTGCAAAGTAAAGCTATGTATGAGCGAGATAGGTACTCTTATTCAGTGATTGGTGAGAAGGACTCAGATTTATACGAGAAAATTCTCAATCAAATGTGCTAGAATTAAGCAACCAAATTAACCCTATATGGAAAGGAAAAATAAAAAAAAAAAAGATAAAAGAAAACAACCTTAGTAATGCCTAATTAACAGCTGAACCGATTAAGCTTGATTTTCTACACGAAGTGTGTATTGGAACAGAGAGTCAATATAGTAAAAAGTTCACAACAGTATTTTCCAAAGCACCCAAACTTGACCAACAACAATGAAACTGGAGCATAAGAAACATACCAAATATGTGTATGCCAAGTCTGGCATATAACGGGCTGAAGAAGCTATCGACAAACCGGATAAACCACCATGTGATGAAGAATGTAATGGCAACAGGAAACAGAACCACACTGCAATTCCATCATTTATCAAAATCCTGTATAGTTGGAATTGAAGACCTAGAAATCGATTTAAATGTTTGCAGATAAGCAGTATGAAACACTCTTTTTATGCTGATTACCATCCAGTCATGAACTTCTTTGAGACCCAACTTTGGAGAACAGCATAGCAAGCCTGAAAAAAATCCAATAATTGACATTGTTGAAAAACCAATTTATTTTAAAGATAATCCACAAATAGTTTACTTCAGCAAAAGAACATGAAATAATGAGTGGATATTAGAACAAGAGATGGGAGCTGCAGGTTGTGAGCAACGCTCCATGTACTCTCTAGCACCAAGAAACATCCCCAGGAATTAATTTCACCTTTTCTCAGCCGACTTCTGTTACTAGGGTTGTAACTTGAAATACACCATATTGTTTAAGAGTTAAAGGAGGCTTGGATGTTGAAGCCACATATTCTCAAATCAAAACAAGCAACATCTCCATTTCAAAGGAACTTTTCAAGATTCTAATCACCATAGAACTTTGGAATGCATTGAAGATACGTAATATATCGATAAGGAAATACACTGCATGTTTCTCACATGAGGGAATTAGATAACATGAGTTTCCATCTCAAAACCAAATGACAAAATGAGAGGAGCAGTCCATCTATTTTATTAAGAATGTGAAGTCTCTCCACTTTTCCAACGTGGAATCCTCAACAAGCCCCTCAAGATGGTGTCAAATCCCAACTTTTTCCCTTTAACCTATATCTAATACCTATTCGATAACACAAAGGTTCATCTCAAAACTAATTTGTAATGAGTGGAGTAGTCTATTTATCTTACTACGACTGTGAGGTTTCCCTATTTTTTCACGTGAGATGCTCAACATTCACAAGGGAGATATGAATAAGAGGGGCATTAACAAAAAACTAATTCACTAGACCTTCAAGAAAATAGCATTTGGGATTTCGTGTTCACCATTCTCTTCCAACCTTTTTTATACCACACTATTCCTATACCAGAACAGAAGATTCCCTTCTCTAAATTACTTAAAAGAACAAAATTATTGTTCCTGAAGACATCTATATACCTAAAGGAGAATCCCTAAGCACCCATCGCCCATCCAAAGACTAACTCCTCTTCCTTCTCAATTGGTCCTTCAACTAAAACTAAAAGTACCCTTTACAGCTAGAATAAAGCCTAGATGGGTTCAATAATGAATGACGCGAAACAGAAAAGATTATGATCAATAGAAAAGAATTTGGCAGATGATAAAGACGAGAAAAAATGCTGGAAAAAGGAGTATGGAGTACCTTGCGAGTGGATGAACTAGGAGAAGAGGGAGGGGACTTGGGAGTATCATCGTCGGGATCAGAATCGATCATCGGAGCCGAAGATTCTCTGTTATCAACCATTGAAGGAAGACAGAGGTGGAGACTCTTTGGCTTTTTCCCGATTGTCGTTTTGTTAGAATTACTTATTTTGGATTTGGGAATGGGTGTTTTGGTTGATGTTTCCGTCGATAACTGCCTACCGCCGTTTACTTTCCTCTTCTTGTCAGACAATTGAAAATTACACGTGTAATTATCCCATGAAATCATTTTTTATGATCAATTTTTACAACATTTATTTTTAATTTTGTAATTATTTAGTTCAAGAATTTTAGTATTTGTTGATGTTAAAATCTGAATATGAAAAAAAAAGTACACTTTTGACATTCACGTGACAACAACAATATATTTATAATTTAGAGAAGAAGTGACAGTAAATTACGAACGGGAGACTAATTCCAAATGAATTCTCCCATCAAAATAAAAATTAAAAGCAGAGTTTTAGAAAATGGAAAGACAACTTCATAAATTTCATATATTAATTTATCACAACTTTACGGTCCATTTAGTTTTACATTTGCTCGAAATTAACATTTTATCGATTATATTTTGGTAATTACCATAACATATAACCATATTTTGACTAATTTTTCTTTTCGAGTTCGAGTTTACTAACATCTCTTTTAATAAAACATATATTGTGAGTGATGATTAAGTATTGCGGGAGAGATGAGTTGTTTTTTTTAATATATATTTATTATAAATTGTTATTTTTCAATTGTAACAATAGTTAAGGCTCGGATACCATATTGCGATTTGAGACAATCCTAGTATTTCACTGTGTATTTCGTATGCCATAATGGTCTGCCAATTTATACAATACAAAAACGAGAAATAATTGTCTCAACTAACCTTTATAAGTTTTCACATTACCAAAATGGTTTCTTTTTAGGAAAATCGTTTAGGAGGCTTTTCTCGAGCCATCTCGAACAAATTTAATGAAAATTTGAGTTTATAGTTTTGGAAACGCTTCGGAATTGGATATTAAAGTTTTGAATGTATTGTGATACCCTTGTATAATTATATCATAATGATTGCTTTAGAAACCAATAATTTTTCTTGATCGAGCAGTTTGGTGGGGCATTACTATTGTAGGTTTATTTCAAATTAGATTATATTAACCTTTTGTAGTGTGCATCAAAATCAAAACTAAAAATCTCGAGTTAGATGAACAATCAATGACAACTATATCACTAGGATAATTCTCTTTTCCACTGGTTGAATTGAAGAGTGGAGAAGTTTTGTGTTTTTTGAGAGAGAAACCAAAATGGAGAATTTCACATTCAGTCGTCTCATCTGTCATGATCTCATTAACCAACATCAAAGATGGTTAACAAATTAACATGAGGTGACAGTTTAAAAATGGTCTCATCTTTAAATTATTAATTAATTTAATATTTCAAAATTTTAAATTAATTTAATAATTATTCATGTGATCTTTCAACTGTTTTGATTACCAATTTAGCAAAAGTTTTAGAAACCCTCCCAACCTCATATTCGCAAGAATCGACAATTTTGAAGGTAAATATGTCTTTATTTATTAAATTTGTTTGGGTGTAAAATTGCATGCTATTGACTTAACAAGCAGTAGTTTGCTTGATTTTTTATTTTTTTATACGAAATCTCGAGATAAATGTAGTCATCTAGGTTGAAATTGTTCCTAGTTTTTCTGAGATTGTTGAAATTTATTTGAATCTTGTCCAAATTTGTTCATAGTTTCCCTGAGATTTTTTAAATTTATTTAAGTCTCATGCGAGATTGGAACCTATTTTCATGGAGATGTATGTTTATTCCTGAGATTGTGATGGTTTTTATTTACTTTTTGATATACAAAATTTGTTTTTTAGGGTGCCTAGCTTGTATATTTATCTGTTTTGGGAATGATTGGAAGAAGAATGAGAAAGAATATGTGGGAGAACAGATAAAAGGTTTGATTGTAGGTAGTGGAATAACATATGAGAACTTTTTAAAGGAAATATATAGAATAAGTGAGATAAAGTTCAGCTGAGTATGAATTTGTTATAAGATGATTGTATAATGTTAGGCTTCTGGCCTTTACTTTTGTGATCAGTAATTAAGAAGACCATAATTTTTTCATAACCAGTGAAGATATTTCTCAAATGGCCCTTCTAGTGTCTAAAGTACCAATAACCATTTAGAGGAGTGAAGTACGACACTCTCATTTTTGTTTTCAATGGCTGAAAATGTACCTTCAATCCCCTCCCATCTTCAATTTATACCTAAGTATAATGTGAGTTCAAATGATATATGGTCCATACGTCCGTTGAATGACAATGTAGTTCCATTAGGTTTGGGGGATGATATAGATGGGATGTTGAATAACGAGTTCGTATTTGAGGCTTCACTGTAAATGGATTTTGATGTCAATATTAGTGTGGAGGATATTGACATATTTGAGGCCAACGATGATGTTGTTAATGCTGACACATTTAATGACTTCGAGTCAATCAGGATCGATGTAGACACTATGTTGAACGTAGAATCACGAACTGACATAGGACCGTTGGATGAGAGTGACTCGACAACCAACGTTGAGCAAGATACAAATTTGATAAGTAGTCAACATGGTATTAGTTGAAGAAAGAGTAACATAAATTGCAAGAAAAAAAAAACGAACCTGATTGTTCTGTTGTCTTCTCAGAGTCTATAATAGAAGATGTCTAGGTCAGTGACTTTTTTTTTTGGGAAGAAGGATTTGTGTAAGACATTGTATGTTATTGCCATCGTGAAAAAACTCTTAATTTCGTGTAGATAGATCTACGAAGAAGTTGTACATTGTAAAGTGTGGTTATTTAGCATGTAAATGGAAAGTTAATTAAACTTAAAGATTCTAATATTTTTAAAATCATCAAATACGTTAGTAATCACACCTGTCAGAAGATATTGAGGAAAAAAGATCATAAACAAGCAAGGAGTTGGGTTATTGTTGAACTTATAAAGTCAAAATATCAAAATGTTAGTTGGGGGTATAAACTAAAGAAAATAATACAAGATTTTAGAAAGGAATATGTGGTTGACATTAGTTACGAGAGGCGTGGTGGGCTAGGGAATGTGCCTTGACATAAACTCTTTAAGAAGTTATTATCTAATCCTCTTACAAACATGAATTGTATTCATGCACTCAGTACTAATTAAGACAAGCAACCTTTCGGCGTCTTGATGCAACAAATATTCTATTTCTACATATAAATGATGCACTGACAATGCGATAGGTTTATGCTTATTTCCAAATTACTTCCTATCTTTGTTCACCGTGGTCTAAGTTACTTACTCTTTCTAGCAGTTAACTACCTTTTACTTGAAAGTACTCTTTCGATGCGTTCAAGTTTATTACTTGGTGAAGATCAGACAAAATGAACAGTCGAACCATGCTTATCTTTGGATTAATTTCTTACTTCCAAACCCATTACTGACTTTAGCTACTCATAGTAAACATGAAAATTAAAAGACATGAATGTTGTGAAATACAATGTAATCATATTGATAATGTAAATTTGTTACAATGATTAAACTATCAAATACAACTACTTGAAATGCAGAAAATAATCACAACATAGAAATAAAGAACTCTTGTTCACAATTTCTTGCTTTTCTACTGTGAAATGATCTCTGCAAAGCTTTTCAACTGTGGATTGAATCGATAATGGAGATGGAAGAAGAATCTGGATAGAATTTGGTCTCTATGTCTTCGTGTCTATGTAACTATGTATGTCTCTAATGATCTCTTGAATGAAATATTTATACTCTTCCGACACTCGCCACCCACTAAGTGATGGGATAAAAACTCATCACAGCGGAAGAAATACAGAATCATTCTCAATTTTAATTTGAAAAAATTTAAAATAACAAACATTAGAAAAAAAAATACAGAAACAATTTACTGAATTAAATAGGCTAAACATGCTTTTTAGATACAAAATTATAGAGGAAAAATAAACTCAGCCATTTTAGAATTCTAAAAAAACTCCAAATTGTAGCCACCACCAGTTTGAACCTCTCATATCCTCTGATTAATTGAGGTTTAGCTTGTGGGAACCAATTTGAAAAAATTCTTTTGAGAATTTTGGAGGAAAAATGAAGAGGTGTTTTTTTTATTTATTTTTTATTTTTTTTTTCTGCAGATCTTCTACAATTAGTAGGTTTTTTTTTTCTTCAAAAACACACTCATGCAGAACAGTTCTGCTATTCCCCTTCTTCAACATGAAGGAGAGGTTAGAGAAATATTTGGGAAAACGTGGAAGCATCCACGTTCAAAAAAAAAAAAACTCCTACAAGGGAGTTATTTAATTATAATTTAATTAATTAATTAACTAATTAATTAACTAAATTAAATTAAAATAATTTAATTAATATTTCATTTATATTATATTTAAATGAATATCTCTCATATAACCTATAGTTTTAATTTAATTAATTTAATTAAATCTAATTAAACTAAACTA
>JBBPDJ010000001.1:16271087-16287236 GCA_037974625.1 Cucumis cinereus | reverse complement strand
GGATGTTTGTTCTGGCTTTTGGCAAGGATGGTTCTACAAATGCGTGGGACAATTCGTGCTGGCCACAAATGGGATGTGATGGTAAAAGATCTTATTGCAATTTTCTATTAGTATTTTAGAAACAATATTTGGACTTAGTTTTTGATTAACAATTATTTCTGGGAACTGTTTCCTTGCGTAGGTGGATTTGTTTTTCTATCGTGAACCTGAGGAGGCTAAGGCGCCAGAAGAGGAAGAGGCTCTTCCACCCGCAGATTTTGGCATTGCTGACTATGGTGCTGCTCCACTTGCCTCAGATCAATGGACTTCACAAATTCCTGATGCCCAATGGGGTGCTGCAGATGCAATTCCTCCTGCTGCTGCTGTACCTGCTTCCAGTGCCGAATGGGCTCCAGAGCCAGGTTGAATATAAGCTTTTGATTTTTAATTATTTATTTGAATATAGCTATCTGCCCTTTTGGTATTTTTGTTCATGTAAATTTGTTTTGGTCTCTTTGGAGAACTGTTTTCTCGTAGGCTAGAGAAGTCATTTTGTCTGCTTTCCATATGAAGTTTCTGATTATTACTCTATCTACCCAATACTGTCAAACAATCCCGTTCTTTGCATTACATTGTTTTTGCATCTTTAGACATCCTTTACCAGGAGTTGTAAGATGCAACTGATTAGTTGTGATTGTCTGAGGTGAACTGAAGAAAATGATAGTGTTTTTAGATTTACGACTATAATTTTTAGACTATATTTGAGTCATTAAACATGGCAAGGAGGAAAGTACTCCTTAACCCAACTAATATTGATACTTCTACAATTTATTACTTCCATAAAAGCAATTGATAGCTTGCTTAGTTAAGTGCTTTGGCTCGTTTCTTAACACATAATGTTTTATCTCTTGTAACATTAATTTTGTTTTCCCACTCTTCCTACATGTATTTGTACGCACTTTGTTACCATTGTTTTCCTTTGTTGCCAGTTGCTTTGGCAGCTGATGGATGGGATTCTGCAGCACCACCTCCACCACCGGCAGCAGCTGCTGCTGACGGCACGGCACCTTCCTCTGCCAGTTGGTTTTAAGAGAGAAAAAGTTATAGTTCCTTAAACGAATTGTACTCAAATGGATTGATTATTATGAGTTCTCTTGTTTATTTAGGAATTGACACCCGTCCTTTTTTTTTTTGTTGGTTTTTGAGATATATGAGAAATTAAGTTCCAACAGATAATATATTAATTTTGGGTGGCTGAAGGTGGCTTATTTTCTTTGAAAGTTTTGGTGAAGTGAGCATAACAAATAGAAGTGCAGTTATTTATTTATTTAATGCCAAGTAGAATGAGAAATTAAACTTCTGACCTCAAGAAAGAATAATGCTGCTATGGCCATTAGATTACATTTCAATCAATCAAACGAGTCATTTGTTTTGGGTTGAAGACATTAATACAAGATTAGCATCCACAAATTACAAGTGTTCTAAACTTCAAAGTATTCAAGCTTCAAGTTACAAGTGGAATGGATATTCTGTAATTCACTGTTAGATATGAGATTAGAAAAACAAATGTTTAGAAATTTTTTCCTAAACATAAATCTTGAGTCCCTATAGCTATTGATATAGCTATTACCAAATACAAATAAATTTAGAAAGGTTCATTTTCTAAGAGCAAAGGCAAAACAAAATTGTCAAATGCTTTTATTTATGAAACAAATCTAACTACATCTTTAAGTATAGCGACCATATGTTCGACATATCCAAATGGAGATTGAGGACCAAACTACAATCTATCTCCACATATTTACATTCAAGAAATTATTGACAAGTATACAGTGCAAAATTTCAAAAAATGACAAGGTTAATTCAAAATATCTACAAAATACTTCACCATGCCTATTTTACCTGATAATTACCTGATTCACGTACATTGTCCACGAATCAAGTCCAAACTCTAATTTTTCAAGTTTTCATTAGAAAAAAAAATGGCAAACCTAATTTTACATTGCAAACATCGCAATTAAAAATGAAATAAATAGAAATTAGCAAAAGTTCATCATACCCTTGAATCTATAGCCAAACATCTACTTTCAAATATAATTACATTTTAATAAAATCTGACATAATAGACTAATCAATCACCCTAGCCAATACGATCTTGAAACAACAGTTCATCTTCAAGCACGCATTTCCTTCATCTCCAATCCTCCATCTTAGATCTTTCAACTTCAAGGATCCATCTTCGTCATCTGAATCTTGAAGAAACAACCTGACAAATAACGGATTAGATTCCATTACATCATTGACAAATTCAAGTTTATTGGAGACGTTTAGTGTTTCCAGAAACCAATTGATGGATCAATTGCCTTCCTCAATTGGCAACCTCTCAAACCAGCTATCAAACTTATATATGGGGGACAATCTGTTAGATGGAGTCCTTCCTTAACAAATTGGAAACTTAGAGAATCTTGCTATGATTCAATTGGAATTGAATTTCTTTAACACGTGTCCCCTTTGACTGATCGATTTATGAATTTTTAATATAATATATATATATTATATGTTTTCACTCTCAAATCTGCTTAAAAAGTTATTTTTACTTTTCTATTTATGTTTTAGATTCACATTATTTAATATTATTTATTTTAATTAATTTTAAAGTTAACTTACAAAATAATTTTTTCGTTCATTGTCAATTATATCATGTAACTTTCAAACTCTTTTCAACATTTTTTAGTTTTCATTTGTATAAATCTTTGTAATAAATCATAATATTTTTATGGTTAATACTTTTAACTAAATATGAAAATTAAATAAATAAGGTAAACTAGAGCATTTAAAGTTACATGGTTAAGTTACATTTTTAGTCCTGAAGTTTAAAAAATTGTAACTCATAAATCTTTAGATTGTAACTCTTAGAACCATTTAAAAATGTCCAATAAATCTAAAACAAATTAATTTTCAATTTAATAAAAATCTCAAATATGTTAAGGTTAAAAATTAATTTTTTCATTAAAAAATAGGTTGATCTCTAATTGAACCTTAAATTCTTAAATTTATAGTTAATTGATACATTTATTCATTTACTTTTTTTTTTTTTTTTTGTGATCCCAAATACATTATTTTCTAACAAAAAAAAACTCAATAATATTTATTATAACATTTAGGTTTTAACATTATTTGAATATTGAATGCAAATTTGATATTTGAGAATCTATTGTACAAAAAATCAAGAATCCAGACCTATTATAATTTTTTTAAAAGTTTAAGAACTATATATATAAATATATCAAAAGGTTTATATATAAATTTATGCCCTTGTGACATTAATTTCTGAATCCAGGCATTGATACAACATTCATGGTACAAGAAATCATTGCGATCAAAACCCCAAAATTAGCAACTCTTCCTATTTAGGGGGTTGAGGCGAGAAATGGCTTGATGAACCGTTCCGTTCGCCACGCACAGGCCTCATTCACTTGCTTCTCGTAGAGGCTTTCAGTATACAGTGCCGAAGGTTTCATCTCTTGTTGAAGGAAGGAGATAATGGGTAGAATAGGCAGTCAAGATAGGAACTCCTATCTGTAGGGCTGGCTTTCAAGACAGAGATGTCCTACTCCTAACCGAGCTTTCCGATCAACCAATCCCCTAATTTCAGGGGCATCTCTATCTTAGGTAGGGCCAGGGATCACTAATTAGTCGAATCTCATAAACTTTTTTGAATGGTAATCACAAATCTGAATAGGAAAAATTGGCGAAAAACGAGAAATATATAAATTTTTTATGTTTAAACGAAACTATATTAAAGATAATGATAAAAATGATTTATAAATTGTTTAAGAAAGAAAATTATAAAAAATATATTGATAAAAAAAATCTAAGAATTGTATAATTTAATTAGCATTAACATGAAATAAAAAGGATGAAAAAAATAACCTTTTTGTTCCTGAGTTTTGGTGAGTATTTGCTAGTCCCTGAGTTTTCAAATTAATCATTTTAGTCCCTGAATTTTTAAGAATAAGTTTAAAAGGTCTCTCTCAACAAAATAATCATTAAATTTAATATAAAAAATTAAATTTAAGATTCTTTTAATCTTTGTCTTTTCTCTCTCCTCGACCTAGAATTGGAAATTCTTAACTTATGCTTCTTTTGACTAGACCAATTTGATGTTTTTGTTTTAGATGACTTCTTAATTACAGTTAATGCTACAACTTTTTAATTATATTTCCTTTTAATCATCGTATGAAGGAATTGAACTAAACTCTATAATTTTATGTATATATATCTAGTTAATACTATATGTTGATAAGAAGATAATTTGAATCTTAGAAAAACACTTAGTCAAAAATAATTATTAAACTGAACAATCCGATTCAAACTAAATATGTTTTATTACAATTCTGACCATTTTATAACATTGAACAACATTTTAAGATTATGCCAAAATACAATTGACAAACGAAAACATCAAATTAGTAGGCAAAAACATGAACCATTGGAAAAAAAATACTATGCACAGAAAGAGAATGATAAAAAATTACTTAGTATTTCACTTAGATAGACACTCAAACAACATGAGAAAACAAACTTTAAAAAGCAATATAATATAACAAATAGATATAAAAACATTACATATTGATAATTACAGAGTAACTACTATTGCAAACAAGATGGGACGTGATCGACAA
The DNA here is from genome assembly GCA_037974625.1 of Cucumis cinereus. Lineage (NCBI taxonomy): Eukaryota > Viridiplantae > Streptophyta > Magnoliopsida > Cucurbitales > Cucurbitaceae > Cucumis > Cucumis cinereus. The sequence continues at coordinate 16,282,572 of JBBPDJ010000001.1, read as the reverse complement.
CAACAGAAACATTATTAGAGGAAGAATGTGAAACAAAGAACAACAACCATAATACCGCGTCTTCAACGATCCTAATAACATGAGGATTGCTACAACCATCAAGGTACAAAGTCAATCGAAAAAGTTATATATTTAGAAAACGAAAAAAACAGTAGATTGAATTAGATCAAGATTGAAAGATACGTTCGAAAGAACACAAACTTCAATGAAATATAAGTCATGGTAATGGTTATTTTCATCACAAATATTGTTTGGTAGAAAGGATGAAGAAAGTTAAACTATGACTTAAAAATTCAATTTTCAAAAATTAAAGTATATTAGCAAAACTCATTTTAATTTTAATTTCCAAAATTATATTAACTTCCAAAATTGGATCCTTGGATATGGTTAAAGTTAACCGAATGCATAACAAATACATATTTTATTAATATAACATGACATTTTAAAATTAACAAAAATTAATAAAGTTGTTTAATTATTAAAACTAACTCTTAAATCACTTTTAAATACTGAAATGTGAGAAAACAGTTACATTGATAGCTGACGAAATAAAACGTAGAAATTAATTACAATTTCATAAGTGCATAATTCAAAATAATTATACTGCGGTGACATTGGAAACATTTTTAACAATTAATTACCGTATCATAAGTGTAAATATAGAAATATCTACACTGAAGTTACAATTAGTGTATTTTGATACTTCAAAAGGTATGATACACATGACCCACATGAACCCTAAACTACACACACATACATATACACATACACATACACATACATATATATATATATATATATTAATAGGGGCAATGGGTTCCCACGGCCACACAGGTACTCGTTTCTCCGACGAGGAATTCCTGCACCGCCCCCACCTTCACATGGTGGGAACGAAGGTAAATTCCCCCCACGGGGACAAGGATGAAGCACCCGCCCCGACCCCATTGCCAATCCTATTTTGTGAAGCAACAAAAGAACTTGTACAACTCAAATAGTTTCTTAGACATAATTAATTTCATATTTGACATTTATTTTTACATTATCTTTTAATAATCAATCATGACTCTAGTCCATAAAACAAACACACTTCGACTATGCTTCAGCTACACCGTGAAATGCCCTGGTCTAACTAGCTATAGTGCAAGTGATAGATGATTGAAATTTAAGCCACAAAATCTCGAACTTAATAATTTTGAATGTTTTTATTCAAAATTTTACATTGTCCATTACTTAAAAGATTCTAGGTTCTTTAACTTAAAAGACTAAGCATCCAAAAGAAAAAAGAAAATACACAACCACATCGATAAGAATAAACATAAAATTGCTTGTATAGACAAACTCATACAATAGTATAAAACTTGTATAATTAGGAAGCAAAACTTGTGACATTCAAATATGAAGATCCTACTTACTCAATGATACTCTGCAATCTCAAAAATCCGAGCTGTTTCGTCAAGAGCAACAGAAACAAGGTACTCAAGGTTAGCAGATACCGCAAGAGATTGGATGGCATGGGAGTGCCCGGAAAAGGTTTTTACACATTCTCCAGAGAGGCTATCCCATATTCGTACTCGACCACCGACACATCCGGTTGCAAGGTATCTCGACGTGCCAATCCAAGTAAGACATGTTACTCCATCCTGTCCAAAATGAAAGGAAGGTATGTCTATGCTTAAACAAGCCAAACACTACTAGTCAAATCTACTTACAGTAAACACTAATGAAGAATTATGAAGATAAGTGATAAGCTAGATACTATTTTATGGACTTAAATACATAAATCAGTAGTCAATAGACCTCGTGCTCGCATGTACTGCGTAGCATTGATTGTCGAAGGTCCCAGATAATGAGCTTTTGATCCAGTCCTCCAGTTGCAGCCCAAGGGGAGCTGCAGTTCAAGATTTCAAAAATCAGAACATTCATTAGGCTTATAAAAAAGGAAGTTTTTATAACATTTTGCACTAAATTGAACATTCTTAATAATTTAGTGTGACACGTCGATTTCCATGGCATCTTGGTTATTCATTTTACAGTGTATATGCGTTCATAATCATAATTTCTTTTTTGAGAACTCTACCTTGGGGTAGAAAATGATATAAAAACAAACACAATACCTTGGTGCTAGACCGATGCATTCAATTGAATCTGAATGGGAAACCAGAGAATTCACCACCTGTCAAACGCAGCAAGATTTTTGTATGAGAAACAATCATACAAAACAGAAGTCCACGGCCATAAAAAACATACAGCCCACACCAGATGATCCAAATAACTATTCAAAAAACGCCTAAAATAACGCGTCTTCATTTCAATCTATCTATTGCATCATCAAGTACATCATCAAGATTATAGGTCGCTTCTGCTCCTATATAAACTAGTTCCCACCATGCCATAACATATAAAAACTAATTTCCAACATGCCATAACCGTTAACTATGTATCAGCTGCACTCGACTAAACTTTAATTCTTCTTGGTTACGTAATATACAGTCTAGTTGCTCAATCAATGTCTATCAAAAAAACAGAAATTCAAAATGTGGCATAAATTGTTCATTCAAATGCAATCAACTTGAGACAAGAAAGATAAAGGAATGGGTTATATTCATTGGGAAGAACGCCCCTAACAACCCCCTTCACATAACCGCCAAATAGACAGAAGTTCATCTAAATAAATCGTAGAAATAACCATTCCAGTTGCTATGTTCACAATATGAACAGAACCATCTTTTGAACCAGTAAGGGCAAGGGTTGAATCAGAAGTGAGTGCTAGAGAAGTCAATCCTTCAGTATGATAGGGATGGCCTGAATAATACAAAAATATAAAATCATCACCATTTGAAGACTAAAAGCAAGGAAAAAAAACAGAAGGCAAGATAAACAAACCACTGATTTATTCATTATTATTTTTGTAATCAGAATTTGCAAAGCTCATTTCACATGGAACTCTCAAGAACAAAAAGATCAAGTTATGAATTCAAAGCATACTCAATATTGGAAAGAAGAGGTGCAGCCTGTAGGATGGAGTTTCAAGTACGTTTGGTCTGTAGAAAAAGATGGTACAACTACAATAGTTATGCTTAAGTTCCATTGATATAACGTATCTTAAGCCTAACCATGTTGAGCCACTCTTTTTTTTCTTTTTTCATTTTTCTTTTTTTGAAAAAGAGAATTTTCATTGGTTAATGAAATAAGAGGAAACCCCCACACCTAGAGGCGATTACAAGAAAACTGTCCAATTGAAAAGGCAAAAGGATAAACTATAATGAGGAAAAGGATGCACAAATTTACACCAACGAAAAGCATTTGATAGAACTAAATCCATAAAACAATCAAAAGAGAAGTTCCCAAAAAGACATCTGTTATGCTTGCCCCCAGAGGATCCAGAAGAAAAATCACACAATAGCCGGGTACGTATCCCTTTAGAACACCAAAAGGATGCCCCACAATAAAGAAGAAGGTCAAAAATAAACTTGGGGCATACTAGGAAAAACCAAAAGCCTCCAAAATAACATGTTAGAATTGATTTGCAAATGAGCAAATAAGTGAGCTGGACATTCGGCATGATGTCACCACATGAGACACCAAGATGCTAGAAAGATGCATGTAAGGCATTTTCCAGAACCCGATTAGCCATATTTATGTCAAGACTAAGCTCCCAAAGGAAAAAATTGATCTTCCTCGGGCAGCCAAATAATAGAGTAAAAGATCATTCAAGGGTGGAGGAAACTGGACCTACTAAATCAACCACAAGAGAGTTAACAATAAAGGTCAAAGAGGGATCTGCTAGAAACCGAGGTAGTATAGGATGCCAATGTCAAACAGTTAGAATGAGATGACCAATGCGGTACTTAAGTGGCTTGGCTCTCACACCCCGATAGCTGGCTTTTGAAGCATGCTTCCAAACCCTAAATAAGACCCAACAAGTGAAAATTAATGAAGAGAAAATAACAATGGAGGAGCGTGCTTAAGTACCTAATAGGATCATTAGGCCAAGACCAAGGAAATCCAAACATCAGGGTTGAGCCATGAGTTTGAAACTCTCAATTTCCATTTCTGGTTCAGCAAGTTCACATCACCATGCACTAATAGAAAAACCTACGTCATTCCACCAAACCTTGGCTAACATTCTCAAAGTAAATCCTCAACAAGCTCACGGTACATATTCTCCCTGCTGAAGTATTTGTTGGTATTGTAGGCTACCCTTGAAGTTGAGTTCCCTTCTTGAATGATCAAGATATTGGGTAAAAACTCTCCAAATACACAGGCACATCTTCAAAAATCTGAAAGGAGCATACCACTACTTTAATTCCTTGCTTCAAGAATGATTCAAAAATGGTATGTAGGTGTTATTCTAGATGGAGACATGAGAAATCCAGAGATGGACCAGTTACCAGAAATATGCAGAAATTCAATTTCTTCATTGTCAACAGCAATCTAATTGATCTTCCCCCATCAATCTAATTGATCTTCCCCCATCAAACGGGCTTTATACATGGACTAATGGAAGAGACATCCCCACCATGACTCTAATTGACAGATTCCTCTCTACAGACTCTATCTTGACAAAATTCAAAGAAGCTTCAGTGAAACAACTCAGCACACCTACTTCGGACCATTATCCGATTTTATTACAGTTAGGTACTACATCTTGTAGACCCACTTCTTTTAGATTTGAAAATATGTGGATGGAACATGCCTCCTATCTGTTGATTCGAAATTGGTAGAATGAATCTAATCTGCTTGGCTGGCGGGGTCATGGGGTCATACAGAAACTCAAAGCTCTCAAAGGAATTATCAAGGAGTGGAACAAATCCACCTTTGGAAGTCTCATAACATTAAAGAATCAACTTCTGTTTGACCTGGCTGGATTAGACTCACCGGAAGAGATAGGACCTCTCTCCCCTACTAATATAGACAAGAAAACACTCCTCAAAGCCCAAATTCTTTCTATTAACACCAAAGAGGAAATATCTTGGAGACTAAGAAGTAAACACAAAAAGCTAAAAGGAGATATGAACTCTTCCAACTTCCACCACCTTATGAATGCAAAAAAGAGAAAGAGAAATTCTCTCTAGAAATGGGAATAGTCTTCTCAAAGAAGAAGAGATTGTAACCTTGAGACTCCTTTTACTGAACGTGAAATATTGGCTACGATAAAGGATCTTGGAACCATGGTTTCACTGCCGACTTCTATAATAAAATTGGAACATTCTCAAGAAAGACACCATGAGTGTGTTACATGATTTTTTCAAGAAAGGCATCGTCAATGCCAACCTGCGATGAAATCTACATTTACCTCATACCCAAGAAGATTGATACTCGTACTGTGAGTGATTACAGGCCCATTAGCCTTATCCCTAGTCAATACAAAATCATTGCTAGAGTTCTGTCAGAAAGACTCAACAAAGTTCTACCTCACACTATCACTCGATTTCATTCCGCCTTTGTTGAAGATCATCGAATTCTTGATGCTTCCTTAATTGCCAATGAGATTATTGCAAAATACTCTAGGAGAATGTTAGGCTTCCAATTATACATCAGTATCATAGAAGAGGCAAGGGTAATTTAGGAAGAAATATTGTTAGTGAGGGGTGACCACCAGTAGCTTAATAAAAGTATAAATAGTAGTTGCTTTTGAGAGGGAAAGTCAGTTAGGAATTTGAAGGAACCTTCTCGAGTGTGAGAAGTTAGGGGAGAGAGATCACAGTGGCTGCACTCTAGGGTTTGTATCTTGCGATCTATCCTATTACTAAATAAAGATCGATACCTTTTATCTTGGTATCACCTGAAAAATTTATCAAAAATGGCACAAAAACACTTGGAAGAGAAGATTTTCAGCCAATGAGACGGAGGTCTCGGCGATTCGAGTGGAGATACAAATATTACCCATGATGGAGGAAACGATGAGATCATTAGCAAAAAGTTCCGAACGATTGAATGTTCAAGTCGAACTTCAACAACGAAACTTCGAGGAAATGTGCTAGGCTCCAAATTCCTGCAAATAGAAACTAAACACAATCCTGCCAATTTATGTATATAACTATATTTTCAGATATAATTCCAGCAGTCTTTCCCTCAAGATTAATACCAGACAACAGAGAACACAAAATGCAGCAGTCAAATAAGAGGGTTGTACTCTCCCCTATGAACAACCGTTCACACAAAACACAATAACCAAGATAACTAACCCTAGCACAAAAACCACATATATATATCCTACTCAGACCTCCACATCAGCACAGACTCTAAAATACCCTTTTTACCCCTGGTTAGACCTGGAATCTACTTGTTACCCCTCCTCTTATACACAGTTACGCCCTTGCACATCTCTTTTCGTTGAACTGCCTTTAAGGATCCCATAATTACCCCGTAGTTTGATGTCTCTGTCATGGGAATATTTAGGGATTCAACCAGCTGTAGTGAAATGAAGTTGTGGGTCGCCCCGTAGTCTATCATTAAGATTATTTCGCGACCCTCCACTGTCCCTTTTAGATTGAAAGTCCCCGACGTGTAAGTCCAACCATTGAATTTAATGATAACTCAACTACTGGGCTCACTTCCACCAACGGAATTTCGTCTAGTAATTCCTCCATCACCGTGTCTTCCGCGTCGTCGACAACGATGCACAACCTCAATTCCTTGTTTTTGCAACGGTGCCCTTTGCTATACGGTTCGTCACAGCGGTAACAGAGCCCCTTATCTCTCCTTGCTTGCAGTTCAGAATCCGTTCAACGCCTCCATGGATTGTCGCGTCGCTGGGGAAGAGCGGTCGGATTTGGGTGAGTCAATGTTGCGAACAGATTAGGGTTGGGCGTTCCGTTGGAGATCTTTTCGACCAAGCTAACCACGCGGGTAATTGGATTTTTGGGTCCCTGGTTCGTACATTTTTGGCTATTTTCCCATCCTTTCCGTATGGGCTTGCATAATAGAAGGCTGTTCCAATCTTTTCTTCAGCAAGTTGACTTGCATCCATCATGTCCTCAAGGCCCACGGCCCTCATAGAAAAAACCTCCGTATGGATTATAGGGTCTAGCCCATTGGTGAAAGTGTTCACCAAAACGTCCTCCGCCATCCCCGTTAGCAGCGCCGAAAGCTCTTCGAACTTCTACAAATATTCCGAGACCTTCCCCTCTTGTTTGACAGCCAAGAACCGCGCGCATTGGGTTCCCTGAAGCCGACAACGAAAACGTGGGTACATTCTTTGCTTCAACTCCGAACACAAGTTAAATTTCCGTCGATTTTCCGCCCATCGGAACCAGCTGAGCAACTTCCCTTCCAAAATCACAATCGCGATTTTCAGCTTCTCCGTCTCATTCAGTAGGTGCAGCTGAAAGTAGTGTTTCGGCCCGGTAGAACCAACCATCTGGATCCTCCCAATTAAATACTGGCATTTCAAGCTTCTTAAATTTGATCCGATCTTGCCCCGTCGCTGGGTCGCGTGCTTGGGCCGACTCACCTACTTCTCCATCCTCTCCCCCTTCCGCTGTCTCATCTGTCCTCACCTTCCGTTTTCCGATGTTTGTTCCAATGACCTCCGACGATGGCGTTTGGTTCCGTCTTTCTTCATACATCTCCATCAACATTGCGTGCATTTTCTCCATTGTTTTCTCCAAGATAGGGATTCGGTGTACTTCATTCTTTATCAACTCGATATCAGACTCGGTCGTTGCTAGTCTCTCCTTTATCTGTTTTTTAGTCATTTTACTCCACCTCCCCAGTTTTTTTGAACTGCTCTGATACCACTACTAGACTCCAAATTCCTGCAAACAGAAACTAAACACAATCCTGCCAATTTATGTATATAACTATATTTTCAGATATAATTCCAGCAGTCTTTTTCTAAAGATTAATACCATAAAACAGAGAACACAAAATGCAGCAACCAAATAAGAGGGTTGTACTCTCCCCTATGAACAATCATTCACACAAAACACAATAACCACGATAACTAACCCTAGCACAAAAACACATATATATATATTCTACTCAAACCTCCACATCAGCACAGACTCTAAAATACCCTTTATACCCCTGGTTAGACCTGGAATCTACTTGTTACCCCTCCTCTTATACACATGTTTGATGGGGGGTCTAGCAATACCCCCATGAAGAACAGTCACCTTGTCCTCAAGGTGAAAATCCGAAAATTGTTCCTTCAAAACTGCATATGCTTCCCACGTTGCCTCGTGCGCCGGTTGATTCTTCCACTGAACTAAACACTCCCAGTCGCCTTCTGCCTCGTTCCATCGTATTTGATCCACCTTTTCGGGTTCCAAAACCCATTCCAATTCATCATTTAACCAAGATATGTCCGGTTGAACCACCTGTTGATCTCCCACAGCTTTTTTCAATTGTGACACATGAAAAACTGGGAGGATCTTGGCTGTGGGTGGTAAATCCAGCCGATAAGCGACCTCTCCGACTCGACCGTCATCTCATATGGACCAAAATACTTTGGGGATAATTTTTCGCAGCGTTTTTTAGCTAATGACTGCTGCCGATACGGCTAAATTTTCAGGTAAACCCAGTCCCCTAGCTTATAGATTACCACTCTTCGATGCACATCCACAAATTTCTTCATTTGTTCTTGGGCATGTATCAATTGGGACTTCAAGGTGGCCAAAATCTCGGCACAACTTTGGAGATGTTGTTCGACAGAATTGTTTGCAATCTGCTGTCCTTGGCCGTAAGATATTATGGGAGTCGGTTGCTGTCCATAAACTACTGTATAAGGAGTAGTGCGGCTGGACGAATGAAACAGTTGTTGACGGATGCGCTGACGCAAATATCGCAACCGAAATCTACTCGGTTAGGAAACACAGGATCTGAAGAGTCGAGCCGAAGTAGAAAAGGGAAAGAACCGATGGAGTAGCCAACAACAACAGTAAACGAGATCTTACAATCGGGAGTAGGAGAAATAGGAGTCGAACTAAGCAAATTCAAGAAGGTCGAAATGCTGATATTCAATGGAACAATCTGGACTCCTGGCTGTTCGGAGCAGATCGATACTTCCAAAAATCATAAGCTTACCGATGTGGAGAAGTTAACAATAGCTGTGATCAGTTTTGATCAGTAGCATTAGATTGGTATCCGTGAAGGAGGAGAGGGAACCGTTTAATGACCGAAAGACGTTGAAGACAAAATTGTTGCAAAGATTTCGATCTCTATGGCAGGCTCCCGTATATAGTCAATTCCTTGCTATTAAACAAGAAAGTACAATAGAAGAATATATCAATCTTCTGATAAACTTGTGGCGCCATTACCACATTTATCAGATGAGATATTAGAAAATACCTTCATGAATGGGCTGACTTCTTAGGTTAGGGCTGAAGTTGAATGTTGGCAACCGATTGGGCTTGTTAATATGATGAAAGTGGCCCAATGAGTGGAAAATAGGGAAATGATCCGGTCTTGACAAGAAACCAAAATCTGAAGAAAAATCTGGAGATGAATAAAAATAGTGGAGTTGTGAATAATCCTGAAACTATTATTCCGGTGGTTATGAAAGAGTTTCCGAAAACAATCGATTCAGTTCCGATGTGGATGATTACATTGCAAGGCGTAAATCCGGGCGGAATCCCTAGAGAAGGATCATTTAAGAAGTTATCAGATGCGGAGTTTAATGCAAATATAGAGAGGATTATATTTCCGTTGTGACGAATGATATCCGGTAGGGCATCGTTTGCAAAGTCAAGGATCAACGCGCATTACGTGTCTTGCTAGTGTAGAACGAAATGGAAGAATTAGGAGTTGCCTGCGAAGAGTTTGACATTGTTGAATTGCAAACGAAGGAAGTGACTGATGTGGTAGAGTTATCGATGAACTCAGTGGTTGGTCTATCGAATCCTGGCATGATGAATTTAAAAGGAAGAGTGGGCAACAAAGATGTGATTGTATTGATTGATTGTGGAGTAACCCACAATTTCATTGAGCAACGTCTAGTAAGGGAAGAAAAGTTAAAGTAGAGACAACTGCCAACTACGGAGTGATTACGGGAACAGGTACGACAGTAAGGAAAAAGGACTGTGTAAGGGAGTCCGATTACAGCGAGCAGAGTTATCAATTGAAGACAAATTTTTGTCATTAGAATTGGGAGGAGTTGATATTATCTTAGGAATGCAATGGCGGCATACACTAGGAGTGACTGAAGTTGATTGGAAGACGTTAACTATGAAGTTCGTGCAGAAAGGAGAAACGATTATATTGAGGGGGGGTTCAAGTCTTAGAAAACTTTAAGTGAGCTTGAAACGAATGTTGAAGACTTGGGAGAATGGGGATCAAGTCTTAGAAAACTTCAAATGAGCTTGAAACAAATGTTGAAGACTTGGGAGAATGGGGATCAAGGATTCCTACAAGAAATAGAGACATTGGAAGAATTCTATGGGATTGAACCGATTTTCAATCCAACTAAGGCTTTAACTAAGCTCATACGAAGATCTGATGACATCTTTGATTGGCCTAAAGAGTTGTTGCCAACTAGGGGAATTGACACCACATCCATTTGAAAGAAGGCACAAAGCCAGTGAAAGTCAGACCATACCGATATGCACATAGTCAAAAAGCTGAAATGGAGAAAATGATTGAGGAGATGCTATCTTCAGGCATTATCCAACCGAATTCGAGCCCTTGTTCAAGTCCAGTATTATTGGTGAAGAAGGATGGAGAGTGGAGGTTCTATGTTGATTATAAAGCATTGAATATCGTAACAATTCCAGACAAATTTCCGATACCAGTAGTGGAGGAACTCTTTGATAAACTGAATGGAGTTGTTTGGTTCTTTAAAATAGACTTAATTTGGATATCACCGGATAAGAATGAATCCAAGTGATGTGGAGAAAACAACTTTTCATACCCATGAAGGCCATTATGAATTTTTAGTGATGTCTTTCGGCTTGACCAATGCGCCTTCAACTTTTCAAGCCTTAATGAACAAAATCTTCCAACCGTATTTGAGGAAATTCATATTAGTCTTCTTCGATGACATCCTTGTTTATAGCAGAGAGTTGGAAGAACATACGAGTCATCTAGAAGTGGTGTATGGGATTTTACGAGAGGCAGGGTTGTATGCAAACCGACTAAAATGCCAATTTATGAGGGGACGTTGGAGTACTTGGGGCACATTATATCTGGTACAGGGGTGGACGCAGAACCGAGTAAGATACAGGCTGTGATTGATTGGCTAATTCCGAAGGGTAGAAGTAAGAAGCTTTTGGGCTTAATGGGCTACAACAAACAATTTGTCCAAAATTAAGGAAGCATTACAACGCCTTTAACACAGTTGTTGAAAAAAAGGGGCCTATCAATGATTAGAAGAAGCAAGTAAAGCATTTGACCAATTGAAAAAAGCCATGGTAACACTACCAGTGCCAGCATTACCTGATTTTAGCAAGGTTTATGAAGTTGAGACAGATGCTTCCGAGTACAGATTGGGAGCAGTACTAGTGCAACAGAAACGTCCAATTGCCTTCTTCAGCAACACTTTATC
>JBBPDJ010000001.1:16251857-16270987 GCA_037974625.1 Cucumis cinereus | reverse complement strand
AAGTGCTGAACGAACAAAACCCGTGTATGAAAGGGAACTGATGGTTGTGGTCATGGTTGTGCAACACTGGAGACCATGCTTCCGGGTACAGATTGGGAGCAGTACTAGTGCAACAGAAACGTCCAATTGCCTTCTTTAGCAACACTTTATCAAGTGCTGAACGAACAAAACCCGTGTATGAAAGGGAACTGATGGTTGTGGTCATGGTTGTGCAACACTGGAGACCATATCTGTTGGGGCATAAGTTCGTGGTGAGGATAGATTAGAAGGCTCTCAAGTTCTTGTTGGAACCACAAGTCATTTAATCTAAACACCATCGCAGGTTAACTAAATTGTTGGGATATGATTTCGAAGTAATATATCATCCAGGAGTGGAAAACAGAATGGCAGATGCTCTTTCCAGAAAGCCAGAAGGCATTGAGTTGGCGCATTTAGTGGTACCTACATTGTTGAATGTGAGTATCATCAAGGAAGAAGTTTATAAGAATGGTAGGTTGAAGTAAATTGCTGATAAATTGAAAGAGGATGAAGATAGTGTACCCAATTACTCACTACAACAGGGCATCTTGAACTACAAAGATAGATTGATGATTTCTGAAACTTCTTTGCTACCATCCATTTTGCACACCTACCACAATTCAATTTTTGGAGGACACTCTGGATTCTTACGCACATATAAAAGGCTGACAAGAGAGTTGTATTGGAAAAATATGAAAGGAGATGTGAAAAAATATGTCGAGGAATGTTCTATTTGCCAGAGAATAAGTCCTCAGCAGTTGTGATTGATAGATGGATTGATAGATGGATCAATTCTACACCTTTGAATAAGCTTTATCCTAGGTTATATAATTTATCCACACAAAAAGAATCTTCAGTTGCGATCTTTCGAATTCTAGCCATGGGTGGTCACACATCTTTCGAAGAAATTAAAGACGATGAGATTTCTGACTGGCTTAATCTCATAAACATCCTTCATGACATTCACCTCTCTTCGTCCAAAGATAGATGGATTTGGGAGCTTACCAATGGACAGTTCTCTACTAAATCCCTTGCCTTCAATTTGGGATTAATCCAGAATACTCCTGAACAACCGTTCCACAACGCCATATGGAGTGATTTCTACCCTAAAAAGATTAAGTTCTTCCTATGGGAGATTAGTCATTCTGCCATCAAAAAAGCTATAGACTCGGCACCCCTACAAGGTTATCTCTCCACATTGCTGCCCCATCTGTTTAGTTGGATCGCAGTCTATGAATCAATGAAATTTGTTTCTTATAAAAAAAAAATTAAAAAAAACAAAAGTGTCATTTGTAAAATTCGAAAGAATGATTCACTTTCAGGATCAAGCAAGTCTATATCACTAATCTCCTACAGTTCGATCTCTCATACCAGCAAATTCATCCTTAAGAGTTCGTTATAAGCTTACGTATTCAGAAGCAGTTGGAATAAGGACGCACCTAACTTTCACAAATTGACAATTATTGGAAACTAAATTCTCGTCACCTCCTAACCAATACATCATCTGTCCCACTGAAATTTTACTCCAAAATAGTAAACTACAAAAGCTTGACGGTTAAGTTCCAAAATCAGTGAAAGGATTTCAACTTTAATCTCTCCCGAGTATAAAAATTCAACAAGTTTATGACTTATAAGGACAAATTTAAAAATGAATCGTACGAGCAAGTTTCTGACATACCCCTCACGACATGAATACTTTCACCACTTCTTGGATTCCATATCCTCATTGTTGCATCATCGGAACCTGTGCATATAATTTGACCTGGAGCAACAAAAGCTCTTAATAACATCATGGTCATTAGAAAGAAAAAAGAGCATGAATTCAAATCCAAGCTTGGATTGTACTCCGTACACAATCCACCTTGAAAAAAGAGGGTAGATTTATATATTCTTGTTGAATTTAGTTTAGATATTGATCCTTTTCATTTACTATTACTATTACTATTATTATTACTACTACTACTACTATTATTATTTTAATAAGAAACAAAAAATTTCATTACAGAAAAGAGACTAATGCTCAAATATACAAACTCCCGAAAGAAAAGAAAGCATAATAAAAAGAGATGAAGTACAATAACCACGACAGGACCAAAATAAAGACAATAAAATTCTAACATAAAAGTGTTCTAATTGAAGCAAAAATGCTGCTAAGAGAAAAACTCACGAACAGCTTAACTAAGAAGCACCAAGAAGCTTCAACTGAGCTAATTAAAAAAGATCCAAAGGAGAAGCTTTTCATTAATTATTAAATATATTTTCTTTTTATAAGTAGTTTTCTCAGCAGAATTATTAGAGTATGGTTCACATCACAGAATCTATTAATTAATTACTTGAGATAGGAAGAAATAAAAGAAGAAAATTAGTTCAATACCATCCGGAGTAAAATCACCACATGTAACACTAGCACCGTGACCAGAAAATATATTAAGATAGACGCCTCTATCAGCATTCCACATCCAAGCGGTGGAATCTTCAGAACCAGCCAAAACCAAATGTCCTCTTGGATGCCACCTTACCCACTGAAATACACAATGCTGATTATTTATTTATTTTATAAAGAACCAGACAATCATTGAGAAAGAAAGTATAAAAAGCATCCCAAAGGAAAGAAAAAGAAAAAATAAAAAATAAAAAAAACCAAGTCCACATGAAAGGAAGTCCCCTAAAGGAAGGGATTCCAATAAAAAACAATAAGACCTAACGTATAATTATGACATCATCAATGCCTAAAGGCTAGAGAGAAACATAGAATCTAACAACGAACTAAACATCACAAGGACGCCTCTCTAGACCTCAAAAGATACTATTGTTCCATGTTCCTTTTTACCCAAAGGGTCCCACAAAAAAGCACATACCCCAGCTGGCCAGAAATAAAAATCCCTTTATCCCAAAAAAAGGGTCACAGAGGAACTCCATGCTCATTTCCATGTAATCCATGTGTCTTCAAATCTGCGACAATAAATGTAGCAACAAAGGAGTCCAAGTACATTAGGTAAACTTGCAACTTCAAATGTTTATGATCCAAATCTTCCTCCACTTTCCGACAAAGGATACAACAAAATGGACCTATCAATGAGGGCAACTTCCTCAAAAGCCTATCAAGGATATTAACTTTTCCATGTATAGCCTCCCAAATGAAGAACTTAATCTTTTCTAAGATTTTCACCATCGAGAGGACAAGACCGACTTACTAGACAAAGAAGGGTTCAACAAATAACAATACAAAGAGCCACGAGAAAAAACCCTAGTGGGATCAAGGGTCCAAAGACTAAAATCTCTTCTCTATCATCTAAACTCAGTCTCCTCAAGATAAGAAAGCCATGATATTTGTTGTCTCTATGAAACAATTGAGAGTTGACCCAAGAGATAAAGAGCTAGCTCCTTGAACGAACAAGGGCATTGACCGTCAAGCAATTTTTCATAAAAGTAAACAAGAAAACATAGAGCAGAGGATCTATTCCCTAAAAATATAATAGACCATATGAGAGAAATAACGGAGATTATTAGAATTTTTTCCCCAAGGATTCCTACAAGTGCCTTTGGCTGACCTCACTTAATACCCACTCAACCGATGAGAACCGTACTAGCTTGCTATAATCCTATACCATAGCGTAAGACACTCAAAGGAGAAATGCCACAACTGTTTGGCCAAAAAGACTTTGTTCCTAGCCTTTAGATCCCCTAATTCTATATTTTCAATGTTCATTGGGTTTCCAACCATCTCCCAAATACTTATTATTCATGTATCTAAACCATAATATCTTAAAGACTGAAAGACTTGGTCAAATTACTAGTTTTATCAAAATAACCATAGCTTTACCACAATTCCCCCTCCAGGGCCTTCAAGTGTGCAATTAAGATTCCCGGATGACGTATCCCAAATTTGGATAATTCCATCTAAACTCCCTGATGCAAGTAGTTGTCCATCTGCACTAAATGCTAAGCTAGACACAGTGTCCTTGTGACCTGCAGCAGTTTTCCTTAAATAAGTTAGGAAAAGATAAACAGATATAAGATCTATGCTAATTCATAGATTTAGCCAATGCAAAGAAGGTGGAATTGGTACATAAGAAGCGCATTATGACACTTTTGGTTTTGGAAGTGAAAGGTAAAACAAAAAATATATACAACTATTTGGAGTATCATGCACACACCACAAAGCTCCTGTGCAAAATCTCCTCGGCCAATCTTCCACATAAAGCCTTTGTCATCTCGACCACCTGTTGCAACTAATGTGGCATCTATTGGACTACAAACCACCGTGTAAACCTCGTCTGAAAATGGATACCCCAATATAAACTTCCATTAACATGAAGAAACAGGTTTAAATATTCACATTAACTTTGACATATGCATGAAAAGACACCTGCACTCATAAGATGAATAAGGGCAAGCTTCACTTCCATTAGGAAAATGTCTTAGAGCTATTACTACATTTAGATTTAAACCTTCGTGACATGAGTAATTATAGTTGTCAGTTGATTCGTTAACTTGGTATATAAACTTTACAAAGACAAAGAAAGAAGGAAAAGAAAGCAATATAGTATCTATATAGCTAATTGGCAGTGGCACACAAAAATTAGGAACAATCAAAATAGACTCTTACCAGTATGGCCAGTAAAAGTATGAACTGAATCATCAGCCTCATCTGAAAACCAACAGAATCAATAAATGCAACAATTTACAGAGCAGAATACTCAGATAAATTTCTAAAACCTTAAAGCATAATTTAGAGAGTAAGAAAACCAATACAATAGAAATGTTCTTCGAGAACATGAAGCATTAAACAAGCAAAGATTACTGGTATATAACATATCATACCAAAATATTCGTCATCAGAGCCTTCTTCATCAACAGCATCAGGAAGATCTTAAATCAACAAATAAAACGTAATAATTACTAATTAGTAAAGTAAACTTCACAGGAACAAATATGCAAAATCAACAGGAGGAACGATAGACCTTGCTCATCAACCGGAACTTCATGGATTATGTCAGCTTCATCAAGGAAGACCTCACCGTGATCATCTTCCTCCTCGTGTGAACCTGGAATGCTCATAGGTCTCTCCCGGTACACTAAATGGAATTTCTGTGGAAGAGGGTAAAGAGTAAATGTGAGTCGAGGAAGCCATAATTTATTTTCAACGATATTTTTCCTTCTGTTCTGTTTTGACTTTTTACATATTGAATTATAGCCCAACCCCCAATTTCTCCACACACCTTCATGGACCTCAATGGTTTTCTTAAAATACACACACACACATAGATATTCAACAGAAATACAAATTTTTTTTATTATTATTTAAACAGGAATAAGAATGTTTCTCAGAGAAACGTAATTTTTTCTTCAAGCAACCTTAACAAAAACCTTTACTCTTAAACTTTTTGTTATATCGTTTAACACTGATACTATATTTAAAAAACAAAAGTTATTTGTACTTTTCTGTTTTCAACTTCACATAAAAAGGAAGGATAATTGTTTTATCCCCTAAAAAGTTGTGAGGCTTAAGTATGTCTTGTTTTTTCATAAAACACTTGCTCATAATTGATGGAACCAAACAATTAAGAAAATTTACAGCAAATCAACTAAAAAGAATATACAATATATAGAAACATCCAAACATCATGGGTACATCAAAACTAAGGCCAAAACTTAATGAGTACTTAAAATCATTCCAGAAAAAACCTTCAAATGATCCCCAAAAAAGTCAAACCTTACCCAAAAACTAAGAATCTAGCAAACGGCGGCGGCAGACGGCAGACGGCAGAGAGCTGGATGGCGGTCGTGACTGGCAGCGCGGCTGTTGGGTAGTGCGGCCGCGGTGCTCAGGTGTTGGCAGTGAACAAAACTTAGAGATAGAGAAGGAAATCCGGGGAGACTTACTGGCGGCGACAACCCTGGGGCTGGGCGGCGGACGTGCGGTGATCGGAGCTGGGAGCGGCGGCAGACGTGTGCAACTGAGAGAGAGAGAGAGCGCGCGCGAGGGTTGGGTGGTTTGAGAGTCGCATTAGTTTCCCTTTTTTTTATTAATCGAATTTTGCCCTTTAACTAGAAGTTGGAACACAAGGTACTTATATTTCAATAATACTATTGTTTTTTATTATTTACAATCGTGTCTAACTTTCTTCCATGATTATATAAAAATTAGAACACAATTATTATTTAGACCCTAGCCTACAATAAATTATAAGATTTTTTAAATTAAAAATTCTTAAAATCATTTATTTTTAGAATTTTTTAATATTTTATAATTTTTTTAAATAATTAACTTGATTCGAAAATAAACATATTTTTTTAAAATTAAAACTCATATTCGATATATTCCTCTTCCACGGATTCTTTTTCATTGAAAAAAACTCTCCCACCTGTCGTGCTGTCGAAATAGAATAACAAACGTTTTGTTGCTGCCGTTATGCTGCCGGAAGAGAAGAAAAAATATTCATTTAGTTGCTGGCGTTGGAAGATAAATATATGAACTTTGCTTTTGTTAAAACTCAAAATCTATATTAGAGCTATTATTATTTTTTATTTTAAAATTTGATACCTATAGAAGTTATTGTTTTCCTCAAAATTTGGTCAATATTAGGGTTTATATTGGATATATACCATTAGGGGTGTGCAAAAATCGAGAAAAACCGACGAACCGAACCAAATCAATTGATTCGGTTCGGTTTTATTAAAAAATATGGAACCATCGGTTCTCTAAGAAATAGAACCGAGAGGTTTGGTTCGGTATTCGGCTCACCACCTTAAAAACCGTGAATAATAAAAAAGGGATTCGTAAGAGATTTTTTATATAATTTTAAAAAGTTCTAATATTATATTGATTTGGCTATAGTATAATATTTTTTGGTATAATTGTTTTAAATTTATGTTGTAATTAGCTTTTTGAGATTTTGATATATGTGATTTATTTTATTTTTTAATATACACGTTAGTATTAGATACAACTTACTATAAATATAAATAAAAATATAATCTATTTGGAGCATAAAATGCAATCTTTAATATTTTAGAAGATTTGAATCATATATAGTGTAAGAATTTTTATATAATTCAATAAATACTATGGTATTTGAAACATAAAAATATATCACATTTATCCATCCAAACTGGGGTATATTATAATGATCTATATATCATAAAATATAGGAATTTATTATAAATACTATAGTATATTTTTATAATATAATGTGTAATATACACCACGGTATATGCTTGATAAAATTATATTACATTTATGCATCTAATATATAAATGAGGTATATTATATTCTAGGACAATATAGAAAAACATTATCAATAGTAGAGTATATATGTAATATAAACTGCTTACAAATTTATATTTTACATCCCAATATATTTCAAATAATGTGTATAAAAATCAAACAAACAAACATAGTTATGAACGATCAAACATACCCAAAAAATTGCCGCAGAAACTCAACATAAAAAATTATCCAGCTCCAAGATGTTCGTAAGATTTTGATTTGGTTCAAAATGATATTTAGAAAGGATTAAAATATTACGATTTTAATTATGCCAAAAATTATATATTAATATATTGTTTATCTCTCCAAATGCAAAAAGAATAAATCTATACTAATTATTGCACTAAAAATATATAAACTTTCTCTCTCCAATATTAAAAATATCCTTTAAATATGAAAAATATTATTAAACGGGTATTTTAGACTAAAAATTACATTAAATCATATTAATGAAAATGTTTGAATGTTTAAACATTTATGAAAATAAGTTTTGATTAGGTACTCAATATATAAATACCCTTGCAAAAATTACCAAATTGGACCGTGGAAGTTACAATTACATCGTTAATTGAAATTTTCAATTGTAAAAATATTAAGGTTAAATATGGATCCGATTTTCTATCAGACCTGATTCGATTATGTACGAATAAGATCCTATCTAGGGGTATTAAAAAAAATCGGTAACCATACCAACTCGAATTAACCAACCCAAAGTTGGGTTGAGTTAAATTTTATTTTGGGTTGGGTTGAGTTGCAAAATTTTTACAAGAATATATTTAGGGTTGGGTTATAGGATTTAGTAACTCGGTCAACCTGACCAACCTGATTTTGTTATATTATTATTATTATATAATGAATTTAAATGTAGACTTAAACTTTTGAATGTTTTTTATTCTTATTTTCAATGAATTTGAATGTAAACTTAGATTTTACATGAATTTAAGTTTGATGTATTTGAAAGTAAACACGTGACTTTACATAAAATGTTTGTTGTTTGTTTGATTATAAATTTTTTAAAAATTGATGTAACATATTTAGAGTATTTACGTAAATATTACATTTTGTTTATTGCAAACCCTAAACCCTAAACCCGAAAATTAAGGGTTGGGTTGGGTTGGGTTGACCCTTTCACATTGAATCAATAGGTTCAATTTTTGCCAATTCGAGAACCTCGAGTTGGTCCATAATTTGCCTCAAACCTGGCTCAACTCGGCTTATGTACACCCCTAATTCTATCCAACCCAATCCATTCGATTTGAGTCAACCAAGTCAACTATATTTGAATAAATAAGGAAAAATCGATGGAATAAAAAATAGAAAGAGTGACTATCTTTTACCGCAATGCAACATTCCTCCTTCGAGTAGATCTTGTATAATAACATTTATGTAAGAAGTCCAAATATGTAGAGATTAAATAAAGTGAAAGTTTATTGGACTCCACGTAAAGGTAAATCTTCTTCTTAGAGAAAGGCTAGAGCGAGGGAAGGGGTTGTGACCTTTTTTTTCAGAATTATTCTTCTTACGAAGAGAAGCTATGAGGGTAAAAGAATAATAAAAAGAAAAGGGTAAAGGAAGATGTGAAATCCTATCTTATTTTTAAACATTTGGTTCGAACAAAGCAAAACTGATTTGAACCGACAGGTTCAGTTCGATTTGGTTTGGTCTCATTTAACAATAAAATTTATTCAAACTGAAGTGATTCAATACGGTTTCTTACATTCTTAGAAAAAATTAAACACTCAAACTTCTAAAGTTGTTAAAATTAAACACTCATACTTACATTAATCCTTGGAATTGTACCTACAAATGATAAAATTTAAATTTGTTTCTGTATATGATTTAATGTGTGTATTATTCAAATTCAGATTAAATTAAATATAAGATATTTAATTTATTAATTAATTAATTGAAAATTTAATTAATAGTTTAGTTTAATTATATTTAATTAAAATTAATTTAATTAAATTAAAACTATAGGTTATGAGAGAGACATTCATTTAAATATGATTTAAATGAAATTTTAATTATATATGATTTAATTAATTATTAATTAATTAAATATAATTATATTAATATTAATTAATTAATTTAATAATAATTTAATTTTTGGAAACGTGGGATGCCCTTACGAATCCATAAATCTCTCTAACCTCTTCTCATTCATCCTGAAGAAGAGAGAGGAAGAGTAATATAAAAAAACTGCGAAAGAACAACAAGCCAAAGTAGAAGATTCTCTCAGGTTTTTGCTCTATGTAATTTTTCTCTAAAATTCCCAATCCATTTGGTTACCACAAGCCAAAGTCTTCTATTACTTAGAGAATAGAAAAGGTTTCAAGTGGTGGTGACTACAATTTGGAAATTTGTAGAATTCAGAAACGACAACAGAGTTCTCCTTTCTCTGTAATTCTAGTTTTATTTATAAAAAATATGCTTAGCAATTAATTCATTTTACGGTAAATTTGTTTCTGTATTATTGCCAACGTATTAGTATTTTTATTTTCCAATTAAATTTGAGTTTAAGGTTCTATAAAATTTTCCACATCGTAAGGGCTCTTATCCCTTCAGATGAGTTGCTTGCTCACGGATATGTACGGAAAGTTTAAGTCCTTGTAGTTTTTCTGGCTTACTTGTACCTAAGAAAGATAGATCGTGAAGAATGTGTGTATTTGTAGGACTATTAATGGAACTACAATTAAGTAGATACATTTTATTCCTAGTTTGGGTGATATGTCAGATGATTTGTATGATTGTAATATGTTTACAAAAATTGACTTAAAATCTACCATCAAATTAGGATGAATGTTGAAGATACCGTTTTCAAAACTAAGCATGGTTTGTACGAATGGTTGGTTATATCTTTTGGCTTAACTAATACACCTAGTACTTTCATGAGACTTATAGACTATGTACTATGTGAACTTTTAAGAGAGTTTGTAGTGGTTTATTTTGATGACATCCTAATACATTTTAAGACACTAGAGGATCATGTTATGCACATTAAGTGTGTTCTAGGTGCACTTAGAAAAGAAAAGTTTTATGCTAATCTAAAAAAAAAATGTTGTTTTTCCATGGAAAAGGTAAATTTGCTAGATTTTGTAGTTTCTAAACATGGAGTGGAAGTTGATTTTGAGAAAGTTGAAGCAATCAGAGAGTGGCCTACACCTAAGAATGATAGTGAGATTAGAAGTTTCCATGGCTTATCTGGCTTCCATAGAAGGTTTATTAGAGATTTTAGTTTCATAGCTGCACCATTTAATGAACTTAAAGAAGAATGTCAAGTTTGAGTGGGGACAAGCACAAGAACATGCTTTTAATGATTTGAAAGATAAGTTATGTAATGCGCCTTTACTTGTCTTACCTAATTTTGAGCTAACGTTTGAAATTGAATGTGATGCTAGTGGAATAGGGATTGGAGCTATTTTAATGCAGGATCAAAGACCGATGATGTACTTTAGTGAGAAGCTATATGGAGTTTTCTTGAAATATCCTACATAACGAGGAGTTTTATCCTTAGTGAGAGCACTAAAAACTTGACAACATTACTTGTGGCCAAAGGAGTTTGTGATCCATACTGACTACCAAAGCTTACAACACTTGAAGAACCAATAAAAGCTGAATCAGAGACATGCAAAATGATTGGAGTTCATTGAAACTTTTCCTTATGTGATACAGTATAAGGAAGGTAAGAAAAATGTAGTTGCAGATGTGCTACCTAGAGGCATGTCTTGCTAAACACCCTTCACACTAGGTTGCTCTTGTATTTAAACATATTAAGACATTGTATTCACAAGACACTTATTTTCACCATTATTGAAAATCTCAATAAAAAATGTGGTGTGCCTGATATATGTTGTTTAATAAATTTTTGTTTAGGAAGAATGAACTTTGCATTCCCACTTCTTTTATTTAGAAGTTATTAGTAAAAGAAGCGGATGGGGGAGGCTTAATGGAACATTTGGGATCATTAAATCATATGACATGTTGAGTGAACATTTTTATTGGTCTAGAATGAGACATGATATGCATAAGAAGTGTGAGAGATGTATTGCATGTAGGGTAGTTAAGTCTAAGTCTAAACCACATGGACTGTATTTTCCTTTACCAACTCTTAGTGGACCTTCGTTAGATATTTCAATGGATTTTGTGTTGAGTTTACCCTGATCTAAGAAGGTAAAGGATACCATTTTTTGTGGTAGTTGACAAATTAGCAAAATGACTCATTTTATTGCATGTAATAAAACTAATGATGTTAAACATGTGGTTGTCTTATCCTTTAAGGATGTGGTTAAATTGCATGGTATTCCTAGAAGCATTGTTACTGATACAAATGTGAAATTTTTAAGTAATTCTGGAAAGTACTTTGGGAAAAACTTGGTACTAAGTTAGTCTACTCCATTACATGTCATCCTTAGACTGATGAACAAACTGAGGTAGTCAATAGGACGATGATGACTATGCTTAGGGCTAATAGATAGAAATACCAAAAGTTGAGATAATTTTCTACCATTTATTGAATTGCATACAATAGGGTTGTTCATAGTGCCACTAAATGTTCACTGTTTGAGATTGTGTATGGCTTTAACCCTTTATCACCTATTGACTTGTTGCCTTTTCCTTCCAACAAGGTGGTGAATTTTCAAGCTGATGAGAAGGCCACCACCATTTGGGAGTTACATAAAGAGGTTAAAGAAATAATTCATAAGCAAAATGTGAAGGTAGCGGACATTGAAAGCCCATGATATTTAAGGGGGGAGATTTTGTTTGGGTCCACCTTCGAAAGGAAAGATTTTCACATCAACGAGATTCAAAGTTAAACCCAAAAGGAGACGAACTTTTTCAAGTGATGAAAAAAATCAATGACAATGCCTACCAGATTCTTAAAGGTAAATATGGTGTGGGTCCTACTTTTAATATTTTTGACTTAACTCCTTTTGATGCAAATAACGAGATTGATCTGAGAACGAATCCTTCAAAAGGAGAAGAAGATGATGTGAACCAAACCACTTTTGTTTTACCTCCAGTCAATCACAAGTTCAAGATCTAGAAAACTAAAGTTAGCATTCAATTCTCACATTCAAGTGGAGGTGAGCTCAATTAAGGAGATTCAAGCAAGAACAATTGATCAGAAGCTTTATAATTGAAGTCAGTTGATGCTATAGGATGAAACTAATTGAGCTTTGTAATTTATTTTATTTTGCAACAACATACCTTATTGTTGGGTTATTTCATTATTGGACTCATATATGTTTATTTGGACTTTAGTTCCTTTGAATTAGGGGTAGAATGGACTTTTTATGTTCTTTTAGTGCGGTAGGTTGAGTTTAAAGTAGGGAAACAAAATAACACGTTAGTTTTGATGTTTTTGAGATATAGGATTTTTGATTAATGAAAATTCCCTAGTGAATGACAAAGTCTCATCACTAATATCTTGCAATTCTTGATTCAAATTGCATGCTAAGAACATTTAGGTAAGTTTGATCACCTTGCTTGTGGAGTGTTTGAACTTGGAGTAAGAAACTAGTTCTTCTTATCTCTTTTGGTCTTCGATCAAAGGGTAGTTCAAATCTAATTATTTTTCATGGATTGCGTCAAATTGATTTTGGGGTTTTAGTGTTTGATATTAGGGGTTCACCAATTCAGTTTCTAATTTTCAAATCTTAGGGTTTTCATATCATTTGGTATCAGAGAATAGGTTCTAGGTTGGGTATATGATTAATTGATTTCTTGATTGAGTCTAGTTTTTAGTTCAGGTTTTGTTTGTTCTTGATTAAAAAAAAATTATAAAAGATGATTGTGAACTGAATTTGAGTTTGGCGCTAGACGAAGTAATCAAAGTTGACACTGGAAAAAAAAGTCCTGCAAATCTGTGTTTCGACAACCAACTTTGACAACCAATTTTGACGACCTATTCGGGCATGAACAACCACTCTGATGACAACTCTAATGACCAATTTCGAACTCCAATAATCACTATAATGAAAACTTTGACGACCAATTGTGATGACCAATTTCAGGTTCTAACAATCACTCCGATGACAACTTTGACATTAATTTCGACGATCAATTTGGGGCTCCAAAATTACTCTGATGACAATTTTGATAACCAATTTCGAGCTCCGACGAAAACTCTAACGACCACTTTCATGCAGCTAACTCTGAAGATCCATTACCAGTATTCACATCTGTCTGTGACGACTAACTCCGACAACCAATTTCGGGCTTCGACTACCACCTCCTTGCGACCAACTACAACGACTAATTTCGGTCTCTATTTTTTTAGAACATTTAACTCATACGTTCTACAACTGTTAAAAGTGTTGTAGAGTTGTTGATTATATAAATAATTGTATTTTGTTTACTTTAAGCGCAATAGTTATATGTAAAATAAATTCACATATCAAATGATTGTTAAGAATTTGGAAAAGTTTGTATGTAGTAGAATGGTGTAACAAAAGTTAAGAAAAACCAAAAGCAAAAACTCAAATAACAATAAAAAAAATTCATAAAATAAAGATTTGTTTTCTAGAGCATTTTCTAACAAGAAATGATGAAAAATATAGATATGTCCTTTGATAATTCTCCAAGTTTGGAGGAATTGAAAGTGGAATTGTAGGGGAAAAAATAGTGATATTGCATTGTTAACTAAGATGAGGGGGGAGATTCCATTGAAAAAATAATAATAATAGAGGAAAAATACAGAGCAACAACAAGAAGAAGAAAAAAAAAAAGAAGAAGAGTATGATGAGGGAATTTATGGACAAAAGTTTTGATTTCTCTTTGGTTTCTAATTTTATTTAACTACATTCTTGTAGAAAAATGTAGTTGGTTAATTGTGTTTTTGTTCATTACCAAGAAAACAAAAACTTCAAAGGAAGAAAAACTTTCTAAAAAAAATTTCAATCCATATTTTATTCAAACAAATATTGGTAGAATTATCAAAGAACAGACATATGAAAGTTCAAAAACAACATAAGATACCCCTGACATTTGAACTCAACTCTGCACCTCAAGCACAGACATATGAACTCAGTAAAACAACTCTGCACCACCAAACACAAACATACAAACTCTCCATACATATAAACTCCTCAGTCATATGAACTCTATGTTGGGTTTTATGTCCTAAAACCTGTCGATAGTAAATGTAATCCATTGATCATTATTAATAAAATATTATTATTCCAATTTCAATAAAGTGTTATTGATTATCTTTTTCTTATTAACCTAAATCCAATAACTAACATCCTAAGCTGCTTTATGAGTCTTGAACTGAATGTGGAGACATACAGAGATCAATATTTGAGATACATCTTAAAGGGTCTATAGTATAAGATACGACTGGAGTAACTTATCTTGGTAACAATATGGATACGATTCATTTTGTATTTGATACAAACAGAATGATCCAATGTGTTCGTGTAGGTGACACACAAGTGAGAGTATCCTATGCAATGAGTTTTCATAAGATTGGACCACGAAATAGTAACCACTAGATATAACTCCGTTAACTAGTTAGGTTTCTATTTCAATGGGATGACCTATGCAACTTAGTCTTAATTCTGAGTGTTTTATGAACTCATGTTCACGAGAGATTGTCCTTTGGTTTGTACAGGTGAGAGTGACTAGATTGCCGACTCAATAAGCTTATCATTTTAAGGACAAGACCAAGTGGGGAACTGAAAACATAATCACATAGGATGGAATTCATTCCTCCCGACTTTAGGGTAAGTAGATGAGTGTTCCCTTAAATGATGTCTTCGAGACTTGAACAAAGGATCTTACCCTCTCTACGGCAGGAGAGAAATTTCTGTTTATTGGTTGGATCATAAACAAGTTGTTAATTAGAAGAGCATTGGTATTTAAGGACTTAGAAGTTACATAGGGGTAAAACAGTAATTTGACTAAGCTGGAGTTACAGACACTTGTGAAACATTAAATTGCTGTTATTGGTCTATATCCGTGAACACATAAATATATCTACAATGAGAAGAGTTCAACTGTGAGTCTTTAGTGGAGTGTACACAGTTAACGAATATTAATTAATGTGGTTAATGAGTGTAGCCAATTAATCTCATATCGTCGTTGTTTCTGATTTGTAGGTCCAATAGGTCCTCTTCCTAGCTCATAAAGGGTAATGAGGTCAATATATCTTGAATATAATTTGAAATTTTCAAATTGGCTTAGAGAATTAATATAATGTATGATGATACATTATAATATAAAGTTTATATATTACTTAAACTTTATAATATAAATTTTATTTTGGATGTGATTCAAAATTAATTTAATTAATTGATTAATTCCTTAATTAAATTAATATTAAAATAACTAATTAGTTATAACTCCCAAACGTTGGAGTTATTTTGGGGTAACGTGGGATGCTCCTACGTAAACCCATAATTCTCTCTAACCTATTTTCTTGAAGAAAAGGGAGGCAGAACGGTTCTATAGAACAATTGAGATTAGAGAAGAAAAATTCTCTAAAAGTTTTTTGCTTTCCGTGAATTTTCATTCCCACAAGCCAAAACCTCAATTACTGAAAGATTTCAAATGGTGGTGGCCTCAAATTTGGAGATTTGTAGGTATAGAGATGACAACGATCGTAAGTTTTTCTTCTTCTCTGTAATTTTCTTTAGAAGTATGGCTTAGCCTTAATTATTATATAGTAGAATTTTGTTCTGTAATTTTGTCAATGTGGTATTTTTATTTCTCAATTATTTCAGTAATGGTTTTGTAAATTATTTTTCACTGTGCAAAAGCTCTTATCCTGTCACTCCAAACATGCTATATTAACTCAGCGCTCCAAACATCTCCTTAAGGTTTTAGTTTGATAGTTCAAAATGATAATTATAAGTAAAATGAAACACACAAGAATCATTTGATCTAGCATTTTTAAATAGCTAATCAATGTTGATATTAGTCGTTTTTTCTATAAACGAAAGACACATATCTACAAAAAGAAAAATTTAAAAAAAGATCTTCATATATCGACATTTTGTCTCCAAACTTGCATCTGATTAATTTTAAAAAGTAAAAACTAATGTATATATTCACATTGAAAGCATAATTTCAAACTACATGCAAAGTCTTCATCAATTATAAATCTCTAGAATCCTCTCTTCTTCCACAAAAAAATAAGGTAGATAAGAAAAAGACTACATCCATCGCCTATATATATATAGTGTACATCCAATTCAAAATCTGCCACGAAGGTCTTTATTCAAGGTTCTTGAAGCACAAATTTCATCTCGGAGTAACAGAGGTTTCATCCCTCTCTTTTTCTCTCTTTCTTTTTCCTTCTTTTTCTCCTTTTCTCTTGTATTTACAAACATAAATGGTAAGTAATCGATTATTCAACTAATTTCTATTCTACGAGATTTGGAATTTGTTTAACAATTTATCTATCCCAAATTAAGATTTTTTTTTCCTTTTTTTTTTTAGATTTGATTATTTATTAAGTCTCTAGTTTCTTCTATATTCAAGAAAAAAAAAATTACAATTTTAAAATCTTAAGAAAAAAACTAACCCATACATTTTTAATAAAATCAGACAAAATTAAAAAAAAATGAAAAAAAAGAGCAAGTCTACAATCCATTCCTCTAAAGAAAAATAAATGAAAGAAAAAATCAGTCTTGCAAGAAATGTTATGAATCCGAAAATGAGAAAGAAAGGTACGAGAGAATGAAAGAAAATCTTTGTGAAAGGAAGAAGAGGACAAACCCAAAAAAGTTTTCTCGGGTGAGAATGTCTCATCCTATAAAAGGATTAAATATCACAAATAGACTAATAGTTGTCTACCACAGTCCACTGTAGATATATTATGATATTTTGTAATTTTTTTTCAAAAAATTTGTCCTTTAAAATAATTTTCTTTTTTTATTCTGAACTAAATAATTTTCCTTTTTTTTTAAAGTAAAATTCATTTTCCTTCCCAAATTCAATTTTGAAATTCCCTCGATACACGTAATTTAATTATTTCATCTCCTAATTGGATTTTAGCAAAAAAAAATTAATAAAATAATACTAATTCAAGATAATTAATTTAAATACCTAAAAAGTTTGAAATGTCACAATTTGGTTGTAGTTTTGAAATGTTTTTAATTGAGTATTAATTAGTCTTTTAATTGGATTTTAATTAGTCTTTTTAATAAATTTGACTTTAAAGTAGGTATCATGATTACACAATACAATACGTTGGAATCACATAAAATACCCAACTAAACACATAATTAAAATGAAAAAAGAAAAAATATTGGGATCATGTAAAATTGCAACATGTGGATTTTAAATTTAAAAAAAAAAAGTAAAAATGGATAGTCCTCCGCAGTCCATCCCCAAATATTTTTTTTTCTTTATTTTCTATCCATATTTAATCTCAACAATTCAATGGTCGAGGTTAAACCATCCATTTTTATTAGCAATAATTCATTCATCTAGCCACTTTTTTTTATAAAAAAAAGTAAGAGAAAAATTTTCAGCAAATTACTCTCCACTTGATCCATCATTCAAGTGCTTAAAAAGGCTAAATTTTTCGTCATTCTTCTCAAAGTTTTGTAAGTTTAATTGTTGAGAGAAAATTGTTGGAGTGTTGTGAAGCAAAACTTGTGAATCTTACCTATTTAGAGGTGGTTTTTTTTTGGATAATTAGATATGTGGCACTAAATTTAGAGTCATTTTGATAAATGACAAACCTGAAAACTGTTTTGATTAGTAGCAAATCACGCGTGGCTCACGTGGTTCACAATTTGTTAAGTACAAAAATACCCTCATTGTAACTGTGCAATTATTTCGTTATTTGCACTTATGATACTGTAATTAGTTGCTAAAAAATGTGTTTCATTGTTACCGCAGTTTAACTATTTCGAATTGTGAAGTTATGAAACTGTAATTAATTTCTACGTTTTATATCGTCAGCTATCAAATTGTAACTGTTTCCTCACATGTCGGGATTTAAGAGTTAGTTTCAATAATTAAACAACTTTATTAGTTTTTATTAATTTTAATATGTCATATTATACTAATAAAATATGTATTTGTTATGCATTCGGTTAACTTTGCAATATTCAAGGCTTGAATCTTGGAAGTTAATATCATTTTGGAAATTAAAATTAAAATGAGTTTTGCTAATATGCTTTAATTTTTGAAATTAGAATTTTTAAATCGTAGTTCAACTTTCTTCATCCCTTTATGAATCTTAAATCTTTAAGAATTTTGTTCAATGGTAGATGGGATGAAAATAATCACTATCACGACTTCCATTTCATTGAAGTTTTTGTTCATTTGAACACATCTTTCAACCAGTTTGTTGATCTAATCAAATCTATCGTTTTTTCATCTTCTAAATATATAATTTCTCGATTGACTTTGTATCGTGATGACTGTAGCAATCCTAATGTTATTAGGATCGTTGAAGACAAAGATGTATTATGGTTGTTGTCTTTTGTTTCACATTCCTCCCTTAATGATGTTTCGATTGTTGCCGATCACGTTCCATCTTGTTAGCAATAGTAGTTATACTGAAATTATCAATATTTAATGTTTTTATGTCCCTTTGTCACAACATATTGCTTTTTAAAGTTTGTTTTTTCATGTTGTTTGTGTGTCCATTTAACTAAAATACTAAATAACAATTGTTGATCATTCTCTTTCTATTTATAGTGTTTTTTTCCAATGGTTCATGTTTTTGCCCACTAATTTTATGATTTCGTTTGTCAATTGTATTTTGACATAATCTTAAAATGTTGTGCAATGTTATAAAATGATGAGGACTATGATAAAACATAGTTGGTTTAAATCATATTATTTAGTTTAATAATTATTTTTGACTAAGTGTTTTTTT
>JBBPDJ010000001.1:16202789-16242190 GCA_037974625.1 Cucumis cinereus | reverse complement strand
GATGTACATAAGGTGTGTGAGAGTTGTATTGCATGTAGGGAAGCTAAGTCTAAGTCTCAATCGCATGGACTGTATTTGCCTTTACCAGCTCCTAGTGGGCCTTGGTTAGATATTTCAATGGATTTTGTGTTAGGTTTACCATGATCTAAGAGGGGGAGGGATAACATTTTTGTGGTAGTTGACAGCTTTAGCAAAATGGTTCATTTTATTGCATGTAATAAAACTAATGATGCTAAACATATGGTTGACTTGTTCTTTAAGAATGTAGTTAAATTACATGGCATTCCTATAAGTATTGTTAGTAATAGGGACGTAAAATTCTTAAGTCATTTTTGGAAAGTACTTTGGAAAAAACTTGATACTAAGCTAGTCTACTCCATTACGTGTCATCCTCAGACTGATTGACAAACTGAGGTCGTTAATAGAACGATGGTAACTATGCTTAGGGTACTAATAGATAAAAATACCAAAACTTGGGAGGACTTGCTACCATTTATTGAATTTGCGTACAACAGGGTTGTTCATAGTGTTACTAAATGTTCACCGTTTGAAATTGTGTATGATTTTAATCCTTTAACGCCTACTGACTTGTTGCCTTTGCATTCTAATGAGGTGGTGAATGTTCATGTTGAAGAGAAGGCCACCATCATTTGAGAGCTCCATAAAAAGGTTAAAGAAAGAATTGAGAAGTAAAATGCCAAGGTAGCGGAGAAGGTTAATCAACATCGAAAGTCCATGATATTTAAGGAGAGAGATTTAGTTTGGGTCCACCTTTGGAAGGAAAGATTTTCCCATCAGCGAGACTCGAAGTTAAACCCAAGAGGAGATGGACCTTTTCAAGTGATAAAAAAATCAATGACAATGCCTACCAGATTGATCTTAAAGGTAAGTATGGTGTGAGTACTACTTTTAATGTTTCTGACTTAACTTCTTTTGATGCAGATAACGAGCTTGATTCGGGGACGAATCCTTCAAAAGAGGGAGAAGATGATATGAATCAGGACACCCTTGTGTTACCTCCAGGACCAATCACACGTTCAAGAGCCAAGAAACTACAATTAGCATTGAATACTCACATTCAAGAGGAGGTGAACTCAGTTGCAGAGATTCGAGCAGCAACAATTGATCAAAAGATTTATAATTAGAATAAATTGATGTTACAAGATGGAACCAATTGAGATAAGAGGACGAATCCTTCAAAAGAAGGAGAGGATGGTATAATCCAGACAAACATCAAATTATTAATTAGGCTTTATTTAATAATTATGATGTATTTTAAATAATTTTCAATTTTCAATTTTTATCTTTTTCAATTTTATCTTTTTATCTTTTTTTTTTTAATAACTTTTTTAAAAAATAGATAATTTAGTCTTTTCCCATTGAATTAGGGTTTATTATTTAAGTCTTGCTTTTAGATTGTTTTAAACAGGTTTTTGATAAATAAAAATTTAGGGTTTTCTTAGAAAATTCCTTGGTAGATGACAGAGTCTCATCGCCGCCTCTTTGCAATTCTTGATTTAGGGTTGCAAGCAAAGATCATTCAGGTAAGTTCGATCACCTTGCTTGAACTTGGAGTGAGGAACTAGCTCTCCTTATCTCTTGGTCTTCGATCAAAGGGTAATCAAAATCTAATCATTTCCCTTGGGTTTTTGTCAAATTGATTTGGAGGTTTTAGAATTTGTTATTAGGGGTTCGCAAATTGGGTTCCTAATTTACAAATCCTAGGATTTTCATATCAAAGACGTTGGAAGTATTGGGCGTGCTCTACTACAACGTATGTATATATATATATATATATATAACGAGTAAAAATAGTTAAAACTAGTGATTTCATGTAAACTTCATTATATTTTTCTAAGCAAATATTTAAATAGTATGTTTATCAAGCGCAGTCACTCACTAAGCTTTAGCTTACGTTTTTAAAATAATTTCTATTTTCAGGTAGAGATTGTGATCCCAGAATCTGACCTATTGCTGCCAGTATGCTATCTAGTTTGTAGTTGTATGTCAGGATCTTTGAACATGCATTTTGTCTGTAAATATAGACTAGAGTGAAGAGTAAATTATTAACTAG
Source organism: Cucumis cinereus (assembly GCA_037974625.1). Classification (NCBI taxonomy): domain Eukaryota; kingdom Viridiplantae; phylum Streptophyta; class Magnoliopsida; order Cucurbitales; family Cucurbitaceae; genus Cucumis; species Cucumis cinereus. The sequence continues at coordinate 16,240,116 of JBBPDJ010000001.1, read as the reverse complement.
TCAGGTTAAAGACAATAGTCATAAATATATGTTTTTGTTTTACCTATTTTTTCATATTTAAATTCTATTCGTCTAAAGTAAGTAAGTTGTCAGTAAATATGGCTAAGATAGGTGTGATGTCTACTGACTTCGCACCATTCTTTTAGATATAGGGAGTAGTGTCTAGGGGAGGGTTTGACAAGGTATGAGTGAATTTCATCTTGCACCCTATGTCTCCAGCTACCTACTTGGTCTTACCCCTAAAATGGAAGCTTGTAGGCCAACGTCGTTGAACTTCTCTCACCCATGTAGATCTAAGGATAATCTCAAATAAACAAGTGTCCATAGTTAGCTTAAAATTAGATCGAGTTACCTAGGTCATCGAAATTCAAAATAGTTAGTTTTAAACAGTAAACAGTGTTATAAAGTAAAAGTGATTATTTTTATGGTTCGTTCTTATATAATCTCATTGCATAGGATGCACCCACTCACATGTCTCAATATAAATGATTGAGGATCACATTGTTTGTACAAAATACAAAGTGGGTGACATCCATAGTGTCTTCAAAATAAAGAACTCAACCCCATTCCTATACTATATACCATTTGGACTATTTTCTCGAACTCGATCTACTTTTATGTGACTACATAAAGTTCAAGTATTCCTATTATAGTCAAGGAACCTTAGTTTATTGGATTCAATGTTAAAACAAGCAAATCGATAATTCAATAACAATTTATTGAACAATACCTCAATAACAACTTTATTGAATAATAGAATATGTTTAACATTTACTAACCACGAGTTTTAGGACATAAAACCCAACAAATTCCCTACTACATCAACCACTAATGTGCCGTCACCATAATGTGATCTTCGCCCTATATGAATGGGTCGTATTCGCAGTGTTACTAGGATAATGTCCCCAAACTCTATCCATTTACTGTAGACCTTTTAGATAATAACTTGAGCATAAACCACTTGTATGTCAACCACATATTGTTCAAGTAACATCATATAAGCTTGGATCTTAGTTTATTGGATTGAATTAATGTTGTCTAATTGTCAAATAAAATACCTCTGATTTTATTAAATAAATAATTTGTGTTAATAAAACTACAAACCATGAGATTTAGGACACCAATTCCAATAGGTCGGATGCGGCCAGCAGTGGTCGCTGGAAAGTGTCAATAGAAGATTGGCAACAACGATAGCTAGAAGTTGGTTGACAGTGGTAATGTGGCTGGCGATCATTTGAGGAAGGTCGTCGTCAACAGTCACCAAAAACCAATCTTTGGAAGTTGGCCAACTACAATTGTCTGAAAGTGATCAGCGGACGACTATTTCTGGAAAACGACTGTTGAAAGTTGATAGTTGGCGGTCGACAAAAAATAGTTGATAGAGATGATGATTAGAGGTTGACTGGTGATGATCGTTGAAACACAATTGCCAAAAGTTAACCAGCGCCCGCCGCCAAAAACCAGTCATCAGAAGTTGGCCAGTGAAGGTCATTGAAAATATCGTAGAAAGTTGGTCGGTAACGTTTGTCGAGAAGAGGTCATTTGAAAGGCAGTTGTCAAATGTTGGCCAGCAACAGTTGTCAGAAAAACGGTAACTAAAAATTGGTCGTTGGCAATCATAAAAAAACGGTATTGGAGGTCGACGAACAGTGGTGGCTGGAGGTTCATCGATGACAGTCACCAAAATTGTTGTTGGTGGTGGCCAGTGTTTTTATTTTTTTTACAAATTAGGAGAGATTAACCATTAAACACTCAAATTCATTTTTCTAAAAGTTGATTTTAAGTGTTTATCCTAATCCAACTTATTTTATAAACTCGTTTTTCAAAATCTATTTTAGGTAGTTGCGAAATACATAGATTTTTTTTCAAAATAGATTGTTTTTTAATTTAATCACTTGAAAAGGCATTCCAAAACACCCGTTTGGATTCTTGAGTGATTGAACCCCATTTCTGATAAAATTTCTCTATGATTTTTTTTGTGTGCTTTGTCAACAGTAAGTAATGGATCCTGATATGGAGTTTTGTTCTTAATGAATGGTTTCATTAGTGTTTTTATGTGTTTGATGAAATGTATGAATGAGGGATGTCCTTACAATGATGATTATTTGAATGAATGTAAAGATTACTAACCTATATATGTCTTGGAAAATTGTCAGAGAAGTAGCACGATTAAGTTTTCAACTTAAACAACTAGCATCCTTCTTGGAAATTTGTTACAATAGTTGCTCTCGGTAATTTCACTCGAGATCAACCACCTAGTTTTTTTTTTGTAAATTTAACTTTTTCAATGTTATCGATTGGTTTGACTTTCTCGCTGAAATCTCAGCCACTATTAACCCCGAAATTCTATAATTTTTTCAAAATTTTATATAATTATTCCAAATCATATAGAAAATCTTAACTAATTTTTCAAATCTTTTTCAAAATTTAACTATCTCTATCAAACCCTATATCAAATTTTTACATTTTTTTTAAAATCTTTATCCTAATTTAAAATAATAATAATTTCAAATCCAGAATTGCAAACTTTCACAAATCAGAATTCGGTCACGTCGTTTCTATAAACAACATTCAAGTCGCCACATTCTCTCTGATTTGAAAAAAAAATTAATAACGCCGAGATGCTATATGTTTGGATATTTTTACCAAAATAACTCCAAGATTCTACATATAATTGGGGCTTTCTCAACTGGACATATTTAAAATAAAAAAAAAAAAAAAAGTTAATGTAAATGTTGGTGAAACCTCATATGCGTTTTTTGTAGCAATTTCCAGTATGTCTTCCCTGTTTGAAAGAACAGGTTCTAAACTCTGTTGTTTTTTAGGTTGTAAGATCCAATGATAGTGGTGATTTAGTAATGGTAAAGGTGAAGAAACAAGGTAGTTGTCCAGTTTTGCAATTAACAAATTTGAAGAAATGTGTTTGAATATGAGTTCTAAATGGTAAAGTTGTTGAGACAATTATACATGTCCATTGATTGATTGTTAAAGGGAAAATGAGTTTGAGTGTTAAGCTTAAAAAAAATAGGATTAACGTTCTAAATCTGCAAACATACATATTGAAACCCATTTAGCTAAATTTGGTAGTATTTGTTTCCATTCTATATTTTTCGTATCAAATACCAATCATGCATATAATAATTTAACAGTAACACAAATGAAAAATTAAATTAATAAAACTAGATATTTATCATAATTATTTTAAAAATCAATTTTACACCAACTTTTAACTCCCCAACCACGCTCTTAGTTACTACCACATTGGAGTTTTAGGGATAAATGTAAAGTCCCTTTTAGGACAATTTAAATGTTTTGCAAAACTTAATCCAACCAATCAACTCCTACACATCTCCTTTAATTTAACTTAAAATAAAGTCTAACAAAATCCCATAAATTTCAATTTGGGGCTTAAATGTGCCTATTCCATTCCCATACTTCCACGTGTTCACTTTTATCTAATTCAACATAACCCATTTTCCAACCACAGCATTAAGATAAGCTTTCAAATATTGACCCTTCATCTCTTATTTCCTTTTCATCCAAGCCCTCCATCTCCACCACATAATCCTCTAGCCTTTCTTTAGGTTTCAATTTACCACAAAAAAATAATTCCTCCCCCATCCCCAAAACCCACACTGAACTCAAATCCCTCACCGGACCCATCATCATCAATGGCCTCTCTTCACCAAACCGCCGCCTCTCTTCAGGCCAAACTCCTTCCAACCGTCCGAATCTCCCGAACCACTCCCGTAAACCTTTCCTTCTCCGCCACTTTTCCTTCTCGCGGACTCCGCCTCGGCCACCACCGGTCTCACGGCGGCGCAAGAATGTCGGCCACAGCCGCCGGAAGCTACGCCGCGGCACTAGCCGAAGTGGCGGCGTCGAACAACACTCTTGACGCGACAAGCAGCGACGTGGAGAAGATCGACAGCGTGTTCGCGGACCCACAGGTGTTCGATTTCTTCGCGAATCCAACGATTGGCGTGGAGAAGAAACTAGCAGTGGTGGATGAAATCGCTTCTTCGTCATCTCTACAGCCGCATTCAGCGAATTTCTTGAAGATCTTGGTGGATGCGAAGAGAATCGACATCCTGAAGGAGATCGTTACGGAGTTTGAATTGGTGTATAACAAGATAACGGACACGGAGCTTGCGGTGGTGAGTTCGGTTGTGCAATTGGAGCAGCAACATTTGGCCCAAATCGCGAAACAGGTGCAGAAATTGAGTGGAGCGAAGAATGTGAGGATAAAGACGCAGATCGATCCAAGTTTGGTGGCTGGATTCACAGTGAGGTTTGGGAATTCTGGATCCAAACTCATTGATTTGAGTGTTAAGAAACAGCTTGAGGAAATTGCTGCACAGCTTGATCTTGGCAACATTCAACTGGCTGTATGAAATTGAATTGCAAATGCATTTTGTGATTTTCTTTTTTTTTTTTTTTTTTTTGTTGAGTGGTAATTAATAATTATGGGTACTATATAAATATATAAATGGTGTAATTTATTGGAATTGCTTGGAATCCTTAATTTGGTAATTTTGTAAATTCTTGGCCGTAAGGTCGTGTTTGTTGGTAGTGGAAACTGGAATCAATTATACTTTGTATAAGGGGATAATCACCTATATACCATTAATTAAAGTATCAATTTGATAAATGGCAAAGCAGTATATTATTTTGATTTTAGCAAAATCTATGTAAGTCACGTGTATCATATTTTTTAAGTACTAAAATATCCTTATCGTCATTACAGTGTAATTATTTCAACATTTACGCTTATGATACTGTAATTAATTGTTAAAAATGTTTCTCATTGTTACTAATTATTTCTAATTATGCATTTATGAAACTGTAATTAATTTCTGCTATTATATATACTTATATCATATAAGTCTTTAATTGTAATTTCACATACTATCTAGGGTTTCTACATTCTTTATATGTATATATGTATGTGTACCATGACTCTGAATGAACAGAAAATACTATTTCTCTAAAATTATTTGTTTACATGGTATCAAACCATCTAGGTTTTTTTTAGGGTTTGAAAAATATTTGTTGACAGTTTAGGGTTAAACTTTAAGGTCATCTTCTAGTGGCCGTGAGGAAGTGTCGAGCTGTCCGCCTCCATTTCATCTCGCCGTCGGTCGAAAACCACCACATGTGAGATTCACACGCCACCAATGGTTTTCTTCTCGGTCCTCAGAAGCTATATTACTTATGAATTACATAAACACTTCAAATATATTTGTAGAGTCATTTTTTTTACGAATCTTGGACAATATTTGAGATATTAAATTCCAAGCCCCCATTTTTGTTAAGGTGTTTTTTTTTATTCCAACAGTAGTTTTGTAATATTTATAATAATTATGTAATAATATTGCCATTTTTATAAGCATAGAGGTACTTTTGAAAGAATTTAAGAAATTTTAGTGTAATTATTAAAATTTAGTCTAATTGAAATAGTAATTTTAATTATACTTTGAAGCTCTCTAAAAAAAAATGGTCAACGTGAGTTAATTAAATAGTAATTTTTATGGTGACCAAAAAAGAGAAAAAATGTGTTTTAGTATAATTTAGTTAATTATATAGTTGCAAGAATAGTATGGTATGACGGTGTAAAATAGTGTATTATATGCTTTATGTTTAGTGTATCGATAATTGATATACTTTATGTTTAGTATATTAATCTACTTGTATACTTGATATTTAATAGAATTGATATCAAATTTACCGTTTGTTATATTAAATTTACTGAGCTCATGCACGAGTTATTAATAGTGGATTTACTATGAATTCTTTTAAAATTATTTTAGAGTATTAATTATCTAATATACAATAGTTCAACTTCAACTTGTCGTATTCATCACTATTTGAAATGTATGTTGATACAATATAGATACAACAATATAGATACACCAATGTAGCACTTGAAATTTAAATAGGAACGAGTGCTTATCTACTACTAATATAATATAATACATGTTTTTATAAGAAGTACTAATATACTAACGATATATCAATGTTATACATGAAATTAATTTTGAAATTGGCATCTACTATTGATACATCAATGTTATACTTGAAAAATTAATTTAGAATAAATGTATGAATTGATATATTGTTGATACACCAAAGTAAATTTGAAATGGATTTATAATTAGTGTTAATATACCAATGATACACAAATGACAAATTATAATTGGATTTTTAATGACTACTAATATACTATATTAATACATCACTGTTAAATTTTAAACGAATTTTGAATGAGTTACGATAAACTACTAATACACCAATGTAATATTTAGTATTATAGCTTCAACGAGTGATGATATAATATTGATACATTGATAATATACTTGATACATATTCTGTATCAGTATTTATATAAATTTAAAATACGAAATCTTATACTTTAAGTGTGTTATCATGAATAATATTCTTCATATTTGATATATCAATAATAATATTGGTGGTACGAATTTAAATGAAATAGAATCGATATATCAAATAAAAATAGAACTTACATGCCATAAAAAACATATCAAATTTTTAAAAATATAACAAAATAACTCAACGAAAAAACAAAAGCAACGTCCACCATGACACATTAAAATCATGGTATATTAGTTCCGTAAATGATCTACCTTATATAAAGTATGGGTTTATTGGTATACCAAAAATAAAGTATAAGAATTAACTAATATACCAAAAGTAAAGTAAGAGATATCTGCTAATACATGAAAGAGTGTAAAATTGGAGGGATAGAAAAATGAAAATCAAATTTAAATTTGTTGTTACATTTGCAAATTTTAAAGTCACCCGCCAGACCTGCAAACGTCTATATATATTGGGGTAGATTTAGTTAAGGTTTAAGTCTCTCTCAACTTTATGTTCTTTATATAATATATATATTACAAACCACCATAATATCAAAATTGTTAGATAGCCTAATGGTAAATTTGTTTTTTAACCTTTTATAGACATAGATTCAAATCCCACTCTTTACAGTTTTTTTTTTTTAATCTTTTTTTAATGTAAAGTTTTATACATACATACATAGATATATATAATCCTCGAACACTATTGGTACAGTTTGATTAACTTTTAAAGCGTTCATTTTTTAAAATAAGTTGTTTTTTAAACAATTGAGATATTTGACAACTATTTAAATCAACTTTTTGAAAAATGAGTTTAATAATTAAACTCTTTTCAAGAAAACACTTTTAACCTATTGAAATGACAAAACTACCCTTACATTACCCTTCACCTCACTCATTTTCAATTACTTTTAACCTAGCTTAAACTTTGAAAAATTTGTACGGATGACCTCCTTTTGGATGTTAGCTCACTAAGAAGTTACTGAATTGACCACAAACCAAGACCTCAATTACTCAGAGGATAGGAAAGGTTCCAAGTGGTGATGACCTCCAATTTGGCGATTTGTAGATTTAGAGACATTGATGACAATAAGTTTCATCTATTCTTTGTAATTCTATTTTATTTACAAAAGCATGCTTAACCATTAATTATTTTACAGTCAAATTTGTTTTTTTTTCAATGTATTGGTATTTTTATTTTTCCAATTAAAATTGAGTAATGGTTCTGTAAAGTCTTCTGTTGCGTAAGAGTTCTTATCCCTACAGTTTTAACTTCTTCAGTGTTGTAAAGTAACATTCACTTGCAGTTTTCTATTCTTCTATGATCGACCTCATTCTATTTGGAGTTGGAAACTTTAACACTTGATGATACGTTGAAGGAACTACTTTTAAGTCGTGCAGAACGGGTCTTCCCAGTATTTCATTATAAGAAGATGGGCAGTCTACAACTAAAAAGTCTTACCATTTTTACTAGTGATGTGGGACCTTCTCCAAATGTAACTTGCAATTTGATGCTTCCTTCTGGTTGCATTGTCTCACCTTCAAATCCAACCAGTGGAGTTGCACATCCCATTTTGTCTCTTATCTAATCCCATTTTTCTAAATGCTTCTAGGGTTAGTACGTTTGCAGAACTTCCACCATCGATTAGGATTCTGAATTTTTTTACATTAGCTAATACTAAACTAACAACTAATGCATCATTGTGAGGTTGATAAAAAGTTTTACCTACTTCTTTTGTAAACTCTATGGTGGGTTTTGTGTTCTTAATTTACAGAGAATTTATCTGAATACCTCTTGGTTCTTGACTTGCTTCACGAGCTATGAGTTTCTTTTTTCTGCTCAATTCTCCTCATGTTATATCCCCTAAAATACTCTTATCTCTCTTACAGATGCTTTGCGTTTGTCATCCTCTAAACTTTCCATGATCGGCCTCAGCCTATTCGATGATTGTGTTTGTTTCTCTTTTGAATCAACTGAACCTCAGACGAATTCTCCCAAAAACTCATTACGAATCAGGGTTCCAATCTCATCTTTTAACTGTATGCATTCTTTATTTAAATGGCCATGATCTCGATGGAAGAAACAATATTTTTGTTTGTCTATTTGATGTGGCCAAGTTCTCATTTGTTCTGGTTCTTTTAGGAGGTTCATATGTCTTACCTCCATATATATTTGCTCGACAGGAAGGGTAGTTGGGGGTGTATCTTTCAAATTTGGGTATGTTATTGAGTTTTGGTTGATCTCGATTGTCTATCCATTGTCGTTTTACCTTTGGTTGCATTATTTCATATTGCCCTATCTTTCTTTCAGGGTCGAGGCCAAGGTGATTGTCTCCTAGACTCTTCTGTCCTCTATTTTGATTTTATCAACTCTTCTGCACTCATATATTTTTGTGCTCGATATAAGTTTTTGCTTCTCTTTTACCTAAGGATCTTACAAATTTTTTGTCTCAAAGTCTATTGACTGCTTCAAATAGATCGACTAAATCAGTGTATTTGTCCACTTATAGAGCCTCATTGTTGAATAGGGTAATTTATTCTCTAAGGTTTCCTTCGACCCTTGCTTAATTGTCAAGAGATGCGTCATTGTTTTTCTTTGATCTCGCGCTTCTAAGAATGTGTGACAAATGCTCTAGTCAATTTTTTGAATGATCCAATTGATTTTATTTTGAGTTCCCTAAATCACTCCTTGGTTGGTTCAGTTAAAGTGAAGGAAAATACTCTACATTTGATAGCGTCTTGTATTCCATACATTTCCATCCACGATCGATATGAATCTAAATGCTATATTGTGTCTCTTATCCCATCGTAAGGTTAATCGAGGGGTTTTTGAATTTTGAGGGAACTTCCTCTTTCATTATTTCATCGGTAAAAGGAAGGATCTACTTGTTCAATTAGTGCTTCCAGATTTATCCCCTATTTCGAGGCTTTGTGACGTACATCCCTTTGAAGGCTTCTGATTTCTTTTTGAAGTTTCTTTAACTCTTCTTTCCAGGGATCCTCTTGTACCCTAGTGAAAGCCTCAGCCTCAACCACTCGCCCTTTGTATTGTTTCACCTTTTCTCGATCAAACTCCTTAGATCTGATTCAAGATAGCTTTTAACCGTCATTGTTTTCTTGTTTGATGCTACAAAGGAGGGTCGACCCTTGCCTTGGCCTTTTTCAAGTTTAACGAAGCTTCTGTGCAATTCTGATCTTATCTTATTACTTACATGTTTTTCTGATATGCAAATTTTGATTCTATCTTTATGCTTTTGGTTTTGGGGATCAATCTCTTCCTCTACCATTCGTTCCTTGGATTTCTCTTCTGATTTTTCTACTTTTGATTGATAGGGTTGTAGTTCTCCCATGTCTTCTATTAACGGTACTTTTTCTTTTGTCGGGTCTTGTATAAGTTCAACTTCTTTTTCTTTATCACGTGTACTTTCTTGTTGGTCAATTACTTTAAGCAAGTGTACCATGTCTTGTCCTATTTCATCTACTTTGGCTTTCAGTTTTCCATGTTTTTCATCAGAAAGTCGATCTTAGGGTCGAGGCTGAGTGATCTTCTCCTTTCAAATTCTTCGATGATGACATTCTTGATCTGATTTTTCATCATTGAGATTCATGTTTCTACCCTTCGGCTCATACTTTTGAAAAAATGTCTCTAAAACTTGCTTTTGAGTTTTCTTCCCCACAAACGACGCCAACTGTTGATGCCAAATTTTGATCAAACTAAACGTACTTGATCTCCACGGGGCAACAACGGTAAATTTGTATTTTAGGGAAAGAGAGCCCGTCTAAGCAAAGAGAAACTTGGACACCGATATGGTGTAAGCCACAATCACCTTGTTGCTTAAGTTAGAGATTGGAAGTAGAAGAGAGTATTTTGTACCAGTTGGAGAGCTTACCTCTCATATGCTTCCCTGAATTCCTATTTTTAGCTTTTGTCCCTCTTTCCTTTTTCTTGTCTAATTGGGATTGGTGGTTGGGCCACCTCTTCTAGTATCCACTCATGGCTAAGGCTGACCAACCCACATTCTTACCTAGCCCTCTTAGGGGGTGTTTGGCCCATGGGTATGGAATTAGGGGGGTTTGGCATTTGAAGCTAAACCCAGGTTTGGACAATGGGAATAAAATTCCTAGGATTAAAATTCCAAACCCATGGGTTTGGAATATGTTTTTTTTTTTTTTATAAAATGCCATAAGTTTTAGAAAAAAAATTTACTTCAACTTTTTATCAATGATCATTGGTGACCGTTGACAACAAACGTTGGCCAACTTTACGATCAACCATTGATAATCGGTAACAAACGTTGGTGAACATCTTGATCATCGACAACCAATCGTTATCGTTAATGATTGATTGTCGTGCCTATTAACAAATGGTCGTCAATGATCAAACAATCATTGTTGGCTGACCATTGGGTGTCATTTCCGAAAACTTCGTCGGCGAATTTTCGACCACCAACCCAACTGTTGCCAACCTTGAAAAGTTAATAAAACGAATTTTTTAAAAACTTTTTTTTTCTAAGTCATTCCAAATATATCCTTGATTTAATCCCAATAGTATTTTTTAAAATACATTTTCTCATTCTTCTATTGTTATTGAATGTTAAAATTTATTGTTTTTACATTATTGTCATGAAAGCCAATAGAGTAAAGAAATTGAATTAGTGGTACAATATATGAAAAAAAATCAATTATAAAATTGATACATTATAAAATTTAGGATATACAATTCACAAAAAAAAAAAAACTACTAAACAGACTCACCCCAAGCACGGACATAAAAAACTCAGAATTCCAAATCCTGCACCCCAAACACAAACATTTATAATTCCCAAGCATCAGAACCCCATCAGAAAAATCCATAAGCACTTAATTCCTAGGCATTTGATTCCAAACCTGCACACCAAACGCCCCCTTAGGGTTTTATCCCTTTTTAGCCAAGCTTATGTTGGGCTGGCCAACCAATGAGTTTTGTTAATGGGCCGACCAAGTCCATTTTCTGTTTGACCTTTATCCTTCGTTGCTTGTTGACCTTCTTACCACTGGTTCCATAATCCACCCATAACACTATCAAATATCCACTTTTAACTCAACTGAGGAGAAAATAAGTAAAGTTGTCAACTAGCAAAATGACAAACATTATTAAAGCACAATAACTAACATTAATTCAAATCAATATTAAAATGTGATTACTATAATCAACGACTCACATGTTGATAACATGTAATGTGTACGTTTATTCACCATGTATAGGTTCGTATTACATAATGTGTATGTAGATATACAACCTAAACCCTTATCAGTGAGAGAGTTGGGCCTTTAACATTAAACAATGGAAGGGTGGTGCGTTATAAAATTGAGATATGATCGAGGATTAATTCGTTTTTTGTTGTCTAATGTGAAAAACGAAAATATCTCTACCAAATGTATTGTAGATTTCTCAGGTGGTGATCCATAAGAGATGTTTGATTGAAAATGTGTGTTTTGACGAATTTATTTGTGAGTTACGGACCCTTAAATAGGAGTTGAGGTCAAAATGGAAACATACCTAAAAATGAAGCACAAACTGAAAGAGTTAAAGATTTTTCCCACTTTGTCATTTTTAATATGGTAACATATAATAGATTTCTTTCAAAACTTAGAGCTAAAAAGATCCAATTAAAGGAGGTGATCAATCATTGAAAATTCAAGGAACTAAAATTGTAATTTTTCAAAAAAAAAAAAAATAGTAACTACAAGTATTAGCTAAATTGCTGTGAAAATGAGAATTACACGAGAAAGAAAGAAATAAAGAAAGAATGCTACTTAATACTCCAAACTTAGTCGACGGACAATGCCTAATCATTATTCCTATCACATTTATAAGGTACTTTTTTGCATTGAAAAGAAAAATCAAATGTATTGGATTTCTTCTTCTTTGATGTCAAATATTTTTCCTTTAAGATATACATCTAATTATGATGAAAAGTTCGAAACTTAATAGGATGTTAAATTAAATCATTCAATTGAATTACGCTCGGTTTGCCAGACATATATGTGGGTATATGTTTGATATGAGACCAAAATTTGGAAAAATAATGGAAATCATTGATTAAATTTGTATAGTGACATATATTATTTGTTTGTGACACTAATACATATATTATAGTGAAATTACTTCATTGGTAAGAACAATAAATCAGCATCCCAAGAAACGCGCCTCAGGTTTGAACTTCGAAGTCACATTCATATTCTTTCTACATTAAATTTCGATAAACACTTTGACAAATTGGAGGATTTTGATGCATAATACGGACGGCCCCCCTGCGGGCGATATCTGTTCAATCTGCCATGGAAGATTCAACATCCCTTGTCAAGCAAATTGTTCGCACTGGTTCTGCGGTTGATTCTCTTTCTTCAATTCATTTTCCCTTTTGATGCTACTTTTTTTTCTTTATAATTTCATCTCTCTTGAATAATTCTGTTCCTCTATTTCATTTTCGTATTTCATTTCTTTGCAACTATCGTCTAGGTTTGTTCCTTGAAATTTGGTTGCTGTTTTTTCCTTTGTCCTCATTAATCACGGCTTAGTTCTCCGATATCATGAATTGTAATCTCTTCGAGCTAGTTTTTACCGATGGATAAATCTTAGATGAAACTTCTGTTTCTTGGTAATGTGTTTTAGAACCTCTGCATTAAGAGAGAGTTCAGTTCATCTAGCTTTTGTATCAGAAAAGGAACTTCATGGTCTCCTTTTCAACTTTGGGAACTTGTTGTGTAAGAAATGCAGTAAATCATGAGATATGCATGAACATTTGGAATGTTGGAAGACAAAGTTCTGCTTATTAGTTGTCTTAATATCCCTTTTTATGAGATTTGTTTGTAAAATATTTAAACAAAAGAAAAAGACATGTTCATCTATGAAGCTCACGGCATTTCTTCTTCCCTGTATGCAGGCAAGTGTATAATGCTTGTCTGGGATCATGGATCACCACTCCAGCCATGCAAATGTCCCTTATGTCGTCGGTCAATCACTTTAATAGTTCCTTCTGAGGTTTCTCCAATTCAGCAAAGTGACCCAGAGGTTGCACGCGTTCTTAACAATATTAGGACTTATAACCGTCATTTCGGTGGCAACTCAACTGATTTAAGTCAGGTATTTCTCTTTTTTACATAATTTCTGTAATGAACTGCTAGTTAAAAGTGATTGTTCAATATTCTTTGGAACATGAAAAAGGATTTTCCATGAAGAATTGACCATAGAGAGTGAGCATTGATTTGCTAGGGCATGAAGAAGGCAGGAAGCATCATTACATGTCCAGTGAGAACAATTGGGACCAAGAAACTGAAGTTAATGGCCTAGATATGTCTCCTCATATGAGAAGATAATGATAGTTTCATCAACAAATTGAAGGTAGGAATTAGGAAATGGACGTTGGACATATCATGCTGATTATTCCCCAATTCAAAGCCTTTAATCAAAGTCCTGTTTTCAGCAAGATTCAACATTCTACTAAGGCAATTCAACACAAGAATAATGAATAAAAAGGAAAGGGGATAATGGGGCACCTTGCCCAAGCTAACACTCTTCTCCACAAAGGCTACTACCTGAATTCCCCCTAACGTACAAGCATTCCCGGTCACTCTCAAATCATGTCCCACTTTCTCTAACTAACCATCAGGTGTTCCAATTCCCTTTCTGCCCCTCCTACTATAAGTTTTCGTCACTTGGGGCCTCACATTTTTCCTTTGATGATAATGGATCAATTAGCTGAAGAGAGACAGCCTCTAATCTACTAGAATATTGTTGACAATGTCTTAATCAGCTTTATTGTAATCCTTCCATTTTTTTTTTCTGCTTCCACTCATCAATTAATTCACATCCAATAAAAGATGCATCGATGATTTGATGACCGCTTGCAAAAATGGATTGATTCTCTGTGATGGTGGATGGAAGAACTTTTTTAGTCTCTTTGATATAACTCTAGGAATGATCTTATAGAGATAAGTGGTGAGGCGAATGGCCTAAACCTACTGATTTGGCGTCAGTCTTTTTGGGTATGAGGCAGAGACAAGTTTCGTTGAGGCTAGCATTGGTAATATCATTCTCAGAAAAATCATTGAACACCCCCTTGGTGCCATCCTTGAAAGTGTTGCGGGAGATTTTTTGTTGAACAAATCATACACTATGAATTTTCTCATCTGAGAAAGGGAGTTCCAGCATCATGCTTGTTATGGGGCTGCAATTAATGGAATGTGGCAGAAATCTGTTACCAACTTTTTGAGAACAAAGTTGGTGGTAAAAATCAACAAAAGACTTTTACAAATCAGTTTCTATGTCACCGTCAGCAAGGAAACTAACCATTCTGAAAGAGTGTGTTTGGCCCAAGGAGTTGAGAAGTAGGAGTTGGGAAGTAAGGATTTGTGAACTCCACTTCTTGTTTGGTCCAAGGAGTTTGTAGGTCTCACCACTAAAAGACATCAATTTTATACCTTATCAACTCCTTACATTGTGGGCTCTAGGAGTTCACAACTCCCTAAACTTCATAACTTCTTACTTCTCATTATTCAACTCTTTATCCCAACACCCCCTAGAGGATTTCAACGGTTGTGTTCTTTCTACATTTTGCAACCATAAGACAATGGAAGAACGCAGAAATTTCATCACCATCAGCTTACCGATAGGATTCACTGTGCTTTCTCTGCATAATCCCTTCATTTGCAGCAATGGGGAAAATTCAGATCTACTAGCTATGCGTGTGGATGGAATAATGTTTAAAGGCCCATTTTCCTCATTTGAGTCAATGACTTTTTATACACTAACTGAAGCTGACTTTTGTAGTTAGAGTCAGTGGATGAATTCCAGTCCTTAAAGAGATAATTTTAGGCATTTCATTTTCTGCTTAAAACCACGACCCATCCAATCCACCATGCTGTTTTTGGTCCACCAATGTTTCAACATCGGAGCAGAATCATGATGTGTTTCAGCCACATATTAGCAAATTTGAATGAAGTAGGACCCCAATTCTCTTCTCCAGCCAATAGGTAAATGGGAAAACTTTTTTAGGCAATTTGTTCCAGCCTTTTAACCGACAGAAACTCAAATTTGGATAAGATTCCGTCCGAAATGAGAAATTTATCAATAAAGGTACGAGAACCAAATTCTCTACTACTGTACCATGTGAGAGGACTGTTTTACAGTGGCAGTAAAGTGATTAATGGGATACATGGCTCTACAAATCCACTTCTCCTTTACCATCAACATTAAAGTCTCCACCGAGGATCTAGTTATTGCCACAGGTACGATAAGACATAAAGCTCTTGCCAACAAGAAACACTGTTAGATGATGAAGATGGGCCATAAATACCTGGTGACCAGAACCTAAAATCATCAGCCAGATTTATGTGGAGGGAAAGGGTTTATGTACCTTCAATAGCATCCAAAACAGCAAAAGATGGATCATTCCAAAGGATGAGAATAGCACCAAAGAGCATACAACATTTAATGGAAGACCAACCAACATTCTTAGAATTCCAAAGTGACTTAATAAATCTCTTATCGATAGAGGATTATTTAGTTTCCTGTAAAATCAATATAGTAGGGTTAAGTCCGCAAATAATAAATTCTTTAATAATAAGCACTTTATTCTTCCAAGATCCCAAGCCTAAAAAGATAATTTAGACGAAGACGATGTATCCTTTCCATGGCTGTATCTTGGGTTATCAATTAACTGTGGAGTTATTTTTAACTTGAAGTTACCTTTTTTCTATCTATATTCTTATTCCTCATACACTTTTCTCGGAGCCTCTTGAATATTCTGTCTTTGAGTGTTGTCAACCTACATGGAGGTAGGAAACGTGAAGCAGAAAGTCTTCTTTTGGAAATTGCTCATTTTGACAATAAATCAGAATTGAATGCTTTGTCTTCTCATGAGCTTCAACAGCTTTTGTACACAAAAAGTGAGCTTATGGGTCTTTATTTGGCTGAGGAGAGAAACATGATTCTGTAATTTGCAATGGCTCAAAGTAGGTGATGAAAATACAAAATTCTTCCACTGTTTCTTGGCAGAAAAGAAAAGGAAAAGTTTAATTTCAGATTCGTGTTCTTTAGATGGTTGCTTTATTTTGTTCATTTAGAGGAATTAAAGTTCAAATTCTTGTCTTTTTCAAATCGTTATATCAGAAATGTCCTGTGGTTTTTCTCCAAATCTTTCAATGGTTATGTTCTTCAGTTACTATTGGTTCACCATTGACTCCAAAGATCAAAGTTTTGTGAGTTAATGCAATTAACGTTCTTTCTGAATTTTGGATGAAAAGGTTTCAACGGATCTATCTCTTGGTTCGACTGTTTTGAATTAACTCGCCTTAAGATTTCTTTCTAGGTTGTCTCTCTAAGCCTTTTGTTGAATTTTCATTAATGGATATATGTGTTAACTGGATTGCATTCTTTCATCCTTTGTAATTTATACTTCTTTTTAGCTTTCTTTTATTATTTTTGTTTTCCTCCCTAGTGGAGTTTATATCTTTTAACCCTTAGTCTCTTTTCATTTCTTCAGTAAAATGTTTTGATTCTTATTTAACAGAAAAGGAAAATGAAAAAAAAAAAAAAAAACAGAAGAAGAAGAAAAGAAAAGCTACAAAAGAGAACATCCTAGAGACGGGAATAGAGGAGAAGCCTGCTCAATGAAGTATCATTAGCTTTCCAGTCATTAGTGATCATTAGAAAAACAGTTATTACAAAAGAATTTGGGATGGTTTTAGCACCGCCACAATGTGGTAAGTTTCATGCTATTTGAGAGGATTTAAAAGTTTCTTTCAGTACGTATATGCCGTAGTAGGCCTTCAACTGTGCAATTCCAAAGGGTTTTGGTCTTTCATTTGAGATTCCAACCTCTTAAAGCTTCTGCAATCAGGAAGGGAAGCTTCCTTTTTGAGGGAAATGAAGTATAATTCAAAGAAAGACTGGCAGAAGGGTCTATTTAGCCCAAATGTCCTCCTCAAAATGAATTCTTTTGCCAGCTTCCACCTTAAACTTAGAAGCCTAAGGAATAGCTCATTATTTAATACCTTGTATTTTCTTGTTCACCATATGTGACCACCTATTCGGATTCAGCTGAAGCCCTTATATATGATCTTCTTGTTCTCTACAGAGCAATATATCCTCTTAAGCAAAAGGCAACAGCCCTTCCATAAGGGATGCTCTGTTCCTTTGCAATGGAGTCTCTACCTGAGGGTGCCTGTAAACTGTAGGACGAGCAGACTCTTATTGTTGAGATACTCTATTTTCTAGACACACCGATATACGTAATGCATTTTGCATCTAGGCTATTGAATGTTTTATTCTTAAAAATATAGGGTGCAATATATTAACAGGGAGCTACTTTACCCTCCTCTTCCTCTCGTTTTTCCTCAGCAAAAGGGTCCAGGGCAGAATTAAGAAAGAAGAAAGGTTTACTTTTTCCTCACTGCCTTAAACCATTTCCAAAGTATTTTATTAGAAGGAAAAAATAAAAAAAGGTTTTGGCTAAACGACTCTTAAAAGCCTGGATTGTTGAAGATCAAGTTCAAGTTTTGTTAAAGGATAATCAGGCCCCCTCTCTCTCTTCAATTCATTCCAGTAGATCCAAACTGAATTTAGAGATTAATCCAGATTTGTTGGAAGTAAGTTGCACCCAAATTCAAGCTCCTGATTGTTGGTTTAAAAGAGTTTCTCTTCGTCATTCTCACTCTTCTCAATTTAATTATTTTGAGGTTTCATTGCCCAACTCAAAGGTTAAATTTTTTAAGGGCGTACCGTGTACAACCCCTCTCTCAATTCCCTTAGAAAGAAGGGTGATTTTTCTTTCGAATCCCCTTTCAGTGATAGTGGTGAGGAAGTAGATCAAATGGGCAGGTCAGACGAGTTGCAGAGACTGCATTAATTCGAGCCTTTTGAAACAGACCTCAATGCCCTTTTCCAATGTGACGATGAAATAAAATCTGAAAATTCGCCTTCAGTTTCTCGCACATGCCCCTATTCATGTGTTATACCTGACCATCATAAGTCAATAGTGGTAGCATGCGGAATTACCTTAATTTGATTGCTCATCTAAATGGCTCTGAAAGTTATCTTAGAAGCTTCCCTTGGTGTTTTGAATATTTTGGCCAATTAAGTTCTGAGTCAGCAGGTGGCATCTTTCTGGGTTTTGCTTTCTCCTAACATTTTGAAGTTTTGGAACACAAACTTTTAGTTTCGAATGGGCTCCTGTGTGAGAGACCTTGTGTTTGGCTTTCTCATTAGCTTTCTAGTTTTGTGTCAACTATGATTGGACTTGTTTAGCTTGTTTATTCTTTGGGTTCTTTTTTTTTCCGTTTTGCAGTCTTTTTCCTGACTTTTTAGCTTCTGGTTTTGTCTTTTGTTTGTATTCTCCCTTAGTTCTTTTGTTCTTAGTATAATACTCATGTACTTTGAGCTTTAGACTTATATTAATAATAATATTGAGATTTGTCTCCATTTAGGAAAAAAAAAAAAAGGATCTACTTTGTGAGTTGATATTTGCACTAAGAAAAAGCAATAATCTCTGATGTTTGTGAAAGAAACTTGTAAAAAAATGAAATAATTGAACTAATGGTTTCGATCAATTTATGTATCTTTTTGGCTAAGAAGAGCTTGATTCCTTTTAAGTTAATTAAATCACAAAAACTCAAATTCCCTTCTAGCCTGGATCTGATTTTTTAAAACCTTAATGGGGCTTTTGGTATTCTGTTGTGGTAGTTAGTGTGTAGGTATGGTTTGTTGAAATTTTATTTATAGAATGTTATTAATTTAGATTATTAATTTATTTGTTATCTAAATTCTAACTAGAAGATATTTACAAGTTATGGCAAAATTTTCTACATTTCTTATAGTCTATATAGACGCTTAGAAAAGTCTATCAGTGATAGAAACTAATACAAGTCTATCAGTGTCTATCAGTTATAAAAATTGATAGAAGTCTATCCTTGATAGAGGTCGATAGAAGTCTATCATTGATTTATTAATAATGTATTTAATAAATCAATATTTATTAATAAATGCAACCTAAGCTACTGAACTACGTTCTTTTCTTCTCTACAGCGACTGCAGGACCTTCCTTTTCTCCTGCGGAGGTTACTTCAGGAACTCCTCAATCCACAGAGATCTCTTCCTCTTGTCATTAGAACACGTGTTTACATTGTAGTTAAGTCAATGCCTCAACCCAACTTTCTCAACATCAATTACTGCTTATTTAAGTTATTTTAAATTAAAATTAACTTGTAAATATCCTCTGTTTTTATTGTTCTTTTATTTATCTGAATGACAATTGCTTTCCCATGAGAAGTCTGAACAATCAAGAGAGACATTTCTGGTTGATTGAATGCCATTATAACTGCTGTAATTTGTTTACAGATGGTGCTAAGTGTAGTCTACACTGTGAGTCCCATCGATATCATACCAGAAGGTAATATATATATATATATTTCGCCCCAGATGCCTGTTTGTACTTTCTGTTGGTTTATTGGTTTCCTTATGAATTTGTTTTTCTGTTTTGGCTCGACTCCTTATGTGCAGCATTACTAGGATTATTTGGACTGGTGGATGATTTCCTTCTACTGCTCATCTGCTTCCTTTACATTGCTGCTATATATCGATCGGTACTCTATAATCGCCACGGAGGGAATTGAACTTCTTTCACAGCTTTTCCAAGAACTGTAAGAAATCAGAGTAGCCATTTTATTATTATTTTTTTTGGGGGGGAGAGGGGGGGGGGGGGGGGGGTGGTTGTAAAGCCAAACTCTTTCATAGTTTTTCGAGTATATTGAAATTCAAATCTGTTGTTTCATTTTGTGTTTGGGAATGTGAACCACAAAAACTATGTTTAGAAATAGCCATTGTAGATATGTGCTTGTGTTTATCATTTGAGTTTAGCCTCTAGTTTAGGCTTCGCCATGATGAAGCATCTGAAACGTCACTGGCTTTAACTCAAAGTGATTTGTTGATGTTTGGTTCTTTTGCTATGAAGATGGGATTTTGTAGACAAATCACTTGAGATTGTGAAACGTGATTTTCCTTGCATTCCCTTGTTAGTTTCTTACGCTGATGGAAAAGTTTTCTATATTTTATGATCCAGCTCAAAGTTGCACACCAAACCTACGACGCAAAGCAATTGCAATTTAGTTTCGCTGGCCTATGAAAGAGGGAATAGCAAATGCAATACGATCAAAACCAATGCTACAAAATATAATTTGTTAAGAGTGCCGTTCTCTAACAATGGTACCCTAAACTTCATGGATTGGAAGCGTGTTGCATCAATTTGATGTTCTTTAAAATAAAACAATAAATAAATAAATAATGTTCAAAGTATTGTGATCTAAAAGAAAGTAACAAAATGTTTTTAACATTTCTCAAAATATTTGCTACTCAAGGGCTAATTATTAACCTCATACCTCTTAAAACATTCTTATACTTCAAATATTTATTGATAAGCAATGATTGGGTGTAGCTTGCATCTAAGCTCATATTTCTCCTATTTTTACATAGTAACGTTATGTTATTTTTTTTAATTTACATATGACAACCTTTTGTCTGCACAAGAAATCAATAGAATCTAGAGTAAACCTAATTTTTTTTTCTTTATTCTTATAAAACGTCTTATAATACATGAGTGTATGAATTTCTCAAATTCATTTGACATTTATTCTATAAAGGTAAGAATGAAAATATATCTTAAAATTGCATAAAATATATATGTATATATGTAGATATATGTAGATATATGAGATATATGTAGATATATGAGATATATACTACATATATGTAGATATATATATGTAGATATATACTACATATATGTAGATATATATATGTAGATATGTATATATGAGTATATATGTGTATATGTGTATATATGTGTATATATGTATATAAATATATGTATATATGTATAGTAAAAATGTGGATTTATTCATATAGTACAAATGTCGATTTATTCGTATAAATGTCGAGCCATGAAAATATACATTTGTTACTAGTTTGGCCCTTCTATCTCTTGCTTTAGAAATTTAGGCCACATTTACCCCACTGAAAATGTAATAAATCAATCTTACTAGTTTGGCCCTTCGGTCCCTTGCTTTAGAAATTTAAACCATGTTTATCACACTGAAAACGTAAATAAATCAATGGTAATGTGAAAAGTGGGTCTCATCGAACTACATTTGGTGTTGTTTACTTGTGTTTTGCTGTAGCATCCCAAATTTGATGAAATTTTATTTTAATTATCTTGAATTAATTAATGATAAATTGGTTTATTTAAAATTAATTTGATTGAGTATGTTAATTAATTTAGTTGGAAGTTTAGAGAAAATGTAATTGGTGGAATATGGATTAAGTTGTTATATATATATATATATATATATATATTTAATTGGAGAAAAAGTCGTTAATTATAGGGACATTCAAAAAATCCAGTAACCCGACCAACCCGGATTACCCAACCCAAACCATAAGGGTTGGGTTAGGTTACATTTTATTTTGGGTTGGGTTGTAAAATATTTTAAAAAAGAATTTTTAACCTTAACCTGATGTCGTTACTTAAATAAAAACTCATAATCTTAACATAAAGACAGTTCAACCGTCGTTCAACTCATACTGAAAACATCAACATAACAAAAATATAGCAGAAACATTTTGTCGTACTAGTTCCCAAAGACATGGTTACGGGTCCTTCCTGTCCTTCACCAACTTCCTTTTACCTTTGCCTGAAAAATAAACATGGAAATGGTGAGTATAAAAATATCCAATAAGGCACCCACTGCTGGCTCACTAGGTAACCGTTAACTTCCTATTTAACCTATACTATGTGAAACATCTTAATGATTCCGAAGGAACACACATAACTGGCTAGTGATCCCGAAGGAACACTCATGTATGGCTAGTGTATCCGAAGGAACACATATCTGTCTAATGAATATGAAGGAACACATATCTGTCTAGTATACACGAACGAACACACATACATATAGAGTATATGACTAATATATAAAGTTAACAACCACCCTAGTCCAAAACATGTATTCTTAGTCCAAATCAAACATAAGCATAATCATGCAAGTTTAAATCAACGTTCACATTCAGATTACATATTTATCATATTTTACGGTTTGTCCCATAACAAACCATAAGAACATAACATCACATAAACTCGTAGGTTTTCAAATCGTTGTAACATATTTTAGTTTAATTAATAATTTTCCATAAAAATTATTATTAAAAACAACTTGGACTCATCTCATGATCAATCAGGCTTATCAATAATAAATTATTTCAGCTGTCACATAAACTTTCTTACAGCCCCACAAACATCTTACTGTCATATAGAAGCATCCTTACTATCACATAAACATCTTAGTAAGCATTCTTACTGTCACATAAACATCTTAGTAAGCATCCTTATTGTCACATAAATTACTGTCATATAAGCATCTTTACTGTCACATAAACATCTTACTGTCATATAAGCATTCATACTGTCACATAAACATCTTACTGTTATATAAGCATCCCTACTGTCACATAAACATCTTACTGTCATATAGACATCTTTACTGTCACATAAACATACTTACTACTGTCGAGGATCCAGTAGTAAATCCTTTACCTCGAATTTTTTTTATTATAATTTTTTTAAAAATTGATGTAACAGATGTATGGCATTTATGTTTGACATTTTGTTTACTCCAAAAATTTAACTTTTAATGCAAAATGGAAGAATGAAAAACTTGTCAAAATTATGAAAGAAAAAAAGACTCATCCCGACTCAACCCAAAAATTAAGGCTTGGGTTGACCCTTTCACATTGAATCGATAGGATTCAATTTTTGTCAACCCGAGAACCTCGGGTTGATCCATAATTTACTTTCTACTCCGGTCCAACCCCGCTTATGTACACACCTAGTTAATTGATGAGAAAAGAAGAATGATTAATTAATTAATTAATTAATTAATTGGGAAATATAGTATTTAGTGTGGAGAAACAATAATAATTATATATTCTTTCTCCACACTAAATACTATATTTCTCCAATTAATTATATATATATATATATATATATATATATATATATATATTATGGAGAAGTTAAAAAATGTGAATTAGGGTTTTTTTTAGGTTAATAAATACGCTTAGGGATGCATGAAAGTGTTTTTAAAAAATTGAGAAAAACAAAATTAAAATCCCTTCATTTTTACGTCGGTTGCCGCTCCTTTCACTGGTGTTATCCAATATCCAGTTGGCCAGAGTTTCTATGATATGCACCTTAAAATTCTGTCGTATCTAGTATAACCAGTTGCTCTATCCACGTATTGAGATTCTTTGATGCACCAATATGGCCAGTTCAATGCAAGTTTTTAATGCATACGACTTCTTAAGCTCATGAAAATTCTCAGAGTTCTTAGGATGAATATGTTAAAGTACTATTGATTTTCAACATATTAAATGTCATAGTTATATATGAAAGTGGTTCACATTTCTTGAGGCATCAATTCCAATTATGCCAAATGTAACATACATTTTTAAAGACATTATCTCACGTCACAAAAAGTGATATGTGCTCGATCAGAGTATAGTGTAGCTTTTCACTGATATTACGATAGGCAAATAGATTCCTTGTGCGTTACAATCAAGGAGTTGAGGTTCTCACTTGCTTCTTATGGAGGTTAGGCATGAGGGATGAGAGTCATTCCACAGCGAAAAATAATTCAGAACCATTACTCAAATTTAATTTGAAAAATTAAAAATACCAAATACATTGGCAACAAATTATAGAAACAAATTTTACTGTAAAAATATTTAAGGTTAAGCATGCTTTTCAAATAAAATAAATTACAGAGAAAAGAAACCTTACTTTTGTCGACATCTCTAAATTCTACAAAACACCAAGTTTGAGGCCACCACCACTTGAAATCCTTCCTATTCTTTGAGTAATAGAGACTTAAGGTTTTTGGGAACTTTTTGAAGACATTTGGTGCGTAGGTTCGGATCAAATGCCTGTGAAATTTTATTATGGATGTCTAATACCTGAGAATTACAAATATCTGTGTTTGGGGTGCAGAATTTGGAAATCTAAATTTCTGATGCCTGTGTTTGGGGTGTTGGTTTTGAATTCCTGGGTTTAACTAGTGTGTTTAGATTTTTTTTTTCTTGTGAATTGTACGTTCTAAATTTTATAATTTATCAATTTTATTTGAATTTTTTTTCCATATTTTGTACCACCAATTCAATTTCTTTACTCTATTGATTTTCATGACAATAATGTAAAAACAAGAAAGTTTAACATTCAATAACAATAATTTTGATTACAGTTGCATTAACATGAATGATCTAATTAGGAATATTACAAACCATCAACAAAATAGAACAAGTCATACAACCTGATGAGGTTTACGAAAGTTCCATTAAGCAACATTAAAAACGGTCTAAAAGGTTTCAAAAGTAAGCATAACCAAAAGGGTTAACGAAAGCGAAAGTCAAGTAGAGTTACATTTAGCCACGATTATGGTTGTCTTCTTAAGATACACATGCATTTTTTGTACTTCCATTCTGTTGGGTAGTCCAGGAATGAGTGCAACATTGTGGGATTAGGTAATAGAGACTCAGCTACAATTAAACACTCGTCCACGTGCATTCCAGGAATAGTTTGTAATTAAACATATAATTGTTTGCGTAGCAATGATTCCATTTCCATTTTTTCTTTCTGCCATGTAGCAATCTTCCCAATTTTCATAGAAGCTTCTCGCATACTTGTGCGAAATGTGTCCATGAGGTCCCCTGAATATGATCGTCTTTTCTTACTCGACCTGGATGATCATGCATCATGTGCCTTACTTGTTGAAGGGGATGACATGTCCTCCCCCAATGTAGGCTCGAGTCCATGTGGATTTGGAATATCAAATTCTTCGAGATTAATGTCCATGTCATCTTTCTCAATATCTTTTGCAGTATGCGAGTCCATTTCAGCTGGTGTCTTACATCTACCATCAGTAGCCCTATCTCTACTAAACATAATTTCCAAGTCATAGAAGTAAGAAAATGGTTTGTTCAATAAACCTCGAGCATTGGGGTGTCCCTGCATGGTATTAACAAAAGTAAGTGTATTATATTTTATGTTTACAGAAAGTATGAATTGTATTCATCGTCTTACCTTAGCCCATTCATCGAACACGAATTTCTCTGCCTCAATGCACTTTCATTCCTCATTTGAGCCAAATCCATTACACGCTGGCCCCATCACTCTGCTATGGCAATGTACTGCTTCTTCAAAATTTTCACTCTCGACTCTAGATTTGGAGTTACTTGGATGTTACTTGCAGAAATATTTTCTTTCATTAATTTTTGTACTTGTACCAAATACCCAAGTCTGAATGTGTCATTATTGACCTTCCAGCCACCTTCCTCCACTAGTTGTAAGGTACTCAACTAATGTCTTATCCTCAATGTTTGTCCACCTATGCTTAGTGGCTTTTGAATTTGTCGACGCCATCTGAATTAGCACATGAATTTTAGTAAAGGTCATGTATAAAAAAATTATAGAAGACATATACATAGCTTAGTTCTCATAATTTAGTGGAAACCTCCAATGTATTTCTGACTCCAATTACACACAAAAAAGTTCAATACAGATCATGTGATAAAACAACAAAATTAGATGAAAAACTAAACTACATATATTAGTCATACATTATTCCAATCCTCAAACATTTGATTTGCAAGATTATCCCTCCATTTAGTCCAAACATTAGTGGTTTTCATAAAGTTTATATTCTCAATGTTTATTTCACTTGAATCGCCTTCACCAAGATGTGCCTCCTTAAATGTTGGCTCGGAACCCATTTCTCTATGTATCAAGTTGTGTAAGAGGCAACATGTCGTTATTATCCTACATTGTATGTCAACGGGATAATAGGTTCTTTCTCGTCAATGACCCACCAACCCTTCAATGATCCAAATGCTCTCTCAATAACGATTCTAGCATAGGAATGTCTCATGTTAAATAGCTCTTTCACACATGTTGGTGGGTTTCTTCTATGCCATTCAGTTAGATGGTAATGTTGACCTCGGTATAGAGCGAGGAATCCTTCAACATTCAGATAACCAACATCACACAAATAGTAGTAACATGCCCATGTTGCGGCCATTATGAATTATTAAGGTACACTATAATAAATGGGAATATGGTCACCACTGTGTCGAGAGAATGCATCATCTTACTCGTGACACTGCATCTCTAAGTATCCTCAAATTGGATGCAGACCCTTCCCATCCAGACATGACAAATATGAACTCACCATTTTGCGAACACACACCAAGTACATTTGTGGTAACGTCACCCTTTCTAGACCTATACCTTGGGCGATCACTCACACTTAGATTCACCATGATGTGTGTACCATCTATGCACCTAGACAATTCTGTTAAGGGGTAAAAAAGATTTTATGCGTCATTCCATACAAGCACATGTCCATTGTAAAGTAGTGGGTGGGTCGATTATAAACCTGAAACCATCGCCACTTCTCGTGCGAACATGCATGGGTCACTGGATCAAGTTGCTTTAGAAGCACTTCATGGAGTCTATGAATTGCATTAAGAACAACGTTGAAGTGTCTCGACATTGTCTCACTGGACCTTACAAAATGTCATCAAGCTACACTATTCTTAACATCGTGTGCTAAAATATGCAAGAAAATCACAACCATCTCTTCGACGTCCACATATTAAGTGGCTTCCAAGAGCCCTCTTGTTCTTAACATAGTACACAAGATATCTTCGATCCATCCGTGTACTCTCTCGATAAGCTAGATCACTTTCATGATTAGACGAAAAATGTTAAGTTGCCTAATTTGGTGTCTAAGGTGTGGTGAATGATTTTCTATTCTTCTGTCTCCAAGTCTCATTATGATATTGAACATTAGCATCCATTGTTGTTGTGTTGCGCAAATGACAATAGGTATTGGAATCAACTCCTGTGGTTCTATGTCCATGAAATCTTAGTACTTTAATTAACGATAGATTCCTGACAAAACAAAAACAATTGAGTTCCTACTACACGGAACTCCTAATTTCCTAAATATTGTCAATATCCTAACATTGGGTTCCCTAACACAACAACAATCTACTTTGATGGTTCAAGCTCTTTTACTAGTGTGACATCACTAAGGTTGGTGTAATGTCCCCTAAATTTACAAATGACAAAGAACCATATCAATCTTGGTACCCATAATGCTAGTGTAAATCTAATTACTGTTTTTTTAGTTTTAGTAAAAAAAAAAATATCTACAATTTTTTATTCTATAGCCTATTTATTCCATAAAACTTAGTTATGAAGTTTGAAAATTCTTAATTTAGTTTTGCTTTTAAATAACACAATGATGTCTTTTTTTTTTAAAAAAATGTGTGATTTACTCGATTTTAAATTTTTAGTTTTTCAACTAACCTAAATCTAAATTTATAAAATATATAATTTAAAAAGTACAAGAGCATCTTCTTTTTTGTTTATTTATTTTTTTTATAACAAAGGTTTTAAAATATTGCTTTGTAACAAATTTACCAAGGATTCAAGAAGTTTAGTTAGTTAGCTTTTGTTTAAAAACCAAAGTAACAAAAATTCTTGTAACAAATTTGCTTTTCTTCTTTAATCTTATTTGTCAATTTTTACAACATATTTGTTTTCAGAGTTTGAAATTTAAATTTTATAATTTAATTTTGCTATTTAAAAACAAGTTAAAAACAACCGTATTTAAAATTAATTTTTTTACAAATTTTATGTAGTTAGTAAACTTTATTCTTTGTATAAAAAGTCAATATCACATTAACTACCATAGTTATTTTTTAGGCAATTTTTTTTAAGAAAAAAGTTACAAACATACTCATCTCAT
The DNA here is from genome assembly GCA_037974625.1 of Cucumis cinereus. Taxonomy (NCBI): domain Eukaryota; kingdom Viridiplantae; phylum Streptophyta; class Magnoliopsida; order Cucurbitales; family Cucurbitaceae; genus Cucumis; species Cucumis cinereus. The sequence goes on along the minus strand of JBBPDJ010000001.1, from coordinate 16,211,842 downwards.
TTGCTTTCTATAACATTTGAATATCATTGTTATTCTCAAAGAACGATTTCAATGCAATTTTTTGTTTATAAAAAACACGTGTGTAACCTTTTTGCTTCTATTATAACAACTCAACAATATAAAAAGACAAAGTTAATATTATAAATTACATTTCAAACAAAGTATTCTCAAAAGTTAAAATAAAAAAATATGACAAATATAACACAATCATAATATACAACATGAATGTCCTAACAAAGAAACTAAAAATGCAAAAGTACATGTACAAATGTGAGAAGGAAAAAAACACATTACGTAGTGGGGAGTCTAAGATAACTGAGTGTGCAAGGCAAGACAAGATGGACCTACAAAAAAAAAAACCAAAATAAAACAATCAATGAAATGGGATAAGTGTGAAAGTTATATTAACATGCTAGCGGAAGAGAATTGAAGTAAAACACTCTAAATTTTATTAATTTTTAAGGATTAAGCATGTTGGAAAATTTGAGAAAATTTGGGTTTTTGAACTCTTACCTTTGTAGCACAAAATTCTCCCTCAATTCTTGATGAAATTGGATGAAATCAAGTTGTAGACATCCACAAGAGTGTTCTATACTATCCTCTAAGCTTAGAACTTAACTGTGAGGTTTTTAGATTAATTTTGTGAGTTTTTTTAGAGAAGTTATTTTATGAACAATTGTAATTTTCAACAAAATTCATCAAGCTTCATCCTCAATTCAACACAATCAAATTATGTCTTTATTCCCAAACCACATATAAACTAACAATTAGTATTTAATTTGGCTATGATTAGGTGGGATTAGTGTTTGAAGGAGAAGAATACAACACATCAAATAAGGAGGTTACTCAAAATACAGTACAAGTTGGAAAACCCCACTTTGGCAAGTCAAACTTTTTGACTTTAAAAAATGAATTTCAAAAATTCATTTAATTTTCAAAAGTTGATTATTTTAATTAAATAATTATATTAATTAATCTAATTAAATAATTTTAATTTAATTAAAAATAATAATTAATTAAACTTTTTAGTTAATTTTAAAATTATATTATTATTTCAACCACGTATCTAGATCAATCTAATCGACCTAATTCGAATCCTTATTCGAAATTTCGATATTTAAATCTCATTTAAATGTTTTTCCCTCTCAATTTGTAATCGTTAATTATATCGAATATTATTAACGATTCATTTTCTCAACTAATTCGAACAATTTGAATTTTCAATCACTTTGTTCTAAGTTTAAATCCATAACGAGCTAGTAGAGGGACCTAATGGACCTACAGATCATGAGCTACATTGATCTGAGATTAACCGACTAAACTCTTTTAACCAAATTAATCAACATTTGTTAACTAATCGAAACTGTCCACTATAGTCCGCAGTTGTACTGTCCTCACTGTAGATATATTTGTGTCCATCCGATATAACCATAATTACTACGTCGATCCTTCATAGGCTGTTCGCAATTTCAGCTGGGTCAATTTACCGTTTTATCCCCAAGATTACATCTTGTTCCTTAAGCCTCAGTTGATCCTTTAACGAACAATTTGTTTAAGGTCCAACCAATAAACTGAATCTCTCTCTCAGACCAATGAGAGAGTGGGACCCCTTTGTTCAAGACTTGGAGTCAGCACTTAAGGGAACAAGCTATCTACCAACCCTAAAAGCGAGCAGGAGTAAATTCCATCTTGCACTTTACGTTCCCAACTATCCATCTGGTCTTACCCCTAAAATGGAAGGTATATTGGGTCATTGTTGATCAACTGCCCTCACCTATGCAAATCTAAGGATAATCTCGTGTGAATAGGAGTTCATGGTTAGCTCACGATTAAGGTCGAGTTACCTAGGTCATTAATAATCGAAATAGTTAGTTTTAATTTGTTAACGGTGTTATAACGTAAAAGTGACTATTTCACAATTTGTTAACGGTGTTATAACGTAACGTAAAGGTGCGGACTTATACAATTTCATTGCATAGGATGCCCCCACTCAAATGTCTTTACATGGGCCTCTTGGAATCACTCTGCTTGTACTAAATACAAAGTGGGCCACATCCATAGTGTCTCCAAAACAAGGCGCCCAACCTTATTCTTATACTATAGACCATTTAGACCACTACTCGAACTTGATCCTTGTCTCTGCATAAAGTTCAAGTACTCATTCTATAGTCAAGGAACCTTGTTTATTGGATTCTGAGTTTTTCATAAGCAAATTTCTCATTCAATAACAATTTATTGAACAAGACTTTAACAACAATTTTATTGAATAGAAAAAGTTAATATTTACGAAGCACGAGTTTTTAGGACATAAAATCCAACAAAGTGGAATTACAGTATAAAAATATGGTTGAAATATTATTGAAAGTAATTACCTTGTATACAATGAAGCTCACTTCATGATGGTTGAATGTAAAAGTAAGTATTAATAAAGAAAAGTTCGCATACTCCCAAAAAAATATCAAAGAAGATGAAAAAACAAAGTGCATTAATATATGAGAAAAATAATAGTATAAGAAAAAAAAACAAGGTAATAATAGAGAGTAAATTCTATATGAAGATAAATGGAAAATAGTTTACCACTCAAAGAGATAGGGAGTACTATGACCTCAACCTCAATGAAGTAAATTTTAGATGCAAAACAGAGAGATGATGTGTTCTTAAAGGAGAAGTGATCTATTTATATATAAAAAAGCGTTCAATTGGTAGTGTTAACAAATAAATTTAATTTTCAAATCACTCAACCACCTTTAAAAATGAAGAAATGAAAATGCTCTCTAAAATAAAAATAGCAATATATTTCTAGTTTAATCTCTCAACTGCCAAATATTGTAGGTAGAAGTGAATATGAAAATTAACGACGGTCAAATCACACCACATTTGTGAATTCTCAAATTAATACATGTCAACCACGACATAATTGAAAAAAAAATAATAAATAATACGGGAAAAATAATTTCTACAACACTAATACCAATCAAAACTGTATAGTAAAAAATTGGATAAAAATGTGGGTAAACTTATCATAGGTGCATAAAAAATCCAAGAAAATCTAAGAATGAATCAACCACATATAGTCCAAAATAAACAAAAAGAAGAAAAAACATTAACAAATAATGTTACTAAAATAACATAGGTCTCCAATAGGATTTGTAGCTATTCAGAAGAGAAAATCATACAAGAAATTACTCATCATCGACCTTAATAAAGAATTAGAAATTAACCTGCAATGTACATCAAAGAACCTCGTCCATAAAATCTCAATCATCCAAAATCAAACCTCTACCATGCCTCTAAAATTATGAAAATAAAATGTTGTCTAAAGAAATAACAACAAAAGAACCACAACTTCCAAAAAGCGTGGATTCTGTCATCAGAAGGGAGTTTTTAAGATAGTGGATTCTGTCATCACATTTAAACAAAGATAGTAGATCCGAAGTCAAAATAAGGAGATGTCGTTTTTGGTTTACCCATCACTTGAAACAAATCGAGAGAATAAAAAAAAGTTTAAATGTGAAGAAAAAGAGCAAAAAAAAAAACACACACTTGATTGAATAAAACAAAATGTTCTAAAATAAAGTTGAATCAGTGAACACCACAAATCTTAAACCCTAACATCGAACTTTGGCTTAAAAAAGTAAAAAAAGAAAAAATTGTTATTTTTGCGAGTAGATCGAAAGAAAAGGAGCCAAAAGACACACACTTGATTGAATCCTAAATCAAAGAAAAATTAAAACAAAAATGTTCTAAAAGTTGAATCAGTGAACACCAAAAACTCTAAATCCTAACACCGAACTTTGGCTTAAAAAAGTAAAAACAAAAAAAAAAAGTTGTTAATTTTGCAAGTAGATCCGAAGAGTAGAAAAAACATACACTTGATTGGACCCTAAATAAATTTAAAAAAAAAAGTAAAACAAAATGTTCTAAAAGTTGAAATAATGAATACCACAAACCCTAAATCTTAAAACCAAACTATGGCTTAAAAAGGTAAAATATATATATATATATATATATATATATATATATATTGTTAATTTTGCAATAAAAAAAATACACACAAAAAAAGGATTACGTACATGAGGAGCATCGGTAGACATTCAAGGCAACAAGGAGGTACTCACTTCGTGGTTTAGAAAAGATCGCAAATGAAAATCCATTTATTTTTCACGAATGTCACCTTCACATATTTTCCTTCCTTGCCTCCGATGGTGGTATTAGATGAGAAAGATGTGAAGTAGAGAGAAATTTGTCTAAGAAAGGAGAGGAAAAAATTAGGTTGTTGTGAGAAGGTAGAGGAAAGATGAAGAAGATGTGAAAGAGAGAGTTGTTGTGAGAAAGCAGAGGAAGAGATGAAGGAGATGTGAAAAGATGGAAGAGATGTGAAAGAGGGAGACTTCACGTAAGAGATAAGGAGATGGGAAAGAGAAAGAGAAAGAGAAAAATTGGAACCCTTATGAAATGTCATCCATTTACCCCATGGATAAGGATCGACTAAATAAATAGCAAAATTTAATGTTTACTATTGACAAATAGCAAAAAAAAATAAATTAAAATTATAAAAATGAAAAAATGAATTAAATATTATTAATTATAAATTAAAGACGGACCAAAATACCTTTAACTAATTTAAATTCAAATCCTAACAACTAAGATTTTCCTACTATTAATTTATTACAAAAATACTTATTTTTAACAATTTTGATGGTTACAACCTCCTAACAAACTAAAAGATTTAATTCTCAAAATACGAATAAATTTAAAATTAAAATTAAAATCAAAACCAAAAATAAAATTTTGAATTATTAGAAATGTTGAATCTAAAAAATATTTATAGAAAATGATTATATGGAAAAAGACAGATGGAACAAAAAGTTTAATTTTGTTTGAACTAACTTAACAAAATAAAAAAAATAATCATAAAAGAAAAAAAGAAACTAACCTAACAAAATAAATAAATAATCATAAAAAAAAATTACAGTGTAATTCAAATAACCTAATAAAATTAAAAAATAAGCATAAAATAAACAAAAGAATTACAGTGTAATTCAAATAACCTAATAAAATAAAAAATAATAATAAAAGAAACAAAAGAATTACTAATTCAAATACAAAAACTTTATTTGAGTAGAAGAAAGTAAAGTAAGATGAGTTGACATAAAAAATAAATTAAATAAATTACAATGTAATTCATTTTATCGAGTAGAAAAGAAACTCACATAGCCATAGTAATGGCAAGATGACAATCGAACACTATACCTCATGGCCAACTTTCTTGTCAATGGAGACAAGCTTCACGAGGAGTGAAATCGCAAGAGGAAGATGAGGGTGAGAGTGACAATGACAATGGAAGCACATGAAAGCTTGTTGAGAAAAAGGCAACTATGGCGTTCCATTGTTGATTTGTCAATGGAAGAATTTTGCACCTCTTTAGGCTTACCAAATTTTTAATTAATTCCCAAAACAAACTCCAAATCGAGACCTTCGGCCACAACAATAAACATCCACTTTAATCCAAAATAAATCCTCAAATAATTCTTTAATGGGTATCCAAAAATCCATATTAAAAATCCAAAACTAAACAACTCACACTACACCAAGCAAGTCAACCGGTGGCGGCACTGCACGATGGTGACAGAGATAGCGACTCAGTTTGTGGCGACGGAGCGAGGAAGCTCGTTGTCCAGATCGGTGCGTTCGTCGGTTGTGCGTGGAGCATCGTCGACGGCTAAGTGAGAGAGACCGGTGTGGTGGAGCTCGACTAGTCGGCGGGAAGAAGGAAATGAAGGGGGAGGCAACCGATAAAGAGGAATAAGAAGATTATAATTCTTTTTCTTTAATTTTTGGCTAGTCGTGCGAATAAGAAGAAAATCGTGTGCGAAGAAGAAAATGAAGGAAAGGGGGGGGCTGCACGGTGAAGAGGAAGAAGAAAGATTAGGAAATTTTGTTTTTTTTCTTTTTCTTTTAGTTTTCACGCGTTTCAAGTTAACCCTAATTACCTTATATCAAGAATAATAATAACATGTATTTTTATATAATATTTAATTCTTTAATGGAACAATATATTCATAAAGATAACATAAACTAGATTTACTAATTAAATCTCAATTTTTAAATAAAATATTAGAGATTTATTAATAAATAGTTACAATCTATCGAAATTCTCTAGAGGATATTTTAAGTTGATTGTTTGATTCCAATGAAGATAAATTCAGAATATCAAAAAGACCATGCACTTGATTATCAACAGATTTGCTAGTTTTCTTATTCTAAATTTTTTTTGCCATTTATCTATCCACCCCTTAAAATTTGTCATTCTTCCAATTTTTTTTACACCATAGGCCAAACATGGGCTTGACATCAAATGTCAGGCCCACCTAATGCCAAACCAACGAGCCAAACAGCCCTTTTGGGATTTGAAAATTTTTATTTGATTAGAAAGTTTCTTTTGTATTCATTGTTCTACAACAACTATACTGTTGAACCCCTTCTAATTCCCTCTTCTTCAGCTCTCTGCATCTGAAGAAGAGTAGGTTAAAGAGATTTGGAGATAATGTGGAAGCATACCACATTTCCCAAAAATAACTATTTAAGGAAGTTATTTAATTTAATTTTAATTTAATTTTAATTTAATTAATAGTAATATTAAAATAAATAATTAATTAACCAACTAAATTAATAATTAATTAAATAATATTTAATTAATATTTCATTTAAATCATATTTAAATGAATATCTCTCACATAATATTAAACTAAATTATTAATTAATTCTCCAATTAATTAATTACTAGATTAATTATTTTATATTTAATTTAATCCAGATATGAATCATATTCACATTTTACATTCTCTCATAACTTATAGTTTTAATGTGTATCACATACGCATTGAATTTTAATATGAATTCAATTCACATTAAATTAATATTTTAAACTTATTCAAATATTTCATTCTCTAATAAATTAATTTTGAATCACATCCAAAATAAAATTTATATTATAAAGCATAAATAAAAAATATTTTATATTATAATGTATCATTATACATTTTATTAATTTCCTAAGTTAATTTCAACATTTCAATATATCCAAGATATATTAACTTCATCAGCCTTTACGAGCTAGGAAGGGGACCTAATAGACCTATATATCAGAAGATACAACATATGAGATTAATTGGCTAAACTCATTAACCACATTAATCAATATCCGTTAATTGTGTGTACACTCCACTAAAGACTCACAGTTGAACTCTTCTCACTGTAGATATATTTTTGTGGCCACAGATATAAACCAATAACAGCAAGTCAGTCATTCACAAGTGTACGTAACACCAGTTGGGTCAAATTATCGTTTTACCCTTGGGTTACTTCTTGGTCCTTAAATATCAGTGCTCCTCTAATGAACAACTTGTTTATGGTCCAACCAATAAACAAAAATCCATCTTCTGCCATAGAGAGAGTAGGACCATTTGTTAAAGTCCTAGAGAAACCATTTAAGAGAACATTCATCTACTTAACTTAAAGTCGAGAATGAGTGAATTTCATCTTATGTGATTATGTTTCCAGCTCTCCACTTGGTCTTGTCCCCAAAATGGCAGGCTTATTGAGTCGGCAATCTGGCCACTTTCACCCATACACATCAAAGGACAATTTCTCGTGAATAAGAGTTCATAATACACTTAGGATTAAGACTAAGTCGCCTAAGTCATCCTATTGAAATAGAAACCTAACTAGTTAACGGAGTTACATCTAGTGGTTACTATCTTGTGGTCCAGTCTTATGCAAACACATTGCATAGAATACCTCCATTTATGTGTCACCTACACGAACACGTTGGATCATTGTGTTCGTATCAAATGTACATGGGCTCTCTTTTCGCTGTTATTGGTAAATGTTTATAGTTGGTCTACTGTTGCTTAAAGGTTTTCTAAGTAGTTCTAATTGGTTCTTGAATGTTTTCTCAGCACATACCAAAAACTCTGTTAAAGCATTAGTGATGATTATCATGTTGGTTTTGCTAGAGAATTTCTTTGAGGTATAACCTTCCCCTGCAAACAGTTGGTATCATATTTTCTTCAGCACATAAGTTTCTTCTTGATTGTAAATTCTTTGATATTCTTGAAACTTTTGGATTATATAAGTCACATCTGGTTCTTATAACCATGTTTCTTTTGGATCATATAAGAATGTCTATAGAGATATATTAGCTAAAGTGTGCACGCACAAATTGAAATAGATGACTTAAAGAAAGTGTGTTAAAAGAGGTTGGTGAGTGGAAAATATGCTTAAAGAGTGAATAAACTAAAATTGTTAGCGACTGAATTAGCTATTTGAAGCTTTTGATAGTTTTTTGCTAACACGACTTAATTCAAGGTCTAGGTTTAAAAACTCATGGCCAAATGTTGATGCTCATAGTGGAGTGTTGTTGAACTACTATGGCTTGACTGAATCAAGGTAGACTGCAGTTCCACTTTGAACTTTCTAAGTTTCAATGAATCTATAACTAAAACTTTCATTTTTAACTATGTGTAGATATTTCACATTTCTCTTTGGTGTTTCAAGGAGTTTTCATATTTTCTCTGAGGTTTGTTTTCTTTAACATTCATTTTCAACTTCTTGATCATGCTACCAAATTCTATGAGATTTACTTTGTTCTATATGTGAATTGGTATGGCTATCCTAAAGTTATGGTAGTCATAGTGATATGATCCACACAAGCATCGAATTATTAATTAGGCTTTATTTAATAATTATGATGTATTTTAAATAATTTTCAATTTTTATCTTATTCAATTTTATCTTTTTATCTTTTTTTTAATAACTAATTTTAAAAAAGGGATAATTTAGTATTTTCCCATTGAATTAGGGTTTATTGGGAGGCTATTTAAACCTTGCCTTTAGGTTGTTTTAAGAAGTTTTTTTTATATAATTAAAGATTTAGAGTTTTCTAGAATGAAAATTCTTTGGTAGATGACAGATTCTCATCGCCGCCTTTTTGCAATTCTTGATTTAGGGTTGCAAGCCAAGAACATTCAGGTAAGTTTGATCACCTTGCT
>JBBPDJ010000001.1:16165361-16193279 GCA_037974625.1 Cucumis cinereus | reverse complement strand
ATCAATGACAATGCCTACCAAATTGATCTTAAAGGTAAGTATGGTGTGAGTACTACTTTTAATGTTTCTGACTTAACGTCTTTTGATGCAGATAACGAGCTTGATTCAGGGACGAATCCTTTAAAAGAGGGAGAAGATGATATGAACCAGGACACCCTTGTGTTACCTCTAAGACCAATCACACGTTCAAGAGCCAAGAAACTACAATTAGCATTGAATTCTCACATTCAAAAGGAGGTGAACTCAGTTGCTGAAGAGAAGGCCACCGACAATTGTCCTTAACATTTGAGAATTGTTGATTGTAGGTTCAAATAAATAAGTAAGCTTTTCCGTAGGATTGGTACTAAGCTCTTCGTACTCTTGAACTTTGAATATAATTTCAAAGTGAGAGTTTTCACTTTATGACATTCTTTTCATTGTTTCAGGAATCTTTCAAATAGTTGAAGAGCACCTTATGACTTCTTCACGTTCATTCTAGCAAATAAGTAAGTTTTTTTTTTGTATGACTTTTTGACAATCATTTTGTTGTTTATAAGCATTTTTTTCATATTTATGTTTATCCATTTTTCTAATGAATATGGTTGCTAGTAGGTGCTATATTGGGTACTTAGTTAACTGCCTTTCATTTTGATATTATGATTTGTTTGAGCATTAATACTACATTAAAATCATTAGTGCAAAGATGACCCTTCTAGTCTCTCTTCAACGTGGGTAGTATTTAGGAAGGAGAGTCCACCTTTTTTAGATCATTTAATTAATTATTTGTTGAAATACAAAAACTATAATTAATTATGATGAAATGATGAAATTAAAAACAAATTTACGATCGAATCAAATAGTGAATTGAAAAACATAACTAAAGGAATGCCAAAATGGAGAGAAAAAAAATTAATTTCTCCACGTAAAGGCTTTTACATATAGTGTGCATATACATATATATATATATATATATATATGTAAAAAAATACTTTACCAAATTAATTATTAATCTATGAAACAATAGGTAAATTTAATAGCCATTTTTTCAATAAAAATCAATAATCTATATTATATATAAAAGTGGGCATAGGGAGAAATTACAATAAAACCAAGGTAGTAAACAATAAAAATTGTTTATAGCTCGTTTGTTTTTTTGCAATATAAAAACTATTATAAGTTGGTCTAGTGATAAAAATGTCAATAACTATCTAAAACGTCATGAATTCAATTCAAGAATTAATTTTTTAACTAATTTCTCTAACATTCAAATGTTGTAGGATCAACGCTAAAACTCATTGAAATAAAAGAAGATAAAATTATGCAATATAGATATAAAGATAGAGGTAGATATGGCTTAGACGAATTTTCAGTACGGCTTGTTAAACAATAAACACGAGCTTAATACAATAGGCGGCATTTTCACGGGCTTTTAACTATAGAAGAGTAGAAGACATCTCTGCCCTGTAAGCTCTCATGGAAACTCATGCGAGTGACGAGATTATTCCCATGGACACCGCTGGGAAAGAAGAAGAAGAAGAAGAAGAAGAAGTAGTAGTTCCTTATAAAGAACCCCCCAAAATCCTCCGTCTCCACGACTCCGTCGTCAATCGAATTGCTGCCGGAGAGGTTATTCAAAGACCTGTTTCCGCCATTAAAGAGCTCGTCGAAAACAGCCTCGACGCCCAATCAACCTCAGTCAACGTCGTCGTCAAGGACGGCGGCCTCAAACTCATCCAAGTTTCCGACGACGGCCATGGCATCCGTGTCTCTTTCTTCTTTAACTAATACTGCTTAACATTCACATTTCTCTGTTTTCTATTAAATTTCTAGGAGTGAAAGCCGTTATAGTATTAAGATTCTATTACAGAAACAAAATAAGGGAAACCTTGTGAAGCACTGAAAGTGGCTCTAATTAATTCGAGGGAACTCGGGAAATTTATTGTACTAAATTTCTGATTTTCAATTTTTTCTTGTTCCCTAGTATGAAGATTTGCCCATTTTGTGCGAGAGGCATACGACCTCCAAGTTGTCAACATTTGAGGATTTACAGTCCATAAAGTCAATGGGATTTCGTGGAGAGGCTCTGGCGAGCATGACCTATGTAGGACATGTTACGGTCACCACCATTACTAAAGGGCAGCTACACGGTTATAGGTAGAATTACTACAACCTATGCCTCTGCCTCTCATGTTTTTCATACTGGGTTGCTCGGGGATTTGTAAATGTAGGGGAAAAATAGTAATATTCAGGTTAAAGTAGTATTTTGGTTGCTGTGCTTTCAAATGTTCTAATATTTGAATCTAATGGTTATCTAGATTGTATGTACTATGTAGTTATTTTCACCTTGTGTTCAGAGGGTGAATTTCTTTTAGTGTCTTACTGAGTTTCTTGACATAATGGGACAGAGTATCCTATAGAGATGGAGTGATGGAGCATGAGCCTAAGCCATGTGCAGCTGTAAAAGGAACTCAGATAACGGTAATTGCACCAGTCTAGACTACTCTCATTGCAAGGCAACAATTTCTGAAGTAAACAGTGATTTATTTTATCAACTAATTGAATCATGCTAACATGACTCTTGTGCATGTATGATTCATGATTAATTACGGTCAGGAGGTTAGGAGTTTTCTTAAATTCGATCAGAGACAATTTTGTATAAATACTTCATAATTTCAAATTTCATCATCAGGCACTGTATTTGAGATTTTGTTTTCTTGGATCTCTGATTCCAGGTTGAGAATCTGTTCTATAATATGACTGCTCGGAGGAAGACACTACAAAATGCATCTGATGATTACACGAAGATTGTGGACCTCCTAAGTCGTTTTGCTATTCATCATATAAACATCAGCTTTTCTTGCAGAAAGGTTATTTCCATAATTAGTCAATCTTGAATGGTTTTATTCCTTTGGAATTGCTTTCATGGTTTTATTCCTTTGGAATTGCTTTCATGGTTAGATGTTTTGATGCTTTAAAATGGGATATCTGAGATAAGATATGCTGGTTACAATATTTATTAGCATGGAGCTGCCAGAGCAGATGTTCACTCAGTTGGACCTACTTCAAGGTTAGATGCCATTCGTACAGTTTATGGTGCATCAGTTGCCCGCAATCTAATGAAAATAGAAGTTTCAGAAAATGATGAAGCCTGCTCTGGTTTCAAGATGGATGGTCTAATTTCCAACTCAAATTATGTTGCAAAGAAGATCACGATGGTGCTCTTTATCAATGGTACCAAATATTTTTCTTTATCTTGTAAGCGATGCATCCTTATTTGGCCAAGTAGTGTCTCTATGAGGTTTCTTGAAAAATGTTTTGTGGGGTAAAGGATCAATATATGAATTTTTATCTGCTCTAGTGTTGGATGTTTTCTTGTACTTCCCCAAGGAGGAGTTGCTCTAGTTTTTCAAAAGGATTTTTGCACTTTAACATTTCAGTATTCAGATGAAAATGTTGTTCCTTTTCAAATTAATAATAAAAATCTCCCCATCTATAAGCTCTTATGAGCAAGCTTGGAAATTACCCAATTTCTCTCCAAATTATGATATGATTATTTTCATTAACACCGATATCACATCCCCTTGATCAGTTACGCCACCCCAACATCTGACTGGACACCTGCTCTTGCCCTTAATGAGCTTAAAATCTAAGTTCATACTTAGAGGAAGTGTGAAGAATGAAATGAACTAAAAAGATTATGTTTACAGCAACCTATAAGATTATGCATGTATTAGTAATTTATTGCCTTTTTTTTTTTGTTTTATTAATTTCATTTGAAAAGCATGAATCATAGTTTAGCATAGGATCCTTATTATAGTTTTCATTTTTTAAATAATTTTTTAAGTAATTTTTTTATTTTATTTTATTTTATTTAAATTTTCTTATTGCAGGAAGAATGGTGGAATGCAGTGCTTTAAAAAGAGCTATTGAAATTGTTTATGCTGCAACCTTACCCAAAGCATCCAAACCTTTCATATATATGTCAATTATATTGCCACCTGAGCATGTGGACGTGAATGTTCATCCAACAAAAAAAGAGGTACTTCTGTTTGCTTGATATCTGGTAACCACAGTTTCTGCTCTCTAAATGATATATAAAATGTTCATACAAAAAAAAAAAAAAAAAAAAAAAAAAAGAACTTCTAAGCCTACATCCTTATAATTTGAGCATTACACTCATTAATTATTTTATTGAAAAGTCTTGTTTTTGTTTTTTTAAAAAAGGCTCCATACTTATACTTAAGCAATGAGTTTAATGTATTTCAAATTTTGATTCTTTTTTCCTATAGTTCAGTTTATGTTCATTTTCTAAGAAGTTAAAAAAAAAGGAATAAAATTTTGAACATCTTAGTTCACGTGTCTCTAATCATTGTTGTGGTCATGAGTGTCTGATGCATGTTCAATTTGTTGTGTATAACTAGTGCTAGATGCTTGCCTAACTATTGGATTCATATTCATTTCGTTTAACTAATGTCTGACACATGTTTATTGTACTAGCAAGTGCTTAATAGTGTCCAAGAAGTGTTAAATATCTGGAAACTATGAAAGGGAGTTCCTCCTAAAGAGTATCAAATTGTCAAATCGACACATCTCGTCCATTGTTTGAAGTGTTATATTGTGCTGGAGAATAAAGCTCTATCAATATGCAGGTAAGCCTCCTGAATCAGGAAGTTATTATTGAGAGGATACAGTCAGCAGTTGAATCAAAATTGAGAAGTTCTAATGACACGAAGGCATTTCAAGAACAGGTTCTTTTAGAAGCTCTTTATCTATCAGAAACTTGGATTATAATTGTTAATTTATTAAATCTCAGCTATTGATTGGCACATATTCCACCATGAACTGCATATTATAGGATGTAGAATCTTCTGAGGCCTATCAAATGGTTCTTTGCAATGACGATACTCAAAATTCCTTGCAGTCTGGTACAACAGATTTTGTCTTTGTTGGTGTTATGCTGTAGTTTATAAGGTTACGCTTTAGGTTTTTATCTGTTCCTTCAGTGTCATATTATTATAATGCATGTAGGGTCAAAATCGCAAAAGGTTCCAGTCCATAAAATGGTTAGGACAGATTCAACAGATCCAGCTGGAAGGTTGCACGCATATGTGCAAATGAAGCCGCCTGGCCTCCCAGAATCTAGCTTAACTGCTGTGAGGTATGTATTCGCTATTTAGTTTTCCTCCTTGATTTAATTATGGAGCTGTCAATGTTAAGTGTTGCATTGAGACTTTGTCTTTGATGTAACATTTTGAGTGTAGTCAAGTTGATATTCTGTTGATTATTTATTAATCGTTTAAACTAGCTCAAAGCCCTCTCATTTCAGAAAAAAAGTTGACTTAAATTTTCTTTTTTTCTTTCGCTAGATGTATTTTTGAAAAGAATTTCATAATATTTTAGCTAACTTTATTTTTGATATTTTAGCTAATTTTATTTTTGAGATTTCTATCCTTTTTCCTCATTTTTTTTAACTTCATTTTTTTTTTTGATGTTGTAGGCTTAGGGATAGTTTTCTATCTTGAACATCTCGTTATTAATTTTTTTCATAGGAAAAAATGATAATGAGATATTGTTCGGGTGCCACCTAACCAGAATCAAAACTAAAATATATTGAAATGTAAAGGTTCGATAAGTACATGATAAACCAAGTTTGGAACCTTCTCAATCTTGAGTATGGAAACCCAAATCCAGCAATTTCCTCTCTTTCCCTCAGTCCCCCTCCCTCTATTTATAACTAAATACATTCACTAACTAGTACTCCCTAACTAATCACCCTTATGCCCTTACTAATACCATACTACTCCTACCTATAAACTCCGATTATGTTCTTTACTTTAGGTCTTGGTATTTTTATTTGTATTTGTATCAAAGAATGTTCAAGTTTCTCTTTAAGAAATATAAAATGATGCTAAAATTAGTTTTATTAACTGCATTTGCCAATTAAAATTCAGATGGCCAATGTTCTTTTTATATTATTTATCTATTTATATTTTATGTCGTTCATTTTGTGAAATGTGCATCATTGAAATATTTGTTTATTGTAAATAGAATATACTTTCTTCGGTGGTATAGTTAAATTAAAGCTTCAAAATTTTGTATGATTTGGCAAGAGCAATATGGAATCATACTTCTCCTAATTAGCATTATTGCTTTTTTTTCTAAGGATTATTAACTTGGTCTTTTACAAAACCGGATTTTTAGGTCTTTTGTAAGACAGAGAAGGAACCCAAAGGAATCTGCTAATCTTACTAGCATTCAAGATCTTGTTGCAGATATTGATAAGAATTGCCATGCTGGTAGTTTGCTCGTCGAATCTCTGAAGTTTGAACAATATGAAAGCTTTGGAAATTTTAATCGAACAGGTTTTAAGTACTGGTACCAACTGCAGGTCTCCTTAACACTGTAAGACATTGTGTATATATTGGAATGGCAGATGATGTATTCGCATTGCTTCAGCATGGAACTCATCTCTATCTAGCAAATGTTGTGAACTTGAGGTAAAAACTCCTTGGGCAAATAATGAGTTTAGTTTGAATTTATTGTGCAATATTTTTTTTATGAAGTTGCAAAAACTTCTTCAACTATATGATACTTATGCCGTAGTCTTGCTCTATCTGGCCATTGGATTTTGCAACCATTTGTGACATGACATATTCCCAAATTCCAATATTCGTACGCTGTTGAAACAACCTTATTTGGATGTCTCTTTGAATCACCAATATGCGGTCAGCTACTATCAACCCAATTTTCAAAGATTCAAATAGATTGAAATGAGAAGCTGTGAGATGAGTGAAAGCCTGTTGGGTTCAAGTGGAATGTAATGAGTTGAAGAATTCTAATTTTGGATACAGTTAAAAACCTGTTAAAAGGAAACGAAAAGAAAATGGAGCATAAACCACTGTGTAAAATATATTTTCTCTCTTATTTCACTTAGAAAGAAAGGAGTTTTCTTGAATAGAAGAAATACCCAATTCAAAGTCAGAAAATACAAAATAAGGAATAAATACACAAATATATCTTTAAACACAATGAAAATATTAACAGTAAAGGAAAGAATTAACACAGGAAATAATCAACACTCCCCCTCAAGCTAGTTTGAAGATATCATCCATAGCCAGCTTGTCAATTAAGTTATTGAATTGCGACTTCGGAAGACCTTTAGTTAACATATCTGCGATTTGTTCTGTTGTCGGAAGATAAGGGAGATATATTATTCCTTGAATAATCTTCTCCTTTATGAAGTGTTTGTTTCGTCCTATCATGAAGGACTGGATCCTAAACCCTAAACTAATAAAAACCTAAAAGAGGCAATTGGTTGGGATTTGAATAACAACCAATCAAATAGCAGCCTACTTCAAGCAACATACAGCCAAGACTCAAGGTTATACAAGAAGTGTTTAGATTGACTAAAAATACACAAGATTGATTAAAAATACACAGGCGTGACCAACAACTAACAAGATTAGGCAACAACAAGAGGCTTAAGTTCCTATATCAGGTTGTAGCTTCAGGGTGTTGGGAATTCTTTCTCATTTCCCTTCCAAGAAAATGGCTCTTTTTTGTGGTTGGCTAGCTTTGTGCTATTTTATCGGGTCCTTGGGGAGGGCCCTTGTTTTCTTTCATTTTTTCTCAATGAAAGTGGTTGATTTTATCAAAAAAGAAAAAAAAAAAGGGTTTTCAGGGAGAAATGATCAATACAACTTTTATAGGGCTTGGGTCATTAAGCTCAGCGTCCTTCAGTTGCTCGGGGGCTCGTTTCTGTTGAAATGACGTCTCCCGTTTCAACCTTGAGCGTCATTTCACCCTCCTCGAGCTACTAGAAGGAACTAGTTTCCTTTAAAGAAGAACAAAAATGTTTAGTGGCTCCTAAATCTAGTATCCAGGCATTTTGGTCATTTTCCACTAAACAAGTTTCTAAGACAAGTAAATCATATTTACCTTTCTTCTTCTTCTCAGCAAGGTACTTAGGGCAATTTCTTTTCCAATGTCCATCCACATTGCAATGGTAGCATTTCTTCTTGGGAGCTACCTCAGCCTTTCCCTTCCCTCCTTTCTTCTTCTGGATCTTCTTGGTCCTAGAAGATGAATGTGCAGACTTGGTTCCAGAGGATGAACCCTTCTGAAATCTCCTGGAATGGGCAACATTTGCATCTCCTTCTTTTTTTCACTTATTTTTCATAAGAGACTGAAAAGTCTGCAGTTCGTTAACTAGGGTAGTCAAGTTGTACTCTATCTTGTTTATAACTGCATTGCTGCGGAATTGAGAAAGCTCTTCGAAAAAGATTCCACGATAAAGGACACTTGACTGTGCTCATCAACAACATATTTGACCAACGATGCCAAAGTTTCTTCTAGTTTCGGTGTTTTTTGAGCAATACGAGCAAGTTCTTGATGTGTCACATCAAGCCTTTCCTCGATCTTCTTTTGAGCCATTTTCCCAATTCTCCCCAGGTTTGGCTCTGATAACAATAGGATAGGAATCAAAATAAAGAGAAGCTTTTATTTATTTAACACTGTTGTATAACAGCAAGTAGCAATATACAATACCCTTCCTCCCACTCTCTAGGAACCAAGACACTCCAAGATTTTAACCACCCTACACCACAACTTATTACACATATATATAACTTCTTCCCAATAACCACCCAGACAACTATAGATAACTTCCAAGCCCTTCTAACTTCTCCTAACCACTAGGCATCCTCTTAAATCACCAATTCAATCCCATAAACTAAGCATATGGGTGAGGAAAAATTTAATTATATATCACTAACGCATTCTTATCCATCCTACTATTAAATGACTCCCCCTCTTCATAAATACTCACATTCCCCATTTTACCCTTACGATAATATTGAAATATAATTGGAGGCCTCAAGTGCCTGATGTTTGATAGGTTTGATATGCTTGTTTTATGACGTACCCTTTTGCTTTCTTGCTCTATCCGTTGTATTTTGTAGCAAAGAACTCATGTATCAGCAAGTTTTGCGTCGATTTGCTCATTTTAATGCAATACAATTAAGCAACCCAGCCCCTCTATTCGAGTTACTTATTTTGGCACTGAAGGACGAAAATGCAAATTCAGAGTGTGAGAAAGATGATTTTAATGAGAAGGTAGCTGAGGTAACGTGGTGGTATCTGATATATCATTTTAGGGCATAAAATAGTGCTTTCTTCGGTTATAGCTTCTTGTTTTATATCGCTAATACTGTCACTGTTTCTTAGATGAGTACAAAACTGCTCAAGTTGAAAGCTGAAATGCTGGAAGAATTTTTCTGCATACATATTGACAGAAATGGGAATTTGGCTAGACTTCCAGTCGTACTTGACCAATACACACCCGATATGGACCATGTGCCTGAGTTTATGCTTTCTTTGGCTAATGATGTAAGTTCTTATATGCTCAATTTTGTTTTGTCATTCCATAAATTCATTTTTTCATTATCCATTTGGTCATGGTTTCAGCTATTCGTTTGTTTCTGATGCTTGGTATTTGTTGAGTATTAATTTGGGCGTAAATGTGGTTAAATAATTTACTAATTTTCTATTTGTGAATTGGTTGTTTAGCTTTTTTTGGAACGGTAACCAATCTCTTCATTAATATATAATATAAGCTCAAAGTACAAAAGGTTTATACTAAGAGCTAAGCAAAAACAGGGATCAATAGGCACACCTAGACGTCTCAACTAGTACCCTCATCATATCCAAACAAAACGAAGAAAACAAATAAACAAACATAACTGCAAACTCTCAATAGGCCTAGAAATAAAAAACAGAACTAATTACGACCCTACTTGAACATGATCTGTTCTATAGGTTGTACAATTGTATCCTTGAGTTCTAAAAATGAAAAACAGAACTGAAATGACAAAACAAAGAATAAGCAGCAAATAGAAGGATCTGCAAGGACAAGGCTCGAGTTGAGTCGAAGCGTCAAAGTGGAGAAATGAAGGCCTGCCAATTTAGTACAATATCTTGCAATGAGAATTCTTTAAGTTTTTTACTGAGGGCACCACGAAGAGCATTCAGCTGAGCAAACTCATATCTATCAAACCAAGAAGAAGCTTTATTGTGGAAGACCCTTTGATTTCTCTTAAATCAAAGCTCCACCAAAATTGCCTTGACAGCATTAAACCATAGCAAGGAGGCTAGTTTCTTCGAACCCGGACCAATAAGTAACCGATTAACATTGTTCTTGCAATCTTTATCGAAGGACCAGCAAAGATTAAAGGTGAGAAAAAGTTTATTCCAACATTTGGCAGCATACACACGGTTGAAAAACAAGTGCTGTAGGTCCTCTTGAGCTCTGAGACAAAATAGACAAACATGAGGTGAAATATAACGAGTGGGAAGTTTCTTTTGCAAGACTGAAGTGCAATTTAACTTCCGAACAGCAGAATCCATATAGTTATATTGACCCTCTTCGGACTTTTAGATTTCCAAAGACATTTTACCAAACTGAATATCCATCGGAGAAGCAGGAGCAAGGTGTTTTATTAGAGATTTTACAATGAATGCCCCATGAGATTCCAATGACCAGCACCTTTTATCCTCCAGATTTGATGGTCTTGATCTATCAAAGGAGCCTTTAGGTCCTCATGGTCGTTTAGTACGAACTTATACTTCAAAATTTCCCCTCAACACAAGTGAAACCGCATGTTTACACCCAAAGAACCCAAAAGACATCAATTCTCCTATTGGTGATGGTCTTGTATCCATTAATAGGTTTATTATTCATGAAGAACATTTAGTTATGGAATTTAATGCTGCTGCTTTGCATCATAAGGACAAAAATTTCAAAAGTGGAGGCTTGGCTTGAATAACTTTAAAGCTCGTTTCCTGGAGATAAAATCAAGAAGATTAGGGTTTGGAGTGATTGGTGTCGGCGGTAAAGGTAGGAGAGAGAAAAAGAAGATGAGGGTTTGGGCAATTTGGGAATAATAAAAAATCTGAAAATAGGATTTTAAAAATTTACTACATGTGCAAATTATAAAATATGGGTGACACACAAAATTATATTGCTAAATTGCCACCCATTGTAATTTTCTTTTCTTTTTTTACTATAATTTGCATTTTTTTAAGTTCTGACACTTGAATTCTTAACTAAATTTCAAAAAACAAAAAGAAGTTTTAAAAGATACTTTTTTAGCTTCAAAATGTGTCTTGTTTTTTGAAAACATGCGTAAAATTAAAACAAGCAGATTATTAAGAAATTTAGAGGTGAATGGAATATTTATAGGCTTACTTCTAAAAAAACTAAAAGAAAAAATTCAAATGGTTATCAAACGGGGGCCTAAATGATTTTTTTTATAAGTTAGTTTATAAGTATCTAGCACATTTTGACCTAAATGATAGGCATTATAATCTAAAACAAATTTTTAGGTTAAGAGTTATTTTAATGCATAAAAATAATTTATATTATTTAAATATATGTAATAACAAAGTTGTCCGTGCCCTTAGACATCCTCTTTTCTCGAATTCTAGAAACAAATAGTCCACTTTCTGGGATTAAAAAACCAATTAAGGAGTGATTCTCAATTCAATACATCTTTGAGAAATGCATTATCTGCCTTAGCTTTTTATCCCGTATTCCTCACTGCACTTCTAATTTGTAGATTGATTGGGAGGATGAGAAAACTTGTCTCCAGTCGATTTCAGCTGCCATCGGGAATTTCTATGCTATGCATCCTCCCTTGCTGCCCAATCCATCAGGTGATGGCTTGCAGTTCTACAAAAGGATAAAACCATCTGGGAATTCTGATGGTGAAAATATAGGTAACTGCTTTTCGAATATTGATATCTTGATTGTTTGATTTTCAATATTAGTTTATTGTAGAGATTGATGTCTTACGTAACAAACTGTTATTATTCTAATCTCTTCGTACTTTACAATTTGAGCTTCAATGGGTTCTCTTAATCCTCATCGATCTATCAATGATCTAGGCCAACTACGGTCACTCCTGAAAAAACTAGCAGGTTGAGTTTGTAAGAGCAGATTTTACTCGGTCTTGCTTCCTGCTACATTTCTCTTCGATGTTTACAAGCAGAAAGTACTCATATTCTATTTTTGTGAGCCTTTTTGAGTATGTTTGACTATCTGGTGTACCTAATAGTGAGAAAGAGAGTTAATTTAATAGAAAAGAGGTTTAGTTAAGAAAGTTAGTTAGAAGGGTAGTTTTGAGATTTCTTTAAGACATTGTACGCATATTTCCCTATAAATAGAACACTTCTCCCCTCATTTGAGGAGAATAATCACTTGATAAAAAAATTAGATTTTTGGTGTACACCAAATTTGGTATCAAAGCAACTCCAAGATTTGGGACCGATGGCCGAAAGAAGAGCTAATCAACTGATTGTGGAGGACAATCGTGTGGAAGAAAACCCCACTCTCTCTCCAAGAACATTAACCTGACGCTTGTTGCCTGTTGAATCTTCATTGGAGGGAATGTACGTGACCCTTACTGGTCTTCAAGAAAGCATCGATGCGCTCACAAGAAGGATGGAAGTGGTGGCGGCAGCTCATCAAAATCAAGAGAATGGCCGACCATACGAGCAAGAATGGGCTGGAAGAGGAAGAAGAGGCGGCTGGTGCAGTGAGAAATGGAAGAATTCAGCAAAAAGTACTCAAGAAATGCTTCCAAGAATTCAAAGACAAGTCCAAGAAAATTCAAGAAAGCAACCAAATATTCAGGAAATGCTCCAAGAATCCCAAGATTCAGATTCTTCAAGCAATGATGATCAAGAAGATGGCTTTTATGTACCAAGGAGAAGAAGAGAAGAAAGATTTGAAGCTTACGACTACAAAATGAAGATTGATTTGCCGATTTTTAATGGAAAGAGAGATATTGAAACATTTCTTGATTGGATCAAGAATACGGAGAACTTCGTTAATTAGATAAACACTCTGGATCACAAGAAAGTGAAGTTGGTAGCTCTCAAGTTGAAAGAAGGAGTCTCGACATGGTGGACCAATTAGAAGTAAACCGTGAAAGACAAGGGAAGATGTCCATTCGTTCTTGGGACAAGATGAAGAAGAGATTCCTTCCTCCCAATTATGAACATTCTTTGTATAACCAATATCAAAATTGTCGACAAGGAACAAGGATGATAGTCGATTATTTTGAAGAATTTCATCAGTTAGGAGCAAGAACCAACTTGGCGGAAAATAAGCATCATCTAGTTGCTAGATTTACCGGCGGGCTCCGAATGGACATTAAAGAAAAGGTAAAACTCCAAGTTTTTCATTTCTCAGCTGATGCTATTGCTTTTGCCGAGACAGTGGAGGAATTGAACGAGATTTGTTACAAGAATGCTTCAAGCAAAGCAACATGGAAAGCATCCACAAGTAGAAGAACCAACTTTAGCAGCAAGAACAAGGAGATTGTCCACCAAATAACCACAAATAAAGGCAAAGAATTAAAGAAAGACAGTCAAGAAGCTGTAGTGGAGAAGAAAACAGAAGCAAATGGCAAGAAGGAAGACCAAAATCCTTATGTTCGACCCTTCGAAGGTGTTTGTTATAGGTGTGGCCAAACTGGGCACCCTTCCAATGCTTGTCCCCAATGTAAAACAATGACATTTATTGATGAAGAAGATGAAGATTCATTTGAGAATATCGAAGAAAGTGAAAAAGATGCAGGGATGATTGAACCGGATGATGGAGATCGAGTTTCTTGTATTCTTCAAAGAGTCTTGATCACACCAAAGAGAGAATCACACCCTCAATGACATTGTCTTTTGACGACAAGATGGACAATCAACAACAAAGTTTGCAATGTCATCATAGATAGTGGAAGTAGTGAGAACTTCATTGCCAAGAAGTTGGTGGCAACCTGGAATTTGAAAACCGAGACTCATCCAAGTGCTTACAAGATTGGGTGGGTGAAGAAAGGAGGAGAAGTCCAAGTTAATGAAATATGCATCGTTCCATTTACAATTTGAAATAGCTACAAAAATCAAATAGTTTTTGCGTTTTGGTGATCGATGTGTGTCACATTCTTTTGGGGAGACCGTGGCAATACAATACTCAAGCCTTGCATAAGGGGAGAGAATACTTATGAATTTCAATGGATGTACAAGAAGATAGTGCTGTTACCTTTGACCAAGAAGGATGTGAAGGTGTTAATTCAAAGAAGAGTAGAAGCAATCATTTGTTTACCACAATCAGTGGAAAGTTGTTATAGGAAATGGATTAAGAAAAGCAAGAGAGGGAAACCGAGGTTGTTTACAAGCAGAAGGTTTAAAATTCTTATAACTGGCCTATGTTGGGAAAATGTTTGAGGGGTGACCAAGTGGGGCACTTGTCTAATGAGTGCCCCCAATATAAAACAGCAGCATATGGATGAAGAAGAAGACAATTTGTTGGCTGGATGCAGTGAAGATAACGAGGAAGAAGCCCATGATATTGACACGGATGAAGGTGATAGAGTGTCTTGCGTTCTCCAAACAGTGCAGATTGCTCCCAAAGGAGATTTAATCCTCAAATACATTGCAAGGGAGGTTGATATATTGGGCCATGTAGTAGTTGAAAATGTAGAAAATACAGAAAACAGTGAAGTTCATCAAGAAATGCAGAAGATGTTTGATGAGTTTCCAAAGTCTCAGCGAGGGTATGATGTCATGATGGCTATGGTAGATTGATTTAGTAAAATGACCCATTTCTTGCCTTGAGACAAATCTTGAAGGGTGGTTAACTTTGAAAAAGGGAACCTTGTAATAATTCACCTATGCAAAGCTAGATTTCCTGCAAGCACTTACAACAAATTGAAGATAGACAGATGGGGCTTTTCAAAGTGTTACACAATTGACATCCTTAATGGTCATCCTCAAGGACGAGTTTGATTTTAGGGGGGTGGAATATGGTGTACCCAAGAGTGAGAAAGAGAGTTAATTGTAATAGAAAAGAGGATTAGTTAAGAAAGTTAGTTAGAAGGGTAGTTTTGAGCTTTCTTTTAAGACCTTGTTCTCATTTTCCTATAATTACAACACTTTTCCCCTCATTTGAGGAGAATAATTATTTGATAAAAAAAATTAGACTTTTGGTTTACACCACTATCAAGGCTGTGAAGACTCCTTTACTATTCTGCCCTGCCTTAGTTTAGTTTTGCTATGTGATGCTTTGTTTTGGAATTATTGTAATCTTCATCTACTTGACTTAGATTCTGTCTGTTATTAAGATAGTTAGATGGAAGACAAATCTGGTCTTCCTTTATTTCCTTTATCTTGCTTTGGATGTGATGAGGGCGCTATGGAAGTGTCAACCTAGTTAAGAAGTCCGGGTGCGCCTGCTGATCCTACCCTTATATTTCTACTTAGCTTGTTGTATAATCCTTTTGTACTCAAACTAATTATTAATAATATTATCGTTTCTGTTTCAAAAAAAAAAAAAAAAAAAACAGTTTCTATAACTTAGACTCTTGTTTTTTTTCTAACCTTCCTATTCCTTGCTATTTGAGTTTAAAATGCTTATCTTTGGAAAACGTTCAATGTTTCTGGCTATTAAATCAAGCTTTTTCCTTCACTTGTTTCCGTTTGAAATCACGATTTAGCATTGGAACACCTAAACCAGCCTCCCCCACCAGCTAAGGATGCAGAGTGCAGGGCATTGGGGCTGCTTTTCAAGTGAAATTTCTGTAGGCTCAACGCCTGCTGATCAAAAGTGCTGTAATTTCGCATATCCAATGTGATTTCCTTCTGCATACAAAATAGGCTTTGATGATGTTTTAGGGTGCATTTACAGGTGTTAAAATTAATCTATACGCATTTTCAAACACACGAGTTACATTTAATTACACACACAAATAGTTGGATACATGAATCAATGAATCATTAAGTCATGTATTGAAGAAGTTATGTATTGATATTTAAAATATTGATGTTTTTGATGTATTTTTCTACTAATATAAATGTGTAAGATTTGCCATGTGTAAGTCAAGTAAAGTGAAGTCATTTACCAAAACTACAAGTTCTTCTTTCTCGCAGATTGATTAAGAATTTTCTTCACTTTAACTCTCGAGTTGTGTTATGAGTGTCTGCTACGTTTACAACTACAGGTGATGATGAGGTGGGAATGGATAACGAAATTGATCATGAACTACTATCGGAGGCAGAAACTATATGGGCTCAACGTGAATGGTCAATACAACATGTACTCTTTCCATCAATGAAGCTGTTCTTCAAGCCTCCACATTCTTTGGGCGAAAATGGTACTTTCGTTCGGGTAAGTCCTCTTTAAACTACCCCTAAAGAGATGTTCACCTACTATTTAGAGGTTTAGGACGTGTAGGTTAAGTTGAAAACATTTGATGCCTGTATCATAATGATCTTGAACTTGATACACTTTGCACGTTATGATTAAAATTTTTTGATTGTGATTATCAAGATGCAACTCAAAAGTAGTTGACATGCACTTCTTTTCTCAAGGTTGGAGGTTGAAATCTACATATCCACTCATACTAAAAAAACACCTTAATTATGCTTTTAAAGAAATCTTCAACGGAAGACCATAAATTATGACTTTTCTTTTCATTGAATCTGTTGACAAACGTTGTTTTCATGCTTGAAATTTGAAAATAATTTCAATGGCTGAAATAAGAAAACTGAAGTCAATCACACATCTAATAATACCTGTAGAGATTAAATAGGATTTAATTTTAATTGACCATCTTTTTGAGACTTTTTGTTATGACCACCTGCCAAGTGCTTCATTTGTTGACCGTAACCTACATTTAATGTGTGCTTTTGCTTGGATTGAAAACTGGTTGGTCTGTATGTATTTATTAAATGTGTTATCATTGACTTTCACAGGTTGCATCATTGGAGAAACTTTATAAGATCTTTGAGAGATGTTGAGGGAGTTTGATCAATATAAAGCTGCTTCTAGAGCACCCTTGTTTCTTTTTGGAAAAATATTTAGATGTGTCTAACATCCATCCATCTTTGTCCAACCAGATTTTGCCAAATGACAAGTTTTTTCTTTCTACATCTTTGTGATTGGAGTTAGTTGCACAAAAATGAGTATAGCTTAGGATGCACTAAAGTATTGCTATTTTTTTTTTGTAGCTATCAGTAACCCTCTTTCCTTCTGTAATTTGTATAGTGACCATTTGGCGTGTAACAACCTACGATGTTCTTGTAAATCCTAAAGTACGTACAAGTTATCCAGTTTTGCAATCTTTTTATGGGTGTTTTTTAGCACAACAATTGTGGAGAAGGTAATATAACATCCTATCTTTAGAATGGAAGGTTATGCCAATTATTACTATTCAAAGTTGACTTTAGCTTTTGTGGTTGAATTGTGTGACAGTTCGTTGTCCAAAAATCAAAAGTTGTATTGTATTTTGAATAAGTTTTCATGGCTTCATGTAAAGATCGGAAAAGTTTGTTTATTTTCACGAGGTTGTATAAAAACTGAGTAAAAATTAGTTTTCTCACGTTTGGCAACTCTTGATTTATGAAAAGAGGTAAAGTGAGTTTAATTTCAATTGAATCCTTTCTATTTGGGTCTTATGTAACAAAAGCCAAGATGATTTCCTTTTTATTTAGAAAGTGATGTTTGAATTATTATTTTGATATATCTACCCAAATTTGAAGTTGGTCTAATGTTGACAATTTCTAAAGTAATTTCAAATTCAATCTTTTCTATTTAATTTGAATTTTCTTATGTTATTTTCCAACGTTCATTTCAGTACAGTTCACACCACGTTTGTGTAATTTTCAACTTCAAATTCAAAATTCACGAACTTTTGAACATATATATATATATATATATATATATTTTTATTTATTTATTTATTTATTTATGTGATTAAACTAAAATTAAACATTCAACTTTGAACAATAAACTATCATTTTTTTCTTTTGGATTGTTTACAAATATGGCCAAATGAATAAAAATGTTTATAAATATAACAAAATATTATTGATAGATGATGAATGAACTATGAAATTTTGTTATATTTATAAATATGTTCAGTAATTTTGTTATTTACAACATTTTTTTTATGAGAACATGTGAATAAGTTTCCTGTAAGAAGATTTTTCGTGTTAGATGGAAATTAGAACAACAATCCCCATTAGTCCCACAAAATTTGTAAGAATTTTGCAATGGATCAGATCAAAAGTAATCTCAAATTATCATTACCATATAATTTAATTGAAAATTTTCAAAAATAAATTATATAAAAAAAAAAAAAGCATGACCCAAAAGCTTAAGTCGATACGTGTCAAGACATATTCGGAGAAATCAATATTAGTTGGGGGAAAAATAACAATGCAGTTAATTTAAATTGGACCACCTATTTTAGTATCATGTCAAATTATAGATTGATTTAAAAATTAACAAAGAATATTGAATGAATTTAATTTGATTTGAAGAAATGCTTTACATTGAAGATTCAGTTGAAGATCTAGAGAGGGTTGTAGGAGCCAAACAAGCAGCCAAAGCCCTCTCCAAACAATTTACAATGTCCGTCATGGAAGGTCTATGCCTTCCTTCTGTAATGACACAATCAGCCGCCAAATATCCCACGTACTTAACTGCCTCTATCTCAAACGGTGTTGGTGGTGGCACTTTCACATCCAATACCCTATGTATCTCATCTCTGACTATATATGGTACCATCACATCCACCACATTCCTTGGCACTCCAATTTCGTTCTTATGTATCGCTTTACATCCTGACAACAATTCCAACAACACTACTCCAAAGCTATACACATCACTCTTTGTCGTCAACTGCTGCAACCTATAGTACTCTGGATCCATATACCCGACCGTCCCTGCAGCACGTAACGATAGATGTGACGCCCCATCATCTGGTCCCATCAACGAGAGTCCAAAGTCGGAAACCTTAGCTGTCCATCTGTCATCGAGGAGTATGTTTGAGGACTTGATGTCACGATGGATGATCGGTGGCGAGAGGTAGTCGTGGAGGTACTGGATCCCTCTAGCAGCGTCGAGTGCGACGGCAATACGACGAGCCCAAGAAGTGGCAAGTGGGGATGTGGGGAGGTTGTGGAGATGGTCATGGAGAGTGCCATTGCTCATGAATTCATAGACCAACATTCTTTCATGCGTGTCATCAAAGAATCCAAGAAGACGTACGAGGTTCTTGTGGTTAATGCGAGACAAAGATTCAAGTTCATTAAGGAAAGCATTATCTTTGTCTTCTTGTCTCTTTGTTCCCCAAGCTGATGAAGAAATGGATGAAAATTCAGCTCTTTTAATGGCTACTTCACGTCCATCATTCAACACAGCTTTATAAACCGATCCAAAGCTTCCACTCCCAATTTTGTGTTCTTCAGCAAAATTATTTGTAGCTTCAACAAGAACTGAAAGAGGAAAATCCTCCAATTTCCCAAATTGCCCTCCATTTCCCAAGCTAATCAAATGGCTCAATCTCTTCTCCAAAACCTTCTTCCCATTTCCCGATTGACCCACCACCGTCTCACGACGGTCACCGCCGTCACTTGTTCCGCTAGGATCCTCCATTGGACCAGAATCATGAACACGACAAACTCTATTTTTACAATATTTGTACACAAAAAATGAACAAATCAGTACTAATGACAAACTCCCAACACACCCCACTACAAGTAAAGCCACCATTCCGCCACTCCACCGTTGACCAGAGGACTGGTGGGATATCTCTGGCGGTGGCGACGACGGAGACGGCGGCGGTGGCGGAAGAAACTGAGCTCTATTTTCACAGAGTTTGCAAATCATAGTTGGTTGAGTACAAAATTGTTGTGTGTAGGGAAATGGGCCACATGGACATTGGGATCTACAAGGACCAGGTGAAACAAAATCGAAAATAGAGAACAAATTTTGGTCGAAAATTTCATTTCCCCAACAGCGTAAAGAGAAATTTGCTCTCAAAATTCCACAAAAAACATTTTTCTTGGCTTCAATAGCAGTAAAAAACTCCCCTTTTAACCTCTCCGGCAAGATGAAATTTTTTTCACCCCAACAAACCGCCGTCCCATTCAATCGGAGACCACAGCTCCGATTATCCCCTAAAGCCAACATTTTAAACTCCCCTACCGGCCTCTCTCCAACCCCTATCCCCCAACACTCCAATTCGTTCCTCAAATTAATCCCACATACATGCCGGAACCCGGCGGCGACCGCCGTATACCTACCACCTCTGTCGACTGCGACGGTGGAACTCCCACTTCCCTCGCAACGAATCTCGCCGGCGTTAGAGAGCCCACAAACGAAATCGCTACCGACAGCGACGGACGAGAAATCAAAAGTGAAATTCCGATCAAATCGCCGCCATTGCCAACATTCGAGCTGATTAGTAGCATTAATAACACCACAAATGTGGGAATTTCCAGCTCGAAGTTCCTTTAAATTTGGGCCATCGTAAACCCTTTTGGCCTCCATGTTTGTTCCGTTTACAGAGAATCTCCAACAAATGACGATGGAATTGGAGGGGGTCGGAAAATTCCTCAACCCACAAAAAAACCCATCTCCGGCAACGATCGCAGAATAAGAATCATTGGGGTTGAAGGGAATTTGAATACCAGAAGGAAAACTTGAACAATTCAAAGAAAATCGAGCATTCAAACTGCAAATCAGAGTCTGATTTGCAGTTTCGGAAATGGAAAGAGTGGATAAAGAGGAAACAGAGAGGAAAAAACAGGGAAAAATTAGAAAAATGAAGGAAGAGAAGGGGAAAGAATCCATGGAAATAGAAATTTCATGAGGATGAAGAAGAGGATTTGATAATAATGGAAAGTTTTTGAGTTTTGTGATTTTGTTTGTGAGAGTCAAAATAACGTAAAGGTCATATGAAGAAGAAGGGGACGCGGTTGGGAGTGAAGACCACTGACTCAGTCCTTTTGAAGATTTCGTTATTATTACTTTTTTTTTTTTTTCAAAACCAAATTTGTTTATTATTAATTTAATTTTTTTTTAATTATTGATTAATTGAATTTGAGGAACATATGTTTAGACTCACACCTCACAGTCAAAGCTTCTACGTGTGGCCTCAAATTACTTCCTAAGTCAAATTTGTATTCATTTCTTATTTATTCTTATGTCATCTTTTATTTAATATACTTTTTTATTAGAAAAATTACAACTCGACTTTTTTAAATATAAAAAATGAGTCAAACTATCTATAAGTTATAACAAAATAGAACTGATACAAACCTATTACTAATAGATGCAGATAGAAGTTTATCAGTGTTTGTAAGTGCCTTGCTTAATTGGCTAAATATATTTGGTTAAGTCTCCTAGCCTGCTGCCGAGTTGTTGTCATGGTTGTCCTATAATTCGTTTTAGAATGTTCATGTTTTTCACATGAGGATGAAGTGTGTCCCATAGATTAAGATTTAAAACTACGATTATTATTTGTGATTAATTCTAATCTAATTTTATCAAAATGTGGACTTGTTTTCTCTACTCAAAAGATTTGTGTTTTCTAAACGTCCTAATACACTGATTAATCACTCAATTAGTCTATATATTTGACTAATGTGATTCAAATCTAGTTAAGCTAGACAATTAACAATTTGAAAAGCTAATTGACATGTTATCCATGATATGATATTGTGTGCTAGACTACTTTTTCTATTTTCAAACATCATGTCATCCATAAAAAGGATGATTGCTTTTTGAAAATTGCAATCAACAACAATGTTTTATTAAGTATTTGAAACTATGAAAAAATATATATTAATTTGTCAAATCTAGGAAACGAAAACAAAAAATATATTATTGTTTCTCTCAGTTAGACATGTTGATGTCTATTATTAGTAGAACATCACAACTATTAGAAGTCTATCACAAACTATAACAAAAATTTGCAAACGATAGGTCTTTTGTTGGAGTCTCTAACATCAAAAGAAGCATAGCATGTTTAGAAATAGTGTCATCAACTTCACAAGCAAAGTTGACAATTATTAATAATTTTAATACATATACAATTTTACCCACGATATATGTCTATCAATGATGACATTAATTAATAGACTTCAACACAACAACTCTAATAACAATACAAGCATATCGTTGAATTAAATTATGAATAATAGAAGCCAATCAATGATAGTCATTATTAAACATTATGACCCACGTAATTCTATGAACGATACAAACACAATTCAATACTTATGCAAGTCAATCAATGATAGCTCGACATTAACAAACTTCAATACAAACATAGTTCTAAATTTTACTATTAACTTTGTTAATGTTTACCAATATGTACAAGTAGTTTTAAGTTTTACTATTAACTTTGTTAATTGATAAGAGCAAAAAAATGTTACAAAATGATTAAAAAAAAGTTAATATATATGAATGGGAATTAATAAATATTTAGATCTATGATTTAATTTTGCACCCAAAAAACAAGTTAAAAGAAAAGATATAATGAATAGAGTAGAAGGAAGAAGAAATGTAAGTCAAAGTCTAGTCTCTGCCTTATGGATTGAAGCATCTTCCAACTTAAACGTAAAGATTTTATTTTTAAATGAAAAGTCAATCGTTTTCTAATTTATCAATTCTATCATATAACATTTTCTTTTGATACATTTTGAGGTTTATGATGATATTTGGTATTGTTGAAATCAAATCATATATCCGATTAATAAGTTCATCAATATTTCTTATTAAATTTTACACACCAATTGATGGATAACACCCAAAAAAGAAAAAAAGAAAAAAATAACAATGACATTGTAAATGGGTGAAAACAAGTCCAAACGAGTATAACTCAATTAGTATGTATTATTGACGAAAAGATTTGGGGTTCATATCTCTAGCTTCTATTGTAAAAAAAAGTGGGAGAAAACAAAATTACACAAAAAATTAGAAAAAATGTAAAAAAAAAAAAAAGGGAAAAAAAAAGAAAAACAAATTTCATGATCAAGTAGGAGAAAATAAAATTATATCACAAATAATAAAGAAATGCAGAAAAACAAAAGGCTCGATCTAAGTCAATTCAGTTTTAGGACGAGGAGAACGATGAGAAGAAAATCCACATTTCTTGATAGGTGAAGAGAACCCTCGCTATAAGATTAGTAACGATACTTGAAAATAAACCAAACTCTTCAACAAAATATGGGATTTACATGTTCAAGACCATTCTTCCTTGAATCCTCCAAAACCATATAAATTATGGTTTGAACACAACATCATTTACTCTCTTACTATATTAAATCATCAATTGATCCAAAAGCATAAACTATTAAATGAAGGTAAATTTTATGTTATATAAATATTGTAATATATAATAGGTTAAGCAAAACTAAAGGATGTGCACTATCACACAACGTTTTTGGAGGAAAATGTTTCGTGGAGTTAAACTTGTATTTATGTTGATTTGGGTGAATGTGGTTCAATTTCTAGTGCTTGATCCTCTCATTTTTTTTTCAGTGGAATTCATACGCTTATTTGAGCAAGCGAAGCGGTAGACATTCTTAAAGTTGAAGTTTTATGTTAGATTTGGTTGGCTAGAAAATTTCTTTTCGTGCCCTATCTAACTTATAAATTATGTGTCCTTATTTTGATTATTTTATTTGAAGATATTTGAAATATTTGATTCTCCCAAAAAGTGGTTGAGATATATTAACATATTTGAAAATATTGATTCTCTTCAAGAGTGGTTGAGATATATATTCACAATTTTGCTCATTGAAGTGTGTACCTATCGTGAAAAAACCTACAACGACAGAACGAGTTACAGAAGAAGGTACGATGTTCAAGCTTTAACATTTTCGATGAAGGTTTATTTGAAGAACTCTGCAAAGTATACTGTTGCATATTTAATTACTGACTTCGTGAAGAACAAATGATGATAAGAGTTATATGAGTTAGGGGGAGCCTAATCATTCTCATATCTCAAGTATTCTTTCAGGGGGAGCTTGTAGATTGCAGATATGCAGATAAACTTTAAATAGTATATGAGTTAGGGGGAGGCTAATAGAAAACACAAAGGGATGTTGAAGACACGATAGTTGTGTTTCTTTCGGTAACATGTCTTGAAAAAAATGTTGCAGTACACGTTGTTGAATCAATTGTTATTGATATTATGAAGAACGTTCATGACAAGAGGTATATGAGTTAGGGGGGAGCCGAACCAATTTAATATCTTGAGGATTATGTTCAGGGGGAGCCTAAAAACTAGAGATATGAGATAAACTATAAACATTTGATTTTAGAAGGATCCTAAAATCTTTCTTGTGTGATCTTTTGAGATACGGTTGAAGCAAGTTAGTTTATTATTGTATAAGTTATGAACTTATGGAACTCTTGTTATATAGTGGATTAACGTTTTTAATTGGACATTTAGTCTCCCAGATGTAGGTGGAATCCACCAAACTAAATTACCAAGTTTTTGGTGCTCTTCTTGTTTTTACTGCGCTTTGAGTTATCGTCTTTGTTATTAGCTTTGGTTCTGATTAAACATATGCAGGTGAATATATACTATTTTTTCATCTTAGAAAAATGCATGTATCTTCAAATGACTATAGTCTTCAAGTGTAATTCAATTTTCGGGAGCTTAGGGAATCTTTTGATAGGTTCAATGTTCTATTCTTCACAACTTGAAGAATCAATCTTTAGCTCTTTTATCTATTAGCGAGATTTTCCAATATATATAGAGGACTAAATTTTGATCACAACCTATCTAATTATCTATTTAATCTAACCTTAGGAAAGCAAATAAACAATAACAAATAGGATGAAGCGTTATAAAAAGCACGTCCTAGGGTAATGACATCATTAATGAATTAACTAAATCACTTGTTTAACTCTTGGATTTACTAAATGCCAACGGTAGACCTAGAGTCTTATATCCAAGTATAATCTTTCGATCTATTTTTTTTTAAAGACATATATATTAAACAACAACAACAAAGGGTCCCACAACCTGGGGTTTAGGGTTTAGGGTTTATACATAAAACAGAGTACGAAACAGGGCATTAAACACCCAAGGGGATCAACCCCAAAGTAAAAACATCAAAGAACAAGCATGAAAAGAAAAGAACACAAAAAGAAAAAGCAAAAAACAAAAACAGGGAACATGACAAAAACAAACACACTAAAGCAGGCTAGCAATATCTTCAAGTCAAGAAGCAACACAAGCACGAACAATAGAAACAATAAGCCTCACAACCACAAAAGCATCACAAGATAATTCAACATCCAACCAAATGGGTACGTATTAGACAATCCATAACATAGACAAAATACTAAGAAAAAGAAAGCTAAAGAGTGAAAGAAAAGAAAATCGGATTTATGCATGTCCTTCTCAAGCCCAAAATATCCTCAAATAATCTCCTATATCAATAATCTTTTGAAGCTCAAAATTGTCGTCTTTACCTAGAAATCGACCTAATCGTCCCCATGAAGGCCCTAATCGAACTCTTAATCCAACCTCCTATAAAATGGCGACAAAACTATATATATATTTGAATAAAAGATGGCACCCCGACACTGGACCACTGGTCCAATTTTTCTCTAGCCGATAGAGCACCCCTTAGTGTTGTAGCATTGTAGATGATTTTTAATATAACATCACAACGCTCTAAGGTAGTGTCATGATGTAACGCTCTAAGTCCAGGATTCAGAATCTGGATTTGGCAACTAACAGCCCCGACATTCCCCTGTGTTCCTTACGACCTGACAACATCATCCTTACTTGTGTTAAAGGTTTATTGGAGTGAAAGTTGTCCCCACAAACCAGCACGGGTCCTTTCAGCATGCTTTGTCCTCACTCACATGCATCTTTGGAAAATTTTCAGGAGGTCGCCTAACATAGAATTATTCCAAGCTAGGCACAGTTAACTTTGGAGTGCCTATGATTGAGCCACTGAAAAGGAAAGTGCACCTTGTTGGTATAGGTAGTAACTTGAAATTCTTTTAAGCCTTTCTTAACCTTACTTTTATGTCCTTATGATCCATCTCATTCATATGTGATATCGGTTCATTCATGTCCTCCTCCTAAACTTGGGGCGTTATACATGATGCTACTATTTCTCCACTATTGGGTTGTAATGACCACCTTCGATGACTAACTCCAATTAATGACAACCTTCGATGACCCTTTCTAGCAACCAACTACATCTATTAACTCTAAGGACCTTTTAGATTTCATCATAAGCTAAAATATTACGACAATGAAATTGTTTTTAAATTATTAGTTTGTAGAGTTTAATAGTTGTTTTTATAGTAATATATTTGACTTTAATAAAAACACTCATAGTGTATAGTAAACCAAAGAAAATTATATATAAAATTAGAGAAAGTGTAATGGTTATGAGTGTTTCCGTTTTAAACAAATTTTATAAAAAATGTTCAAATGAAAATGATTTTTAAATACATTTTTTTCAATCAAGGTAGATTCAAGCATTATATATTTGAACATGATAACTTTAGAGACATGTTTCATGGCATTTGGATGGATCCACTCTCTGAGAAATAATATATGGTTGGTGATAGACAAAAATTTGATGCAATATGCACAAGTGCATGTGATTAAGCTATAATATAGTAAAACAACTTCAGAGATTAATATCCAGTCTAGAGATTGAATTGGTATGAACACTATGCTCAAGTCTAGAGATTAATATCCAGATTATTTTCTCTAAAAACCAACCTTTTTTCATGGAATCTTAAATGATAACTAATCTCTTGAAACCAGATCAAGCATTTTCATTAATAATTTCCACTACTCCCCTAACTATTTTCACGAAAAAGTAATAGCAATTCAATGTCATAGATTCAATTAAACATGCAATATATCAATATGAACATTTAATCTAACAATCGTTATAGGCCAATCAAGATAATTTAAGCTGTTAGAAGTTCTATAATATCCATGAAAAAACACTAAATATTATCCTACATTCAAAAATAAATCAACCAACACCTCAAAACTAGAGAGTTTAGCCACTCATATGGATCTCATATACATACTTGCATACAAATTTGATATTATAAAGTTAAAGAAAAATAAAGAACCAGAAATGTACACTCTTGTGATGTTTCTCCTTTGATGGAACTCCAATCTCCTCCAGTAAGCACTTCGAGATCTCGAACGACGTCCAAAGTAATTCTCCTCGCTCTCTAACTTTCTAGAGCTAAATTTTGTTTTTTTTTAAGTTTAAATTTCATGATTTGAGTGTTGAATGGCTTCCAAATATATAGAGGATTGAAACTTGGAGACCACGAACCCCCAAAATTAAGATTTTTATTTTTGAAAGCCATCCCATTGTCTAATCATAAAAATTAGGAGGAAAAAAGTTTGAAGTATTATAGAAGTACGATTTTGTTTTAATTTTTAAAAAAATGTGCTCGTACAATAACAATAGAATTATGATTCTCCTTTGTGTACATCATAATTTTGTGTGAAATTTTTTAGATTTACGAATGTACCATACTTCATTTGTTCACCCTATAAATTTATCTCAATAATATTAGTTAATGTTAGTGAGTCACACTCTATGTTTAAAAGCATTTGGTGTGACACATAATAAATAGCAGGAGTAGGTAAATGTTTTCATATTCCTATAATACTCAGATGTTTTATCTTAAATCAGTCCTCGTAAATATTTTTTTAATGGTAGTGAACACTACCTCACTACCCAATCGTTTTGAAATGATATTCACATGTAATAAACATTTGATGAAACTAGTATTCATACTATAACAATACTAGAAACTTTTTTTTTTTCATATGTTACCTCCATTTATTAAATGCCATAAAAGAAGAATTTAAGCATATTATGTGTTGCTGCCAAAATATGAATATAAAAAAAACTCACCTAACCTTTGTTGGGTTTTATGTCCTAAAACTCGTAGATAGTAAATGTAAACCGTTGACCGTTAATAATAAACAATTATTATTTTAATGAATAGTAATTGATTATTTTTGTCTAATTAACCCAAATCCAATAAACTAATATCCTAAGCTGTTTTATGAGTCT
>JBBPDJ010000001.1:16114906-16165261 GCA_037974625.1 Cucumis cinereus | reverse complement strand
AATATTGATTAAATATGATTTAATTAATTTAATGTAATTAATTAATTAATTTGTTAATTAATTATTTAATTTAATTTAATTTAATTTTAATTAAATTAAATTTAAATTAAATAACTCCCATTGGGAGTTATTTTTGGGAAACGTGGGATGCTCCCACATTTACCCAATTTCTCTCTAACCTTCTCTGGGGAAGACCTTCTGCGTAAGAAAAACCCTAACTTTTGCAGAGAGTCTGTAGAATAAGAAAAAAAAAGGTATCCCTCTACTTCTCTCCAAAATTCCAAAGAGTTTCAAATTGGTTCCCACAAGTCAATTCCTAATTACTTAGAGGATATGAGAGGCTCCAACTAGAGGTGTCTACAATTAGGAGTTTTGTAGATTTTAGAGACTGCACCTAAA
This sequence comes from Cucumis cinereus, assembly GCA_037974625.1. Taxonomy (NCBI): domain Eukaryota; kingdom Viridiplantae; phylum Streptophyta; class Magnoliopsida; order Cucurbitales; family Cucurbitaceae; genus Cucumis; species Cucumis cinereus. Next base: position 16,164,862 of record JBBPDJ010000001.1, on the reverse strand, counting down.
GTAATTTTTTTCTTCTCTGTAATTATTTACAAAAAGCATGCTTAGCCTGAATTAATTTTTTTCTGTATTTTTCCAATGTATGTTTTTTTAAAGTTTTCCAAAATAAAATTGAGATGATTCTGGTTTTATTCCGCTGCAATAGACTTTTATCCCATCAACCTTCACATGACAATCGTAGTAAATTCGTAATTTATGGAAGAATGTGACTTGGAAGATGAAAAAAATTGCACATTGAAGTTGTGCTTGCCACAAATATGCTCAGATGCTTAAATCGAAAAGCATCCATATATAACAAGTAGAGAGTATGAGTATTTGAATGAACTTGCTTTCTCTGAGGTCATAATGATGTATTTATAGTGAAATCTGGACGTAGGGCATCTTTATTACAGTTTTTTATTCATATTAGGTTACCTCTTGAGTCAAACAGGCCAGACATGCATTTGACATGTCCCATTCATTAAGTTTGGATGCTTACGACCTCAACCCCATCCTTGGCTAAAATCAAGAGTGAGAAGGTTGGTTTGGACTTTTTGAAGCAAACTATCCATTTCTTACGGTCCAAATAGACGGTAGTAAGTTCCATTCATCAAACAGAGATGGTCGACTTCAACCTCATCCTTAACAGAGGTCGACCTGACTACTTCGACTCAAAGCCAAATTACCCTTTTTCTTAAGCCCATCTTATCCTCTTGATCAAATTGCTTGTTTTTCTACAATCATTATCTTATCCCTAATATTACTTTATGTACTTCGTTATGTCACTTCTACGCTTTATTCCAATAATCACCCAAAAGATCACGAGACAACAAAAATAAAATAAGTAATATTTTATCACAATGATGTATCAAATTGTCAAGGGAAAGAATAATGTACTGTCATTCTTCTAAAGAGTTTCTCAAAATACAACATTTTACTTTCATATTTTGCCAATCTAGTAGGGTTCAATAATCAATTGGCATATTATATTCTCACATTTATAAATTTGTATCTATTGATGATGTTGTTGGGACTTGTGTTGCATAACCACTAGATAAAGTCAAATTATGTAAGAAAATATATTTACTACGTTGTGAATTCAGTTTATTGGCTAATCTATTGTTAGAATTAAGATCATAATGATTTATAAAAGCTCTTTTATTTTTATTTTTTATAAGTTGATTGATGACGACAAACATTGAAGCTACGTATATTTGTAGGAGAATACTGGTATTGCTATAATTTTAATATCTCTTTGATTGGTCAACAATTTGGGATTATATATGTAGTCATTTTATTTGGATTAACATTTTGCAACATGTTCTATTAGGTAAGAACTTTGTTGGAACATACTTTTTGATGACTATATAAAACATTTTGAATGAATTTGGTGTTTTATTTCTTTTGTATGCTATAAATTTGAAGATTCTGGTTATAATTATGATTGTAGATCGTTGTGGATGAAATGTGAATTACATCTTTCTTTGTTGGAGCACGACCTGAATGAGGGCGTAGTAAACTTAACTCCAGTCACTCAAATAAAGATTTATAGTTCATCAAACAAGACAACTACTACTACTAAAACGTAGAAATAGCGGCAAGTTTGGGGTCGAACCACAGGGATGAACAGAAGGTAAGTTTAATTGAGCTCGATTTTTAGTTTTGAATGGAAGGAGATATAGATCGTAACATGAAAATGGTGCTATAAAGAAGATATACCCTCACCTATTCAGATCTAATAATAATCCTGAACAGGAGTTCATAGTTAGCTTAGGTTTAAGAACGAGTTACCTAGCTCGTGAAAGTCGAAATAGTCAGTTTTAAACAATAAATGGTGCAAAAAAGTAAAAGTGACTATTTCTTGGTTCGGTCTTATGTAAACTCTTTACATAAGACACCCCCACTCACATGTTTCTACATGAACGATTTAGGATCATATCATTTGTACTAAGTATAAAGTGATCCGCATTCGTAGTGTCCTTAGAATCAGGTGATCAACCCTATTCCTATTTTATATACTATTTAGACTATCAACTCAAACTTGATTCATTTTATGTCACTGCATAAAGTTTAAGTATTCATAAAGTAGTCAAGGAACCTTATTTTATTGGATTCAGAGTTTATAACAAGCAAATCGCTTATTTAATAATAATTTATTGAACAATACCTCGATAACATCTTTATTGAATAATAGAATAGTTTAGCATTCACAAATCATGAGTTTTAGGACATAAAACCATTCAAAGTTATTATGTCATCCTGAGTGTCGATCGACATTGGACCCCTCCCATCGAGAATGATGAAACTCATCATCCAAATGACAATGATGCCCCTCCGTAACGAGTCTTTGTGATGGTGGAATCCACAGAAACTCGGGTATGCTTGCATAGGACGCTCCTCGGGAAAGCAATCCTTACACACCTCTGCTTGTTGCAAACTCTGTTTCATCACTTGGTTCACTAAGAAGGTTAACACTGGATAATTAAGCGGTCAAACCCACTTATTAAGCCGTAAAACCTAATAACGCAATTGTCGGTAATCAAAGGACGATATGGAAATTTCATCATGCTTAACTGACACAAGAAAACAAACAAATCAAAACAAAAGAAACTTTAACTAAAAACTTGTAAAATTGAACAAACTTGCATCCCCAACAACAATGCCAGTGTGAATCACAACCAGAATTAGAGTGTCGTAAACATAACTCTCGTCGCTCAAATAAAGATTTATAATTCACCAAACTAGACAACAACTACTACTAAAATGTAGCAATTAGTGGCAACTGGAGGTCAAACCACAGGGATGCACGGAAGGTAAGTTCAATTGAGTTCATATTTAGTTAAAGTGATAAATTGGAGTTTGGAATGGAAGGAGATACAAATTTAAACATGAAAATAAAGTGCATGAATGAATGTAAATAAGAAATGCACCTAATTAGAAACATTATAATGGACTGGAGGAATTCATCTCAGATACTCATAGAAGCGATTTAACTGAGTATTGCTCTTATGCCTAGCCCAATTGATCGAACCCTGATTAATGGTCCTAATGACCTAATTAGCTAATCATGTTACGTCAAACCTATGCCTAACATGCTTTTCTAACCACATTAAGATTGAGAGATTACGCTAGGATGAATGGTCAATTTTCAACGTCTAATTAAGCATTAAGTTTGACTTCTTTCTAGATTGATAGAAACAATACCCAATATCGTCGAGTACAACATGCAAGTCTAACTAAAATATGAGCAGGAGCAAATTAATTTAAAAAAGAAAAGAAAAGAAAATATTTGATCTGCAATGCATGAGCATTGTGTGCCTTTGTCCTCTTTGACTTATATACATCTTCATAGTCATATATTGTCCATACAAATACAATATAATATTCTCACTCTGCCTTTTCAAATATTAAATTATTAAATTTTTAATTTCTTTCAAAACCTTGATGTCATCATATTGGGATAATGACATCTCTAAAATATTCATGTTTAATACTTTTTTTTCCCTTCCCAAAAACGCAATACATCTTCAATATAATGTTATTGAAACTCTTAACCTATATTTTATATTTTTTAAAATAATTCTAAAATTGAACTTAATATTCGTTGAACTATACTCGAGATGAAAAAAAGAATAATAAGATACATTAATTGTGAACTCTTAGAATTCATAGTATGAGGAGTTGATAGGACATAGATTTGATGTTTTTAGTGATGAGACCCACAAACTGTTCTGACCAAACAAAGAGTAGAGTTTGTAACTCTCTACTTGCCTACTCCTACAACTAAATGGTGGTGACTTAGAACTGTTTCAAGATCAAATTTTTCATTCTAAGTAGTCACCCTAATATTTGGTGTTCAAATTAAAAGTAGTTTTAAAATGCTTATAACTTTTGAAAATGGTGATAGTTAAAAGCAAATGAGAAACATGAAGAGCATTTTATTTAATTTATATAAATTATAACCTAAAAGGAATAAAAATAAAGGAATCCATGTTTGACTAAGATGATTTTAGGAAAAGAAACTCACCTAATTATAAACCTACTCCCATAAATAATTAAAAAGGCAAAATTAATTTTGTTTTTGTTTATTTTAAATATGAATTAATTATAAATGCATTCTAAAGTTTGAACCCATACCAATTCCTCTTTAATTTCACCCTCAAAAGTATGCCTTTTCACATTAAATGGTTGAACTTTTACGTAGTTTTCTTATTTCAAAATTTCTCACATTAAATGGTTGAATTTTTTAGTTTTTTTTTTTTTTTTAATGTAAATGTCAAAGGCTTTGAGTACAATTTTTAATTAGTTTTTATTGCTTTTTCCTATTACCAGAAGGTTCTCAAAAGAAAATAAAAATAAAAAGTTGTAGTAATAATAATAATAATAAATTCACTTTTGAAATTTTGTATTTTATTTTCTTTTTATGGTTTGGTTAATAATTGCAATTCGTAGGGTAGGTGTTAATGATTTTTTTTTTTTTTTAAAAAAGGAAGCATTTCAATTTAGTCCATCTCTTTGAATTTTGAGTTTTATCAATTTTAAAAATAAAATAATAATATAATTATTAAAAAATAAGAAAAAATATCAAAAATAAAAAAATATATATATTTTTACTTGATTTTTCGAAAAATCGAGTGTAATTGATTTTTATCTTTTAGTGATTTTTTTCTGTGAAAGGTAAATAGTTTGTTTTTTATATATATATTTAAAAAAATCCCTTTAAATAATGATGTAATAATTGTGTTAGTTTAAATTTTGAAATTTTATAAATGTATTGATTGTTTCTCTCTTTTAGATTTAGAGTTTGTTTGGAATATATTGTTTAAAAGTGTTTAATTTAAACAATAAGTTATTTTAGAAAAATAAAATTGGAGTGTTTGGTAAGCACTTAAACAGTTTTTGAAGTGTAGTTTAAACAGTTTTTATCGAAAGAGTTTAAATAAAAATAATTTTTTTTTAAATTAGAATTATGAATTGTTATAGGTTAATCAATTTAAACCCATTATTAAAATTATGTTGAAAAATCGTAAAGTGATCAATAATTGGTAAGTTGGGTTGATTTTGGTTGTTTTCGTAAAGGTTTAGAGGTTTGTACACTATTGTTGCAATTGGGGTGCTATTAGTATTTTTTACTAAAAAAACTATTAATTAGAAAAAAAAATTTATTTAACTTTGACTTTGTTGAACAACATTAGTGGTTGTGGTCAGCTTCAAATTTTTACAAATATTTGTGTTACATCTCGAGTTTAGAATGAAGATATAAATGAACCATGATCACGTCTGAATGGAAGAAATTATGAGAATAGGTAGGTCACTCAACATTTGAGACATGTATTAAGATTATGTGGGATAACAATTACTTTATTTCATGTTTTGCTACAACAACACAATTTACTACTCAGAGGTTAAAACAACTCAACTCTCTCGCCCTCCAAATGACTCTATACCCAATGGCAACAAACTCCACTCCGATAGCAAATCCCAATGATGATCATTAGGTGTGTTCAAATAACCTGACAACTTGAACAATCCGGACCATTCAACACAAAATGTAAGGGTTGAGTTAGTTTTTCTCTTGGGTTGATTTGAGATAGACATATTATATTTTTGTCAGGTTACGTTGGATTATGGGTTGGCTAAAAGAAATTTGGATTCACCCACCTCATCTCGAATTACATATATATTAATAAAAAGTATAGAAATTTCTCTTTGTTTAAAGTTTGATTACTTTGAATGGATTAATTTGTGAAAATTTAATATTTTTCACTTAGAATTTTTATAATATTTGTCTTTGTGTAAAGTTTGTATTAAATATCATCATTATTTGGTATATTTAAATTTAATGAAATTTTAGTTATGAATTATATGTTATAGATAAATTTATGTATTTAAGATTAAAAAGAAAACAATGAGATATAACTCAACAACCCAACTCAATCTAACCTGAAATTTAAGGGTTGGGTTTGGGTTGGAGACTTTATTTAGGTCTTTTGGATTGTCAACTCAACCAACATGAAGTTTTGGGTTGGTCCAAAAAATATCCTAAACCTAACCCAACTCAACCAATGTGCACCTCTAATGACCACCTTTGATGCCAAATTTTGGTAACAATCATCTCTGACAACTAACTTTGATGACTACCTTTGGCAAAATCCTCGAGTGACCACTTATGCGCCTAACTTGGACGACCGACTTTGATGCTTTCTTACCTAACCAATTATATGAATTTCTAATACGATATAAATGTATTTTGTACATGTTCAACAGTACTGTACTTTTCCTAAATGACCAAACGAATGGAACATAACGAAATTTAAAATCCAACATACTTTTTAAAATTAGTGGAATAAATCTTTTTGTATTTGTTTACAAAGAAAGATATTTGTTACTTCAATATGATTGGTTGATTTGATTAAAGACAAAACTTGAGCAACATGTCGTGTACCATATCGTGTAACCATATCAAGGACATTGTCAAGCACATTATTACGTGACAAGCAACAGTTTCTACAAAATATTTTTTCTTTATCTGTTAGCGAGATTTTGCAGATTTGTGGCTTGCCATTTATTTTCCCACATACATGATTTATTGCTTCCTTGACTATCTTCTCGAAGCTAGCCATATTTATATGATATTATTGTTTATTTTTGAGATTAGTCTCCTTATTAGAAAAGTGTGTGCATGGAGCATTTTGAGCTTAGGGTTTGCCTAAGGCTCAAGCTTAATGTATTGTTATTAAAGTCTTTGTATATCTAGTTGAGGTATGGCTTTCAATTGTAGAACTCGAGAGGAGTTTTCTTTTGATATTGTATTTAGGGTGAGGTCAAGTATGGTGAAAGTGAGAGGAGCTCAGAGGATAGCGTATAAAATGCTTGGAGAAGTGTTATTGTGGAAGTGGCGGAAGCTTAAACTTAGTGGGAGTGTAAAAGTGTATTTGGATTGACTTTTTAAGTATTTATAAACACTTTTTTTTTTTTTGCACTTATAAACACCTTTTAAAACATTTAGAAAGTCAATCCAGACATGCACTAAGTTGAAACTGAAGAATAAGTTATATGTGCGTCACTAAAAAGGGCGTCAATAAGATAAATACTTTTTGTCGTAATTGTTAAACTCGTTATGCATACAACGCATTGAACGTAGGTGTTATTGTACCAAATTGGGTTACCAATCTCTTGTTTTTTTACGAAGGGATCGAATCCCGAGCGAAAGCTATCACCTATTACTTTGATTTAGTCATAGAATTTAAATTACAGGAAAAGAAAGCAAGAAAAATGACAGGGAAGAAGAAATTTTACTTTTGAAGAACCGTTCTTCAATCTTCTCCAACCTGGGAACATTCGTTTGCAAGAGACAAAGAATTTGTGTTTTGGAAAGTTTTTCCAACAAAACTTTTCTCTCAAAAAAACAATTGAGAGAGACATGAGAGGGAAACATTAGATGTTCTTGCAAAAAACAAAAAACACATATCACCTTTTTTTAAAAAAAATGTTGAGAACCTTTTTTTTAAACGAGAAGTGGGAAGTTCCTCTCCAAACTTAATGAAATCCAATTTAATTAAGTTCAATTTGAATAATTTATGGGTAGTTTTCAAATATAGAAAAATACACCAAAATTTAACAAATACAGCAAACTTTCAATGTCCGCCAACGATAGACCGTGTTAGACTTCTATTTGTGCATTGATAGATACAGATAGTAGTCTATTACGTTCTATTGCAATTCATCGTTGATAGACTATGACATTTTACGATACTTGTAAATATTTTGATAGTTTTTTCATTTAAATTTTTTTTCTAGTATGAATTAATGTATTTAATCAAATAACTTATATTTAATTAAATGCATATTTAATAAAAATGCAGCAAAAAGAACCAAAATCTTTATAAAATATAGAAAAATTTCAGATTAATCATTGATAGATCTACTAGTGTCTATCAGTAATATTGATGGATACTGATAAAAGTTTGTTAGTGTTTATCAGTGTTTATCATTAGCTTATAAATTATATGCTCAATGATATGAGGTTAATTAAATTAACCAACATTCATAAATTGTGAGCCAATCTACTAAAGACCCGTAGTTTCACTCTTAGCATTATAAAACATGTTGCATCCATGGATTTGACCATTACAAGTAAGTCAATCCTTCACGAGTTGTTCAAAATTGCAGTTGAGTCAAATTACTGTTTTATCCCTATAATTACCTCTTATTCCTTAAGTACCACAATTCCCTTTTGTGAACAATCTGTTTATGCTCCTGCTATAAACCAAGTCCCTCTGGGATCAACGAGAGAGGGGGTACCATTTTTCTAAGACTCAGAATCAACACTTAAGGGAACTACTGATCTACTCACTCTTAAGACATGAAGAAGTGAATTTCATCTTGTATAGTTATGTTCTCATCTCCTAACTCAATTTTGTCTCCAAAATGGTGAACTTATTGAGTCTCTAACTCGAGTTACTCGCACCCATACAGATCAAAGGACAATACCTCACAGGAAAGAGTTCCTAACTCACTTAAGATTGAGATAGAGTTACTTATACTTCTCTTATAAAAAAATCAATCAACGACATTACAAAGGGAGATTTATGATTTCGCGGTCCAATCTTATTAACTCATTGTATTGGATACTGTCACTCGCATGTCTCTACACGAAAAATTTGGATCACATCGTTTGTAACGAGGATAAGACACTCAACCTTATTAATATGTTATAGAACCTTTTTATGTTATTACTTGAACATTATTCACTTGTATGTCAATTACATATTGTTATACCCTAATGAAATAACCTTGGATTTCTCAAGAACCCAAGATTGTAAAGTTTTTTTTTTTATTAAAATGAATAATGTGCTTCATCATACAAGAGGAAAAAGCTCGTATTTATAGAGTTTTATCACAAGTGGAAGTAAAAAGGAAATTAACCTAAAATATTAACAAATTACCAAATTAACCCTTATTTTTCTTACATCATTCTATCCCTCCAAAAAGAAAATCTGTCCTTCGAGTTTTAGAAAGAAAAGAAACTTAGGAAGCAAATAAACTTGTTCAATGGAGTATGACCAAATCAATGTCCTACTTTTGGAACAAAAATATTATGATCAAATAGATAAATCCGAGATAAAAAATCTAAATTTGCTAATGCTACCAAAAGATTAACTTTTCCATTGGTCATAAACCCAAAAAAGGAGTTTTCATCGAGTTCCTTCAAATTTATAATCATAGGGATCAATCTCGAAAGAATTAGCTTCCGAAGAGAAACTTTCAAGAATAACATTTTCTTTATCATTCATTTCAAGTTCTTCCACGTTTTGATGATTCCATTTCCACCGCAAGCAATGTGTTAATGTTCTTCACTACAACAAAAGAGACCTACAATGACACTTTTGAACAACGAAAATGAAAGGGGAGAAGAAAAAAAAGTGATGTCTATTTCCAAAATCACGTTTTTTGCGGGAAATGACGAAATTTTTTGGATTTCAAAAAATTCGTGACACTTTTTTCGCGTTTCACCTAATGTCCAAAACCCTTTTCTTCATTATCGCAAACTTCCAGCCTTCACTGTCATCACCGTTTGGTAGGCCCACGGTGTCGGATTTCCATTCGCTCCGACCCGACGCTTCAACAGTTGTCGTCGCTTCAATGTTTTAGTCCCTCCGCCTTTGTCTTCGTCAAGAATCACGCAAAAGCTCGGTTGCCATCCAATATTATGGGCCACAATCCGTCCTGCCACTTCGGATTTCTTCGGTTTCTTCGCAGTGCCGACACTCAATTTACCTTGGCAAACTAGGTAGGTAAATATATTAATCGTTCATGTCCAAAAAACATGTTCAAAAGTGTGCCTCATCACATGGCTTACAATATGTTTGATGAAATGCCTCAATGAAGCATTTGATTGCTTTTTCTTTGTTTTTTGTTTGTTCCAATAGAAAATCTTGCAAAATCTTTTGTTTCTTCTTTATTTCTTGGAATTTTGAGGGTTCCCCCTAGATAGATGTGAGTTGTTTGGCAACAAGCACAACACTCAAAGCTCCCTCTCGACTATCGTGATCAACGTCAACAAGAGTTTTCTAAATTTTCACTGGTGATAGTTAACGTTGGCTCATGCGATCTCTCTAATACCAAATTAATGTAACCTAAGTAATCTCAAGGATAAATCTTCCAAGAACCAAGATTGTGAATCTTTTATTAGAATGAATAATGTGCTTCATACAATAGGAGAAAACTCCTATTTATAGAGTTTTATCACAGGTGGAAGCAAAAAGGAATTAACCTAAGATATTAACTAACTACCCAATTAACCCTCATTCTCCTTACATCCCAAACTCTTACCTCCAATACATAAGAGTGCAACTAAAGATATGTATTGGAATGATCTATAGTTAATGAATGAAATAGTTTGATTAGTTAATTATGTACTATAAAAGATATTGAAACATTGAAGCTTATAACCAGTAGAACCATAAAGTCCTCTGGTTGACTCATATGAACAAATTGAGATCATTTTAGTTGAAATTTTTTCTGAAACATTCAAATTAATAATATTTTATTGTATTTAATAAAAATGTAATTGTATAAAGATATATTAATTAACCAAATAAATATTTTTTAAAATGACAAAACTATTGAAAATATTTACAAATACAACAAATTTCATAATCTATCAGTGGTAGATAGTAATAGACATTGATAAACATCTTTCAATGTCTATCAACGTTCTATCAGTGATAGACGATAGTAGTCTATTAGTGTCTATCATCAGCTTTGAGTGATATTTTGTTATATTTGTAAATATTTTGGTTTATTTTGCTATATTTCAAAACAACACTAGACCTTTTTTTGGTAGTAAAACAAAAATAAAATAAAATCTATCACATGACAAGTAATAATTGGACAATTTAGGAGGATATATAGTGCTGGCGGGATGGACTTAACCTTAAAATGCCATCTGTACCAAAATCTAAAACTTCAATGATTTGGTATGCAAAGTTGCACAATTACCTGGGTTCTTTGTACGGATGACCCCTTTTTAGGAGCCATAATGAAAATGGATACCTTTTTTTAATCAATAAAAAGTTGTCTTCTGCTAGCATCAGCACCTTTTGAATTTACCAATTCGACCTTGAATAATCATCAGTGTGCTTGCAATTGAGAACCTCACTCGATGCATGATGCATGATGCTCGATACTAGTTGCTTGAGATGATGTTCTTTGTTATATACTAAATACTTGATCTTCGATCCTTGGTACTTGATACTCGAAACTAGATGTTTTACGCTTTATGCTCCATATTATATGCTCTATGCTATATACTTGTTACTCGATGCTCGATGCTTTATTTATGCTATATGTTTGCTACTCAATGCTCGATACTTAAATAATCTTGTACGCTCTATGCTCGATGTTCGATGCAAAGAAAGAAAAAATGAAGGAGCAAAAATGTCGAACAAATAAGAAAAAACAAAAGAATAAATACAGGAAAAAAAAGACATAAAATAATAAATAAAAAAACGAAATAAGCCATGAAAAATGCAAAAAAGAAAAATTGTACAGAAGAAGAAGAAAGAAAGAAAAAGAAACTAAAAAAACGAAACCAAAAAGAGAAACAAACTGGAAAAAAGAAAAGAAAAATATGCCCTCAGGTTATCGTGGTAATTTTATAAAATAATAACATAAGTAGAAGATAAAAAGATATTCTGTACGGATGTAACCTTTATAGGAGTCCAATATGGCCAACTTTTAATTACTCAAGGAAACATGACTTTTTGCTTGTGTTAGCACCTTGTGAAGTTATCGGTTTACCCCTAATTTCAGTTCGCGCGTCCCAGGGCCACCCACTACATGTTTCACAGCTACTTGATCCTCGATGCTCGACACATGCTCTCTCGTTCCACAAGTTAATGAAAAAATAAATACATTTTTAACTACTCGACACACGATGTACTCGATACACGTTACCATATTGCTGGCTATACGATCCTCGATTTCAACCAATTAATGTGAGTAGACGTACAACTGCAATTTAGGAAAAATTACTGACAATGGTACAATCGGATCTCATCAAATTAATGAAAAGTCATATTGCACAATACACCACACTCTTTGATTATCATACACTTCAAAACACGAATTTCCCCCAAAAACTTTATAACAAAGAAGGAAACGAAACCTATATCATATCACAAGTGGAACCTTTTTAAGACAATATTTTATAGGAAGGTAATTAGGAACACTTGTTCAACTCAATCATGTAAGTTGCACTCAAACACAAATTTGTAATATTTGCCAAGTTATACAATAATCAGTTTCTATATGGGTTGGTCAAATATATTCAATAAGTGCATTCATGAAGGATCGAGTGTGGAGCCAATATGGGTTACAAGGTAAGCACATAAGGTTAGTAGGTTTTGCATGTCATGTAAGTTAAGGATTACAGATAGGCGAGCAACATGTAACCTGTATCAAGTATCACGTATCGAGTAGCGTACATCGTGTAGCGTGTGTCAAGGAGCGAGTAGCTAGTAACAAGTATTTTACAGAATTGTTAAATGTTTGTATGCTGTACTGATTTATTTTGTTTGTATTGAAGGATGGAAAAGAAGCATATAGTCATTAAAATAGTCGATAAATGGGATGAGCATAAACAATGCTATAATCAAGGTCGCTTGAAGGGTGTCTGTAACGCCCCGGGTTTTCAACCTTAACCCAAGGTTGTTACTTAAGTAAAAATCATTAAATCCATTTTAAAAGACGAAGACAAAACAAAAACAAATACTTTAATTTAATCCAAATAAAATAATAAAGGAGTTTTCAAACGTTTAATCAATCAAATAATGAAAAAGATAAGAAAAGAACCTAGACGTGATCCCTAAATTAGTTTTCTAAACCAAAAACATTACAAATAAATCCAACAAAAAGTTTACTCTTAAAGAAAACAAATGTCAAATAACTGTACGCGGAAGCAAAAATAGGTCTCCTGGTCCCTCTTGATATGGTCACTAGTTCTACTTGCCCCTCGTCGGTCCATTCTTACCTTTGCCTGAAATAAAACATAGAAAGGAATGAGTATAAAAATACCCAGTAAGGAAAACCGCTACAGACTCCACTGGGTGACTGTTAACTTTTTCTAATGGCTTGTACTTTACGACACACAGTCGAGTGGTTGAGTACTGACAAATATGTCGGAACAGGCCTCGTACAGACCCCCTTCACGACCCTGTCACAGCAAATAGCCACATGGACATGTCCTCCGAACGAACGTCGGAACATGCCTCGTACAAACCTCCTTCACGACCTTCAGTGACGATGTGCCACACAGGCTAGTCGACGATACGCCACACAGACTGGTCACTTGCTAGTCAGAATCAAGTCACCGTACGACTTGAAAACTGACTTATCGTTTCCCACCAAGTACAAAATCATTAGGTAAATTAACAGAAATCGTATCCAATTAAATCCAGTACAAGTATTGTGATCACATTAATTCGAACATGTCTCATGCAGCAGATAACACAGGTAAACGGTAAAACAAATCATGCATAATCCAAACAGATTTATAAACATGATAAACCCGAGGCCAACCCCTAAAGCAGGCACAAAAACCATCTTAACACCTTATACGCCAAAAGCGTAGATTCAGTAGAAGTAATCCTTACCTCAAATTACAGAGATTCTCCTAATCGAGCAAGCCTCCAATCGACCCTAAACATACAAACATCAATTAATAAACCTTTTCCAAAAGAAATACTAATTCTAACCCTTCAGTAACCAAGCCCAAACTCACCAACAAACCAACAACGAGCAAAGGCAACGGAGACGAGAAGTGACAGAATCCTCAGAGGCTTGGCTCATGGGAAGCAGATCTGGCTCGGGGTTGCAGATCCGGTGACGCGGCTTCCAGACCAATGCCAGATCTGAAAGGGCTTCGACTCGGGACTGGCGTGCGGACCAGCGGTTCAGCGTCGGCTTGGAACGAGGCGAAGCGGCTCCGTGCGGCACAGACGACGATGTGGCTGAGCGCTGAGGAACGGCTGATGACGCGGTCGTGGATCTGATGCGCGTGAGTGGAGACGCAGCTTCGCGCGCGGGTTGGAGACGAACGGCGCGAGCGACTGGGCGTGGTTGGCGCGGCGTCGCGGACGGCTTGCGGCTGGCAGAGGAGCAAACGCGCGAGGTGTGGCTGGGAAGAGCTGGCGCGTCGCGACGGCTTGCTGTCGGCTCGGGCGTGGAGGAGGCCGATTCGTGGACGTACGCGACTTCGGCGATGGATGGCGCGACTGATGCTAGGCACGCGGGGCTGTGCGGCAGGCTCGTGGCGGCGTCTGGCGGAGAAACGTGACGGCGACGGCAGCGTGAGAGCGACGGCTAGGGTTTGATGGGGATGATGAAGAAGATACCAAAAAACCCTAATTCCTCAATAATTTAAAAGAAAGAAAAGAAATAATAATAATTTAATATATTATTTTCTTTTCTTTTCTTTTTCTTTTCTTCCAAAAATAAATCCCACTTCTCTTTCCTCTTTTAAATTCCAAATTCTCTCTCTTCTTTAAAAATCACTTTTTCTTTTCTCCAACCACAATTAAAACAACCACACAATAATAAATCCAATAATTTCTCTAAAATTTAAATCCAATACAAACAATCCAAATTTAAAATTTACCAACATTTAATAAGATAATTAATAAAAAAAATACACATTACCTTAAAATTTGGGATGTTAAAGTGTCCAAGTCCCAACAACAATGACATAGATTGCATTGAGAGAACTTATATACAAAATGACTAAGTGTAATGTATCAAAGTACAATATTGTTATGTGGGAAATTAAGTTGGATTTAGATTCTTCTATTGCAGTAATAGAGGATGACGATGACATTCAATTCTTGCTTGATGAATATATGTAAATCTTGAGTAGATCCAATAGGAAAGAATAGTGGTAGACATTTAAAATAATAATGATCTTGAGATTTTCCCAACAACAGTCTTCCTAGAGAATGTCATGGAAAAAAACACATGACAATATTCTGATATTGAATAACATAATGTTACAGTAGAAGAGGGTGATAATGACACCAGTGCTGAGATAATATCATGTGCTCTTGATGCGACGAACGAGTCGATACAGAATCAAGATGGTGCAAGAAGTGGTGGTAATTTAATCGGGAAGGAACACACGACTCGAAACATACATAACTTTCTTAGTGGGTTCATAGAAAAATCTGGCATGTTTGGGTAACAATTCTATAGTTTAGGCCATACTGTTGGAAATGTTACCTGTCAGAGTCAATCCAATCCTGCAATCGTACCTTCCAGTAGTCGTTGTTGACATAGGGACTTGGTAATCCAACCATGCGCCAGATCATCATTAGACACAAATGTTCAGAAATGATCGATTTTCTTTAGTAAAAGTGACGTAAAGATGAGACTGTCGTTATTGGCTATTAAGAACCATTTTGAGTTAAGGGTCCAAAAATCTAACAAAGACCTATGGTCGGTGTTTGTTAACAATAAACTCTAGTTCTTCGTACTGAAAAGGATGACAAAAAAACGAAATGTAGATTCTATTTCGAATTCAACAATGGGACAACAAAACAATATGAACAAGCTTCAACTAAGACCAAGTATCAAACAACTTCTAACATGCATGTGCTTCACAATGATTGTTATCATTTGCAAGTATCAGAGATGTCAAGAAGTATGATGAATAGTAAGAAAATGATGAATCAGAGTTGAGGAGGATAGAACAAGATAGCACCAGAATGTTCAAAATGAGGAGAGAGCACAAAAGTGAACTTTTTGTTTAAGTATTCAATTTTTAAACAGGTTGAAATCCAGAATCGAGTAGCAAGCAACAGGGAAACGTGCATCAAGTACATCGTGTATCGAGTAGTTAAAAATGTCTTCATTTTTTTGTTAACTTGTGGAACGAGGGAGTGTGTGTCGAGCATCGAGGATCGAGTAGACATGAAGCATGTAGCGAGTAGCCCTTGGACACTTGGACTGAACATAAGGAAAAACCGGTAACTTCACACGATGCTGGCGCAATCAGGAGGCTATATTTCGTTGAGTAATGAAAAATGAGTTATTTTTTTATTGCGCCCATGTAAAGGGGCCGTCCATACAAAAACCTAAGATAAAAGGAGAAGATCACTTTTGATGGGATTTTAAAAAAGGACTAATTCTCATTTAGAGGTGTTTGGGGCGCAGAGTAGGTTATTATAGTTTGTAGGTTATAATAATTTGTGTGTTATTATAATCTAAGTTTGGGATGCAGACTATTATAGTTTGATTTATAATAATTAGTGTCTGAAGTCCTGATTATTTTAGTCTGTGTTATAATAGTCTGTGTATCAAGTGAATATTACTGTAGGCTGAATTATATGTAAATTAAATGTAGGTTCTTTTTGATCGTGTATAATTTTTTTTGTACTATTATTCTTTTATCATACAAATAATTATGTACATGAAATATTAGTTTTTGAAAATAAATTAAAACTATATGTTCCACTAATTTATATAAACTTAATTGAATTTTAATTTATGTTAAAAAACTTTTTTTTTTTTTTTTCATTTTCGAAGATACCTTAGTTAACATGATAGAATTCATGTATTTCATTCATAAAACTATTTTTTTTGGAGGTACAAAATTGGTTCTAAAATAAAACATGTAACTAATAACCACCCTACATTTTTCTATTCAATTTGTTAATTTGTTTAATATTTTGATATTTTGTTTTTTATTAGGTTTTGAAATAAATTTCATATACTTTTGTAATTTTAATTAGTTTTCTTTTTAAATCATAATATGCCAACTTCAAATTAAAATAAACTAGTATATTAATCTTAAATTGAATTATTGGAAAATTATCATTTTTTATCAAAATATATTTGAATAATAAAAAATAAGAAAGTTTGAGTTTTAATTTTTATTTGGCCTCTACGTTTTTTTCAACATTGTAATCTTTTAAGTTTAAAAGATAATTTTAAGTCTTCAAGAAAATTAAATTAACCAACGAAAAAAATGAAAATATTATTAAACTAATTACGAATTCCTACCGATACTAAAGGAACGTTAATTTAAACAAATAAAGAAAGAGAGACAATTTTAAAAAATATAATCTAATAATAATAATAATAAGTTAAAAAAACCCAAAAGAAAAAAAAAGGTGTATTTTTAAAAATATTATTATAATTAAATAAAGCCTTTGGATAAATACTTCTTAAAATTAAAATAACAACTTTTTTAAAAAGTGTTTTTTATGAAAAAAAAAATATTCAAATTTGACTGGTAGCCACTAGAAGTTGGTTGGCGACTATTGTCGAAGTTGGTTAATCAGAAGCTCGTCAGTAAAGTCATAGAAAGTTATAATTAGAGATTGTCAGAAAGTGATAATCAGAGATTGTCAAGCGACGATCGTGTAGGAAGCTGGTGAACCGAACAATCCTTGAATCAAACACCTATTTAAGTTGAAGAATAGAATTGGAATGAGATTTATTTGAAATTATAATCTTAATGCCAACTAAAATAAACTCATATCCAAAACAAAGAATGGGTTATCACTCTAGTCCATGCCCCAAACATATTCTTGTGATGTCCCGCCGGAGCCTCCTTTTCTCTCACCGTCTCTACCACTCGAGTCTCCAACTTCCAGTGCCTTCTCCACCCTTTGATTCTAAATCATGCACCCTCTACATCAAAGCTTGCACTACTATCAAATCCTTGAAATGCGTTCACGCTTCAATTCTCCGAGCCAACCTCCACCTCAACTTGTTCTTTTGCACCACCCTCGTTTCCCAATACGCCTCGCTTGGCTCTGTTTCTTACGCATATTCTCTCTTCTCTTCCTTGCAATCGTCTAATGTTTTTCTGTGGAACGTGATGCTTCGCGGGTTTGTTGATGCTGGGTTTCATCGCAAGGCCATGCTTCTCTATACCCAAATGATGGATTTGGGTATTAAACCTAATAATTTTACATTTCCATTTGTTTTTAAGGCGTGTGGGTGTGTGAAGGATTTGGATTTTGGGGTTAGAGTTCATTCTGACGCTGTGAAGTTTAGGTTAGACTTGGATATTTTTGTTGCGAATTCACTCATTGCGATGTATGGTAGATGTGGGCGTTCAGGGCTTGCACTAGAGGTGTTTGATACAATTCCTGTGAAAAATGACGTGTCCTGGAGTTCAATGATTGGTGCTTGTGCAGAAAAGGGACAATATCATCCTTTAGGAATTGTGCTGTTGTCGCGGATGTTGAATGAAAGACGTCGACCGACCAGGTCTGTAATGTTGAATGTGATGGCGTGCATCCATTCAGAGAAAGAAGCTGATGATGTTTATCAAATCGCTGTGGATTATAAGCTTGGATTCTATCAATCAGTCCAAAACGCAGCTGTTGGTATGTATGCACGATGTGGAAGGATTGAAACCGCTCAAAAGATCTTTAATGGAATTCATAATAAGGACTTGGTGTCGTGGGCGTCAATGATTGAGGCTTACGTAAAGGCTAATCTTCCTCTGAAAGCTTTGGAGAATTTTAGAAAAATGATACTGAAAGGTATTCTCCCTGATTATATCACCCTTTTGGGTGTGATTCATGCTTGTTTAGCTTTAGGATCTTTTAGCCAGGCGTGTTGGGTACATGGTTTTGTTATCCGAAGGTTTTTTGAAAACCAAATGATGGTTGAAACTGCCATTGTTGATCTCTATGTCAAATGTGGAAGTTTAATATATGCCAGAAAAGTTTTTGATAACATGCAGGAGAGAAATGTTGTCTCATGGAGCACCATGATTTCAGGGTATGGATTACATGGCCATGGTAGGAAGGCAATCTCTCTCTTCAATGAGATGAAGAACTCAACTAAGCCTGACCACATTACATTTGTATCGTTATTGGCAGCGTGTAGTCATGCTGGATTGGTTGCAGAAGGATGGGATTTCTTCAATGCCATGAGTAGAGATTTTGAGTTGAAACCAGGACCCGAACATTATGCTTGTATGGTCGATCTCTTTGGTCGAGTTGGGAAGCTTAAAGAAGCTCATGATTTTATCTTAAAAATGCCAATTACGCCCAATGCTGGGATTTGGGGTGCATTGCTTGGGGCATGTAGAATACATTCAAATGTAGAAATGGCTGAAGTTGCTGCAAAACGATTACTTCAGTTGGACCCAGAGAATCCTGGGAGATATGTCCTCTTGTACAATATTTATCTGTCATCTGAGAAAAGAAAAGAAGCAGACCGGATTAGGGCACTTATGAAGCAGAAAGGTCTTAGAAAAATTGCAGGCCACACAACTATTCAGATAAAAAACAAGGTTCATACGTTTGTGGCTGGGGATCAATCTCATCCACAAACTGAAATGATTTATTCCGAGTTAGATAAAGTGGTGTACAGGATTAAAGAAGAAGGTTATGTCCCTGATTTGAACTTTGTCTTACATGATGTGGAGGAAGAGACGAAGGAGAAGCTTCTATTTGCGCATAGTGAAAAGCTTGCTATTGTTTTTGGGCTCTTGAATTCAGGACCGGGAAGCGTCATTAGAGTTCAAAAGAATCTCCGAGTTTGTGGCGATTGTCATACGTTTACAAAGTTCATATCAAAGTTTGCAAGAAGAGAAATTATAGTTAGAGATGCTCGTCGGTTTCACCATTTTAAAGATGGTACTTGTTCATGTGGGGATTATTGGTGAGCAAATAGGTTCAGACACGAATCGTAGTGCAAATGCAGGACAAGCAATAACGTGGCTTGAACTAAATTGAGCAAGGGAAAAGGCAAGTTTTCTTTGTCAAGCAGCCTGGGTCAACTAAGATCATTAACTTATACAAGCAATGAAATGTACATACACCACACAACTTGGTAACTCCTAATAACGATGATACTTATGATTCTAAATACTTGATTACAGCTAACATAGACACCAGTCTTTTATTGGACTTGTACATAATAAGTCTAAAGATTTCACTTTGCTGACCAGTAATTCAAGGACATTAGTTGAATACCACTTCAAAAGGGAATTTATTTATATATTAGAGCCCTCGTAGTGCGTGCTACAGTTAAAAAAAAGAAATTATTATTTTCTTCTTCATCCTCAGGATCGTCGGTCGTAGTCCCCCATCTGGTTTCTCTGTTCGCTCCTCCATCGGCGCCCAAGCCGCCGCCCCCCCTCGTCGGACGATGCATGTCGCTGCCCTCTGACGCCAGCCGCTACCGTTTAACACTCCACTCAATGTCGTGCCGCTTCCCTTCGATTCGTCGATGACCGCCACAAGCCAGACCCAACGTGCCACCGTCGATCTGTTCGAATTCGTATATAATATAATCCAGAAGATAGACAACTTTTCCAATATACGTTTTTCATTTGAGATACTATATAAAGATATTCAATCTCATTTTTTCTATCAGTCTCAATATGATAATCATTGCAATGTATAACTTTAAAACTCAATAGCTTTCTTTTTTACTGATTAGAGAACAATGCGTATTGATTGTGAATTTGTTCTTCTAGGTAAAATAATATTTGTTTTTTCAAATCCTTCAATTAAGTTTGTAGAACCTGATATTGTATTGACTTTTGCTTTCAGTATTGTCAGTTTGGAAAAATATTTTCTACTTGTCAGTATTGTGTGCGTAGTTGCACTGTCTTCCATACATATATCTTTATTTCTCGTTTTTTGAGTTATTCAACATAAGAAAACTATCTATGCTTCTTCATTAAACAAAATAATTACTATAAGAAAAACAAAACTTAGAATATAAAAATAAAAATGAGATATAAAAAACAATAATTACTATATAATGACAAATAAAATAAAATAAAATAAAACAAAACAAAACACCTGTTATTTTATCAAATATGTCAATTTTCTCTTCAGGAGATTCAAAATTCTACCACATCCAAATTTGACAAACTGAATGAGTCAAATATATTTTTAATCTTATGTGCAAAATCTGCTTCCACATTTTCCTCTTTTTCTTGTGAAGTTGTTCTTTTATGATCATCATGTTCTTTTGAAATTTGGATGATTATAATGACCAACAATGAAAAATAATTATTTTTTCCTTACAACGGTCACAACTTCGATCACAATTATCAAATTCATAACATTTACTTCAAGGAATGTGATTATTCGTTCAAGTTGGTCAAAATTCATAATTTTTCATCCACTATTATTAAAATTTACATAATTGATTTAAGTAAATCTTGGTTCTTTAGTCGACTATATTTATGATTTTTCAATTAATAACTAGTTATTTCATTCATCCACGAGAAGACATTAAATAACTACATAAAATTATATTCTTAAAAAGTTTCCACTATCTTCAATTGATTTGAAATTTCAATCAATATGTGTATCTGCATGTCTTTATAGGCAATTTAACATACAATTAGCTAAACATTAAATATAGATAAATTAGCTAAACATTAAATATAGATAAATGGATAACATAAGATCAACGCATGTGACATGACTTTGAATACCGAAGTGACTATCTATTTCAATAATATTTATAATAGTGTAGTATTAATTAAATTTGGTGGAAAATAATAGTTTTCTAACAACGAAGTCTTTTACATTGTAGCAGCCCATTGGCGTCGGTACAAAAATCCCCAAATCTTCGTGAATTGGAGACTTGAAGAAACTAAGAAGACAAAATATGGCGGAATTCCTGTGGAGCTTTGCTGTAGAGGAAGTATTGAAGAAGACAGTGAAGGTCGTTGCTGAACAAATTGGGTTGTCATGGGGGTTTAAGAAGGAGCTCTCAAAGCTTAGAGACTCTTTACTCATGGTCGAACCCATCCTACGTGATGCTGACAGAATCAAGGCAGATCATCAAGCTCTGAAGCTATGGCTTGAGAAGCTTGAAGATATCATTTTCGAAGCCGATGTTTTACTTGACGACCTCTCTTACGAAGATCTTCGACGCAAAGTTGAACCCACAGTACTGGTACGTAGTCTCGTTCCATCCTCCAAAAATCCCCTTGTTTTTCGTCTCAAAATGGCCAGTAAAATTAAATCTATTGCTAACAAGTTAGATGAACACTATTCTGCTGCTGGAACTGTGGGGCTTGTTGCTAGAACATCGAAAGAAATGGAGTCGGATTTTAGCCAGATTCGAGAGACGGACTCTTTTCTTGATGAGATTGAAGTTATAGGGAGAGATATTGAATTGTTGGAGATAGTGAATAAACTACTTGATCTTAGCAATCAGCAATCAGATGTAGTTGTTTTCCCGATTGTTGGTATAGGTGGATTAGGAAAAACATCTTTGGCGAAGCTGATTTTTCATCATGAAATGATTAGGGAGAATTTCGATGTTGCGATATGGGTGTGTGTGTCTGAACCTTTTGTTCTCAACAAGATTTTAAGAGCAATATTGGAAACTCTTGGTGTTAGTTTTGGTGGTTTAGATAGAAAGGAAGCTATACTTCAACAGCTCCAAAAGTTTTTGAGGAACAAAAAGTATTTTCTCGTGCTTGATGATGTTTGGAATGAGAATCCAAATTTATGGAATGAGCTAAGGGCTTGTTTGCTAAAGGTTAATAAGAACTTTGGAAGTATTATTGTTGTGACTACTAGGAGTGATGAAGTTGCAAATATTGTGGAGACACATAATCATAGACATCATTTGAGAAAATTATCAGATGATCATTGTTGGACTTTGTTTGAAAAATGTGCATTTGGAAGTGATTTGCCTATGCTTCCAAGAGTTGATCATGTAGTTAGAGAAGAGCTTGTTACAAAATTTGGTGGCATACCATTGGTTGTGAAAGTGTTTGGAGGAATGGTGAAATTAGACAAGAATAATAGTTGTGAAGAATTGCAATCAACTTTGGAAAATCTAATGAGAATTTCATTAGAAGATGAAAATCATATTTTATCTACCATAAAATTAAGTGTGGACCGTTTGCCATCATCTTCACTAAAACAATGTTTTGCCTATTGTTCAAATTTTCCCCGAGGTTTTTTATTTATAAAAGAAGCACTCGTTCAAATGTGGATAGCACAAGGTTTTATTCAACTACCTAGTGGGAGCAATGTAATGATGGAGGATATTGGAGCAAACTACTTCAATATTTTGTTGTCTCGCTCCTTGTTTCAAGACGTTGTCAAGGATAATAGAGGGAGAATTGTATATTGCAAGATGCATGATGTTGTACATGACGTTGCATGCGTTGTTTCAAATGCTCAAAAGTTTAGATTGGATCTTTTAATGGATGAAAAACCCCAAAGATACGACGGTCTTTTGATTGGTTGTAGAATAAGAACATTTTATTGCAGTGAAAATGTTGTTGGAAAGTTTCACATACCAACATTTGATCGTCATATTTTTCACAATAAGATCGCCAACTTCATCTACTTGTGCGTTTTAATTATTCATTCACGGTTTATACATGCATTACCACATTCGATTGTTAAATTAAAGCATCTGAGGTATCTTGACATTTCACACTCTGGGATAAGAAAGCTTCCAAGATCTATTGTTTTGCTTTATAATTTGCAAACATTGAAGCTTGGAAATGATATGATAGGCCTACCAACAAAATTCACAAAATTGGTTAATTTAAGGCATTTAGAATTTTCTCAATTTGCAAGTCAAATTAAGCAAATGCCTCAACATTTTAGTCGATTGATTCAACTTCAAACGCTTTCCAGATTTGTAGTTGGGTTCGACCAAGGATGTAAGATAGAGGAGCTTGGACCATTGAGAAATCTCAAAGGTGAATTAAGCCTTTCTCGTCTTGAGCGTGTTGAAAGTAAAAGCGAGGCAATGGCTGCAAATTTGGCAGAGAAGGAAAACATTTCTGATATAGATTTTCAATGGAGTTGGAGAAGTGAAAGAGAATTAGTCTGTAATAACAATGATTTGAATGTGTTGGAAGGGCTTCAACCACACAAAAATCTTCAAGCCTTGAAAATTCAGAACTTTGCTGGCAAAATTCTGCCTAATGGTATTTTTGTCGAAAACTTGGTCGAGATAGTTCTATATGAATGCAAAAGATGCGAAACTTTGCCAACGTTGGGGCAGTTATCCAAGCTTGAATTACTACATATTCGTTGCTTAGATAGTGTAAAAAGCATTGGGGAGGAATTTTATGGGAATAATTATAACAGTGAGAGAACATTATTCCCTAAACTCAAGACACTTCATATTTCCCAAATGAAAAGTTTAGAGCATTGGGAAGAAATAGAGAGTGCATCAAAAGGTGCAAGTTTTCCTCATCTTGAAAGCTTGAGCATTATTTGTTGTTGGAAATTAGTGAATATTCCAAACCTTTTTCAAGGTCCTCCAAAGCTTCAATCTCTCAAGATTTTTCAATGTGAAGAATTGACAAAACTACCAAGCTGGTTAGATCTCTGCAGCTCCCTTGAAGATATGAGCTTATGCAATTGTCCTAATGTTAACAATTCTCTTCCAAATTTGGAAAATATGCCAAGCTTGTCTTCGTTGAGCATCGCAAACTTCGAAAAGTTGCCGGAGGGGCTTCCCTGTATTCGTAACTTGAAAAGATTGAAAGTTCATGGCGAATTGCAAGGTTTGGATTGGAGTCCATTCATGCATCTCAATTCATCACTTGAAAATCTTGAGTTAATCGACACTGGAGTAAGTAGTTTACTGCTGCAACTTCCTCAACAACTCGAGCATCTCACTGCTTTAAAATCATTGCAAATTGTGCGTCTTAACAGCATTGAATCTTTGCCTGAATGGTTGGAAAACCTTACATCTTTAGAGGCGTTGAATCTATACCATTGCAGAAATTTGAAAAGCTTGCCTTCCAAACAAGCCATGTCAAAACTCACCCGATTAAATCGTTTGGTAGTTTACGGATGTTCTCGGCTTCAACTTGGTGAAGGTTGCTTCGAGCGGGATAAAGTTTCACATGTACCTGATGTTAACATTCATGATGAGACTACTACTAACATGTCCATGTCTGTAAGTGTGTGAAAAACAAAGAATGGCTCTGAATGTGCTCTTGGTGAGTGTTTGTCATCCTCCTTTCTTGAGGTTCTTTGTATTGCTTATGATCATCATAATTTAGGTTTAGGTTGCATTTGGTTTAACTTAAATGTTTAATTTTAAAAATAAGTCATTTTGACAAATTGAAGTGTTTGACAACCACTCAAAGTTTATTTCAAAACTGTTATAACAAAAAAAAATGATAGAAATGACTTTTTCGATAAAAACATTTTTTTATAGTCAATCTAAATAGTTCATTTCTATTGCAGATAATGGATGATTTGAGTAGATTTGATTTGTTTTTGGTCGAACCACTACAAAACTTGATTTCACGATTCTTTCTCTATTCTTTTATGATGATAGGAGGGTGTTTATACCGCTACAATTTTCATCCATGACTATCATAAAATTTTAGATGTTATGAAAAATAAGTAGATTTTAATAGAAAGATAAAACAAAGAATAAACTCCAACTAAAAAACACGTAGTGGTATAATGATGGGAGGGTGTTTTAGGAATACTAAAAATAAGTATGCACGTAAACGAGAGATTATTTCTATTTTTCTGCTACATTTACTTCTTTTTTTTTCTACTTTTGAAAAATGAAAATTAAAAGTTTGCTATATTGTCCCTTTTTCCTTTTAAGGATGGGATTTATAGAGAACATAGACAAACAAAAATTATTTATTAGCAATATAGCCATAAAAGGGTCGTTTAGTGTGATGGATATAAAGTGGTGTATTGACGATAGACGAGAGTAAGAAAAGAAGTTTGTAAAATTATTGGGGGCAAAATAAAATTTTGGTCCAGTTTATGTTCGATTGGTTCTTAAGGTTTCAATATTAACATTTTAATCCTTGGCATTAAAAAATACTTTTAAATAGTCTCTTAGATTACCTTTAAGTTAAGGATAGTTTATTAAACTATTATATAATGACATGAATGTTAATTAAATGTCATCAATATTCCGTTTATTTAAGTGCGTAGTCTCTCATTATTTAATTAAAATCACTTAAGAAATTCTAATGAAATCTATTACGATTTTCCAAATTCAAAGGAATGATGGTGAATAATATCTACTCTTCAACTATGTTATAGCACCAAAATAATAATAATTAAAAGTTTTCGAGAATTTGGTCGTATTAATAAATGGTAATGGGTAGCAAAATAATTTAAGTATTCTGCAAATGTGTGTTTGAGGTCTTTAATATTACAAATATAGTAAAAAATAAAAATAATAATGTTGTCAATTTCATTATTTTTATATATCCATTTTACCCTTTTCACCAAATTTGTATTTCATCTCCTTCATTTCCTTTTTCTCCCATTTGCAAGCGAAGCGTGCGATCTCATCTCCTTTCTCCACAATATCTTTTTTCTTTTTTGTCTGTCATTTTCTTTGCAAGCATCCTCTCTTCGATCTCCATTTTCTCCCAAGTTTTTTATTTTCTTTTTTGACATCTTCTTCTTCTTGCATTTAAGGATAGGGCCTTTATGCTAATATTATTATTTTATTTCTCACCACGTCACGCTCGTCCGATGAACGGGGCAATGCACGTGAAGATATCAACAAATCTACATTTGTCTATCTTCTCACCTCTTCTAAAACATGGGTATCCCTTGGAGTCCAAACCCACAACATAAGGTAGGAATATATAAAAGAGTTTCCGCTTGCTTTTCTAAAAATGCGAGAATACAAAGTTGAAATAAAATATTAATATTTATTTTTCAAGTAAGTTTACAAATTTTTCATCAACAAACTAAGAAGTAGATTCGTCCTTCATTACTTCCCAAGTTTTTTAAAGAAACTTAGAATAAAAGATTTTTTTATTTTTGTATTTAAAATTAATATGAGTGTCTCTACTTTCTTTCATGTGAAGTTTATTATTGGAATTCAAGTATGTTTTATTATATTGATTTTGTACTATTTTGTTGTGTTGATTTTGTTATGGCCTTGGTGGTATGATATACTTATCTAGTAAACTGATTTACTTACACAGTAATGTGAATTATAATATCGAGAGTAATTGTCACATCTCCTCTCTAGCACCCTTCTTAGTTTGAAGAAGAGGTGTGAAGTCAGCACATGTCAACTCTCTTTCGACATCTACTGACCACCTTGACTTCACTAACTTTCTTGGAGGATATTCTATAACAGTTTATATTATACTTTAATTTTAACACTGCAGAAGACTTGCTTTAATCATATTACTTTAGAAATAACCTCATCGTTAAAAAGATGTTTTACAAAGTTTTAAACAACATAAACTTTATTGAACTTAATAACTATGGTCTAACTTTGACAAACTGTAAACATGTCCTCTGTGAACAAAGACCAACTATAACTTACTAGACCGACTGGCTGACTGTCGACAACAGGCTAAACTCTGGGATCACGATCACTGCCTGGAAAATGAAAATATTTTGAAAACATGAGCTGAAAGGCTCAGTTCATGACTATCTTTAATTAATAAGTAAATCATAAACATAAATGTAAATTTTAAACACCAGTAGCATAACAAACTTTATTTCCTAGTTTTCTAAACAAGCTTGCATTAAATTATGAGTAAATCCATTATAACAAATCTTCTCATTACTCTAATACCCATATGGCTACGTTATAGTAGAGCTTGCTTAGTACTTCCAACGTCGACGTCGTAGTGGGGCTTGTCCCTCACTCCTGAGACTTCGTTGTTTTGGAATAACCTCATCACTAACAACGGTAATCTCACTGAGTGGAAATATCATCACACCAATGGCTATCTCTAATGTTGTGGTAGTGCTTGCTCATACCAACAATGGTCGACACTGAAGTGGAATTCTTCATCACAACAGTGGTAATATCTCTATGTGCACTGACAACTTTGTTTTGTGGAATTCTTCATTTTTTTGTGTTGGGTTCCATTAATTTCATCTAATCTACAAATCTCCCTATTTTATTGAAATCTTTTGATTTGTTTACGCCTCCATTTGAAATTTAAGACTTGTTGCGATGAAAAAAACAAATTGAAAAAAAATTAAAAAATTCCAAATTAAAAAATCCAATTTGCAGACTTCAATTTGCTTTAATTTTGGCAAGTTGTGGCATAATATTTAGTTGAGAAGTCCAAAGAGTATGATCTCGTGAAAGCTAAAATTCTCAATATTTCCGGTAATTTCCTCTTCCATAATAGTTCACACAGTAGTTCTTCCTTGAATTTTTTAAATTAAAGGGGATGGAAAAAAAAAAAACTTGTTGCCATCGAGGTAGTTGTCGTCGAGGGAGAGGAAGATCGTAGAAAAAATTAAAGAAGATCGTAGGAATTGAGGTAGGATTGAGAAATTAAAGACAATGAGATATTTGGATAGTTTTACATCATGATGATGTAAGCAGAAAGCCACAAAACATTGATCTTAAGAAGTGAGGCTCAATTTCACAATCGACGAGAATAAAAATTGTTCCATTTGCCTCAACAAGTTTCAAGACGATCATGCGAGCCTTCGACTCTTACCCAAATGTAGCCATGCCTTTCATGTTCCCTGCATCGATACGATTACGAACCCATAAAGAACCAGCCATCGCCTATCGAAGACACCCAAAATGAAATTAGAGTTAAAAATCATTGAAATCCACCACAACCCCTAATTCCATGAAAAACAAAATCAAAGGTAAGAAAATTCCAACAAATCTTCATCCATGAAAAAAAAATCTTAAAACATAGTTTAGAAGTCAAATCATCAACTAAACCCTAAACAATAAACCTAGTTTAAAACGTAATTTTGCACACATATCTTTCCGACACACAAACTCATTGGAGTGCATTTCTTTCAAAGCTATGAAAAGCAGTTCAAAAGATTAAGGATTAAAGAAATGCAAAGCACTTAAAGAAGGATTAAAGTGGACTTAATTCGACTCATTGAGCAACTAAATCATTAGTTCGAAGCTATTTTAAAATGTGTCTAATAAATCTATATAAATTTAATATTGTGTTTAGTAGATTTCTAAAGTTTCAAGTTTAATAAAAAAGATGATGGTTTTACTGGATATGAAATTAAAAATTTAAAAGATTATTCGATACCATCAGTAAAAAGAATTGTTATTGGGTACAATCTAAGCAGAATAAAATAGGCTAAACAAAACTTAAATAATTTTAAACATTACGCTAATCCAAACACATTTGAGGTCAAATTTATGGTTACCCTACCATTTATTTTTCATATTTTTAAAATATAATTTATTAGTGTCTATCGATTATATTTTAGTCATTTAGTGTCCATAAAAAAAACATTTATTAGTATAAAAAAATAAAGGTGGAATTAAAGTTTATCCAAAGTTAAGAACTCAAGAGACAAAAGTACAACAAAATCATAAAATGTAACAATATTGTAACTCGTAAGCACGTATAAAAATATCAATATCTATACTTTTATAAAATAATCGATAAAATGACTTTATTTTGACTAATATTTAATAAGTAAATTTTCTTTTTCTTATTTTACAAATATTTATAAAATTTACCAGACATATTAATAAATCTTTAATATCAATATCGAACTCTTGAATTTACGGATATTTTAATAGCGGGGTAGCTGGTGGTAAGTAGTAAATTCATAAAAAAGATATGTTTAGTAATAAATAAACTTTAGGTTCGTTGAAAGATATAGTTGTAATCTCAACCTCCTTCATCCTAAACTAACTAATTTACTCTCTAACAAGCTACTACTGACCTCCCCCCATCTTTGTCCGCCACCGCCACCACCAAATGCGGTGGCCGGCC
This sequence comes from Cucumis cinereus, assembly GCA_037974625.1. Lineage (NCBI taxonomy): Eukaryota > Viridiplantae > Streptophyta > Magnoliopsida > Cucurbitales > Cucurbitaceae > Cucumis > Cucumis cinereus. Next base: position 16,135,173 of record JBBPDJ010000001.1, on the reverse strand, counting down.
TTGAACATCGCCGGCCTTGGCCTCATCGCCATATCATATGTCTCCATCGACTACCTCAGCCACCTCTCGCCGGCATGGCATTCCCGTCTCCAGCCAGCTCTCTGGTCCCTTCTTGCTCTTGCCGCCGTTATTCGTGTTCCCTTCTACAAACACTGGTCCTCCGAGTTCCGTTCCGTCATTCCATTTCTCGCCTCCATGCTCTTTATGCTCACCGCTCTTCTCTTCGAAGCCCTCTCCGTTCGATTCGTCACCGCCGTCCTCGGTCTCGACTGGCACAGGTAATGTAAGGATTTTGATCTGTTTCTTTTGTGACTCCTGTGTTTGTAGATTGAAAATTTAAGTGGATTTCTTGAATGTTTAGTTTGATTTGGGCTTGGAGAGGGAAGACTGATTTCTGATTTTTTGAGCTGCACAAACCTCAACTTGATTCCTAATTGTATTAGATGGTTAAGTTTAGGTGCGATTCTGTGGATCTGCTTCAGTTAACTCACCCATTTTGGAAATATTTTCATTTCGGGATGGATCTGATATTTAGGGTATGTGGAGCAGCTTGAGTTTCCAGATTTGAACTTCACGGACCCGTTGACTGAAAAACATTATTTATTTTAGAAGTTTAAAGAACAAAAAGGCATTTATATCCTGATTTTTTGTCTAATTATGAGATACTAATTCTTTGTAAAGGATTTGTGAGTTTAGTTCCAGTATGGTTTTAAGTTCTTTAGATTTTGTTTCTATCAAAAATGGAAAGAGATCTTGGCTATTAACTTTTTTTATGGGTAACCCATATATTAACATTTTCCTTCTTTCACTTACAGAACCTAGTTTAGAAATTGCAGGGCATCAGTCAACTAGTTTACTTGTTTTCATTTTTTTAAAATATGTTCTTTTCTTTTTATGCTTTTTTAAAAAATAATTGACATTGTTGATCCAATTTCTTTGCTTATTCCGAATACAAGCCATCATCCCATGAAATTAACGAGATGCAGTCAGTGTGGATGAAATTCGATGTCGTTTTTACTTGTTAGTTATCAGATTTGAAGAGAACGTATGAAGCATCCATTAAATTTTAAAACAAATCTACGAAGTCCTTGGTTATTTTTTAGTACTGAATCTGGCAAGCATCTAGCAATTCTATAGGATTTTTTGCAAGCATCTTGTAGTAATTTCAATCTTCTGACCAAAAAAAAAAAAAAAAAAAATTGCATGTCTTTAGTTGTCTTGTTAATACCCACTTTTGTGTTTTCTTCTGCAGCAATTTTGTAATTTAGATCGTACTATTAGATCAATTTTTTGTTATGCCATACAGACTTCCAATACAGTATAAAATTGAGAATGGAACTTTCAGAAAGAAAAATCTATTTTTGGGCTCTTCTAGAACAGAATTATAATTCTTGTATGGGTCTGCCACAGTGAGATACATGTTTCTTGTTCAGCATTTTATGCGAGTCTATATGTAATTTAGTTATAAAGTTGGTGCTGAAATATAAATCCGCTTTAGTGACTAATTTTTTCTTTCTTTCATTATTGTAATAACTTAAAAGTTGCTTTTTATATTCGGAACCCCCAGTGTGAAACTACTTTACTCATTAGCAATATATCTAGTTTCATTTCCCTGTTGGTTTGATTTTCAGTTAAAATTCTAAGATTGTGGCTTTCTTGACATTTGACAGTGACGCCGCTCCTCTCCCTGATACTGGCCAATGGCTACTCTTGGCATTGAACGAGAAACTTCCTACTGCTGTCGTGGAGATATTGAGAGCTCGGATTATTGGATTGCACCACTTCCTGATGTTGTTCATTATGTTGGCGTTCTCTGTGCTGTTTGACTCGGTTAAAGCTCCTGGACTTGGACTTGGTGCAAGATATATGTTCACCATGGCCATCGGTCGACTTCTTAGAGCCATAACTTTTGTATCTACAATTCTACCATCTGCAAGGCCATGGTGTGCTTATTCTCGATTCAGAGTCCCTGCATACCCTCATCGTTGGGCACAAAAGTACTATGTTCCTTATGCTGAAGATGCTGATACGATTCGCCAATTATTAAATCAGGACATTGCATTTGGTAAGCGATTTAAATCTTTCCATTTCCTTCATGCACACTTCCAAGACCCAAACATCTAACACATTTATCCTGACCAAAAATACTTTCCACTGAAAACCATCATAGTTGAAACAGAGAGCAATTTAATCTTGGATTTGAAAAGAGTTTAAGAGCACTCAAACTGCTTTATGAGAAAATATTTGTGAGTGTTTTTAGCTTTTTATACTTTTAGGAGTGTAGAATCAAACATTAAGATAAGATGATTTAATTTGTTTTAAGCAACCTTTTAAATTCCTTATATGTATTGCTTTGTAGAATATAGCTTGCACATAATGACTGGAAATTTCTCTATTTTATGCGTTGTGCTTACACTTTTCTGAGTCGTAAGTGTAAAAATTGTTATTTTCTCAGCTGATCCTGGACAGATTCTTGGTGACTACAGACCTGATTGGGGTAAAATGAGCTTCTTACTAGATTTCCTTCGACCGACGCCCTCTGAAGGATCTTCTTGGTACAATTTGCTTAAGAAGGCTGGAGGTGGCTGCAACGACCTTGTATACAGTGGCCACATGCTCGTTGCTGTCCTCACTGCCATGGCCTGGACGGTATATACCCTATCGTGCAGTGTGCTTGATGTGATATAATGTTTTTTTTTTTGGCTATCATAATTAAGTATCTTAATACATAAAGTATTGAAACAGGAGGCTTATGGAGGTCTTAGCTCAGCTGTTGTATGGTTTTTCGTAATACACAGCGCTCAGCGTGAAATACGAGAACGCCATCATTACTCCGTCGATTGTGTTGTTGCAATATATGTTGGGATTCTCTTGTGGAAAATGACTGGCTTCATTTGGTCAGCTAAAGATGTCACGAGACGTCGAAAGGTAGCGAAGTTGGAGAAAATTCAAAGTAAACTAGTACAAGCTGCGAAAGATGCAGATATTGATGGGGTGAGAGAACTTCTAAAGGAAATAGAGGTAACTAATCAAGAGAGTGACAATGAAGGCAACCGAGGCCAGAGCGGAGTGTTGTGGTTCTTCGCTTGTGCAACAATATTTGCTGCACTTGTCATTGTTCTTCTAGCCTTCACATGGACAAGTGATGGATAAATTTACTTAGAGTGATAACACATTCCACGGGCTCACGAACACTGATTATCTTATGCAAAGTTTTGTATCGGTATCCGATTTATTACTAGGATTTGAGGTGAATGTTGTTTTCTTGTAGAGTGTATGTAATGAATGGTGATATGGTTTTAGATTGTGATGTTTGATAAGTTAATTAGAAACTATGTTGTCTTGAAGTAGATATTTTACAGTGTTCCACCCTTATCCTTGAAATGCAATTGTTTGCATATTAAAACCGTTTGTGGGTTTTGTTTATTAGTTTAAACGAGTAGCCATAGGAATTAGTAATGGAGATTGAGTTCATTTTCATTGATTGAAGAGAGTTGAGTCTCTACAATGTAATTTCTCAACTTTCAATTTCATCAAATTACTTATAATCTTTTTTTATTTTCGATTCAACTTTCACTAATTTACCCACTAAATCTAATAAAAGAAATAGTGTAAAGAACTAATGCTAATAAACTATAGATACACTAACTTTTGAAATTTTATTTTGAATTAGTGTTGAAATTACTGACATACTACTCAAATGATATCTTACTAATACATTAATACTGCAATAATACTATACTCAAAAATGAATTTTGTATAGTGTTGACATATCATTGATACAACAATGTTTTTGTTGAAACCACATTGGGTGAACCATTCGGGATAAGGTGTTTTGAAGAATTGAAGACTCACACTTCTCAAAAGTTGTGTGCACTATGGAGTGTGCCAGCGTATTTTGGTTGTGACGAACGTGAAAGAAGAAGATAAATTCTCATTTCCCCAAGCATTTGCCTAATCATTAGTACTCAAATGATCACTAAGTACCCATTCTAAACCACTTGACTTCGTAACTAAACTCCAAGCAGCATCAGTATTATTCAGGTTGGAGAACGACATCGCTGGAGGGTGCCACCTGCTCGTAAACTGAGAAGCAGAACGTAGAGTTTCCACAATTCCTTTTTGTTTTGCCCCTTCGTGTCTGACTGAATTTTCAGGATATTTTTATTAATTCAATCACTAGTTGGACTCCACATCCTCAAGTTGCAATTGAAAACACCATTTTATTTCTTGCCATCCACATCTTTTAGCCTCAGAAAGGATACTTCGTCTTCTACAAGGATTGCCGAAGAAGCATTCTCTGCAAAAGAAGTAGCAACATTTTAAATTCACAATCCTTTAAACCCAAAAAAAGAAGCACCTTTGACTATAAATACCCTGTTTATTACAATCCCATATGTTCTCATCATCATAATGTCGTTGAGGCACTGGTGTATAAAGAATAGATTTTGCATCATCATGAAGAAAAAAATCGACTGAATCAAACCCTCATTCCCTCGTCCACTGTCAGATAACAGATATGTCGCGTTTTGCCCTTGCAATAGAGTGGGGGCACCACAATTGCTTTCTTTACACACATTTTCTATTACATGAAGCATCAAAAAATGCATTTTTAGTTGTGTTTGAGAGCTTTGTGGATTCACCAACTGTGAAGGTATGATCTTTTAGACCCCTCCCATTTTATGTTTAACTATTAAACACAATATGTTACCATCAACCTCTACACAATACTTTAATGAGATTGGTAATCTCTATTAGGCGTGTGCATGGTTCGGTTTGGTCCGGTTTTGGATCGAACCAAGGACCAAACCGAACCTCTCGGTGTTCCTACACATTGAACCATTGAAAACCAAATTTCATCGGTTTTGGTTATTGAACCAAACCAATTTTTCTCGGTTTAGATTGGTTCGGTTCGGTTCAAACCGTTTAGAAAAAAGAAAAAAAAACATCAAATCATTCTTAAGTTGGGGTTGAGCCTAAAGAAAAAAATAATAACAAAAGTTTTGTGCCGAGGTTTCTGTGAATTAATATATATATTTTTATTAATATAAATATTGACATAATTAATATAATAGATTACGGTTCGGTTTTTTACGGTTTTTAAGGTGGTGAACCGAAGATCGAACCAAACCTCTCGGTTCTATTCCTTAGAGAACTGGTGGTTCCATATTTTTTAATAAAACCGAACCGAACCAATTGATTTGGTTCGGTTCGGTTCGGTTTGTCAGTTTTTCTCGGTTTTTGCACACCCCTAATCTCTATGGTGAGAATTGAACCATTACAAATTCATAATCATGTCTACTTTTAAAATAAAACTTCAAAACAAATTAATATCATAATTCAATTTAAAGTCCATGAATAGCAACAACTAGAATACACTTTAAAATATCAAATATCCTAATAATATATCTACTCTAAGAAAAAACCCTTATAAATCGTGCGAGTTTCTAACTACCTCATTGCTGAAAATATTTACAAAATATAGCAAAATTTTAGATTCTATCGTTGTATATTTGTACATTGGTAGACACTTATATATGAATTTAGAACTCTATCAGTATCTATCATTTATAAAATCTGAAAATTTATTATACTTTTATAAATTTTTGATTAATTTTACTATATTTGAAAATATTCGCGAAGTAAACTAACTTATACTATTTTTATATAATTTTCTTTTTTTATTTAAATAGAATTGCAGTAATAATACTGTTTTTTGTGTAATAATAATAATAATAATTTTTCTTGAGAATGTGAACTAATAATACTATTAAAATAATCGTTATAATATTAAAAACAAATGTATCCTTCATGTTAAAATATAAATGTCAACAAATACTTTTATGAATAAAAATGTATTAATAATTTTCAACCATTTACATTTTAATAAATTAATGATCACGAGAAATACATTTAGTAAACAAGCATATTTATTTAATAAAATAAAATATATGCACCCACATTAGGCATCTAATAATAATATATTGTCAATAAAAATTTAGTTCAACCGACACTTGTATGTATCAAAGAAAAAGAAGTCTCGAGTTTAAGTCCCTCATCCCAACTTATATATAAAAACTTAATCAAAATAAAATAAAATACAAAAATATGATTTCATCAAAAAAGTTAGTCAAATTTGTTTGTTTCAAAAATAATAATAATAAGTCAGTCACATCATAGACAACTATACCGTATATGAAAAAAAGAAGAAAGTGGTGTGTGATAATTCAAAAGATTTCTGTAAAAGTAAGAAAAAAAAAACCTCCCCGATAAAATTTTCTCGATTCTTAATCCCAATTAGCTTTCACAAACCAAGAGATCTCATAGTCATAGGGAGGTTTACTTTTTGGTGGTGTTTGTTCAATTTCAAAGGTGTTTATAGAATTAGACTCTTCAATGAGAATAAGCCTTTGTATTATATGTATATATATATATATATATATATATTTAATTTGAAAAGCATGTTTAGCCATAGTTTTACCGTAGGTTTGTTTATATGTAATTTTGCCAATGTATTAGATATTTCAATTTTTCTATTAAATTTGAGTTATGGTTTTTTTTTTTTTTTTTTTCTTCTCGCTGCATAAGAACTTTTGTCCCTTTAGCTAGGGTGTGTGATGTGACTATTCAATCCGTGTGAAATAACCACTTTCCAAAATTTCAAGAACTATAATATTCAAATAGAGACAATATATAAGTATTCTACCAAAACTCTCTCAACAATCTCATCTGGGCTATGTGCGACAACTTTAGTAAAGGAGACTTTTTGAGTTTAAATAGCGGAACAAAATTAGGAAAAATATCTCCACACATATAATCATTAGAGAACCAAAAAAGAAAAACATATTATTCTGCATAATTAATAAAATATGGAAAGAAATATTTAACTACATAAATTTTAAGACAATTCATAAACAACCCAAGAAGCAAAAGCTTCTAACTCTAACCATATTTAACAACCACGTTATTTTGTCGTTAGTCAACTAACCGTCTAAGTAATTTTAGGACTATTCAGATCTATTTCTTAAACTTTGGGATTAAAGTGTTCATTTTGAAACTTTATAGATCAAAGAGAGACGTGAAAACCCAAAGACCAAAAATATATTTTGTCTAATAAATAATAATAATAGAGAAAAAAAAAAAAAAGTAAATTATTTGAGTAATATTTAGACAGCGTTTTGGTGAGAGAGGCAGCCGTTTGGTTGTGAGGTAATCTGGCGCTTTATTCTCCTTTCAATCCAAAATGTCCATTGAAGGAAACCACGTCGCCATAGCCATCTATAAATATGCTTCTCTTACCTTCCCGTTTTCCCCCTTTTCAACTCCATTTTCACTGGGTCTCCATGGGATCCCCCTCCCCTCACTTCACTCTCTCCTTCAAGATTCTCCTTATCGGCGATTCAGCCGTCGGCAAAAGCAGCCTTCTCCACACCTTCATTTCCTCCTCTCCCCACCATCTCTCTCCCACCATTGGTACTTCTTCCTTCCATCCAACTCAACCCCTTTTATCTTCCCTTTTCTGTTTACCCAAACTATACCTGATTTTTTTGGAATTCACATTAGTTGTTTATTGAGGGAATTTGTGTTTGCTGTCTTCTTTAGGTGTGGATTTTAAGATCAAGCAACTTACCATTGGTGGTAAGAGGTTGAAGTTGACTATTTGGGATACTGGTAATGAATTTAATTCAATTTTTAATGGATCTTTTTCAATTTTTGGATCTTTTTGAAGTTTTGAATGTAGGCTATAACATGTTTTCTGTCCAATGTACTTAGTAAGATTATTTTGGCTCTATAGTTGACGAATGTTGCGATCGGACATCTGGGGTTAAATATTTTTTTGGGATCAATAATACTTTAATAGATTGTGAGCATGGAATTTTACAACCGTCTTTAATTTTACTCAAAAGAAAAAGTGGCTGACTTTCTAAAGATTTAACATGGTGCAGCTGGGCAAGAGAGGTTCAGATCGTTAACTAGTTCATACTACAGAGGTGCTCAAGGGATCATTCTTGGTAAGCTATGGAATAGCACTCTTGTGCTTCGACTTAAATGCATTCTGTGATTTAGTGTCAGCTTTCTGTGTTCATCGAACGTGTTAAACATATCAAATGAAATAACTACAATGACACTTAACTTAGCTTCTTTGGTAATTTGCTAATAGTGTATTGATTGAGTCTGGTAATTCCACTGAATTAGGAGAAGGATGTGCAGAAGATAGTTTGATGTTTCGTCTTGTGCTCTGAAACCTCTTTTGCAATCATCTGAATTGGAAATTCTGCATTAATTCCTGTTGTTGAATAACTTGAATTCTCTCTGAACTAGTTCTTTCAGTCATTTGATGTGGATCCATGAAGGAGACACTGAAGTTGCACCGTCACGCTTTTGTGAAGTTGCTTGATTAGAAATTGAAAATATCTGATTGGTTGGTTATTTTGGATAGCACTTTGTTGTTCATGTTTCATTCGTATCTTTGTCTTTCTTTTCCATTGCCTCTTCTTATTGCAGTGAACATCAAATTCTCATTTAATTTTAGAGTGGCAGTTATTTGTCAAATATGTTAGTTCTCACCAAATTCTTTAGATCCTAAAGCATAAGTTCATGAAGAATTCTAGAGTGACACTTTTAAATATAAATTATCTTTGGTTTACTGACATTGTTGTATTCTTGTTTATCTTAGTGTATGATGTAACTCGGAGAGAAACCTTTACAAACTTATTGGATGTATGGGCAAATGAAGTTGAGCTTTATTTGACAGATCAGGACTGTGTCAAGATGCTCGTTGGAAACAAAGTTGATAGAGTAAGTATAGTCAATCCAGTTTATAAATGTATAAATTAGAATTCCTACGTTTATAATGGATAAAAAATGATGGATCAGACACTAACGTTTTTTCTGAAAATTGTTGATGATCTCATATGATTTTGGATCATTTAATATTTGGTGACATTTTGTTTTGTTTTGTTATTTCCCCTCCCTGCAATAATCTGCAAAGTAGAATTAATCTATACTGAAGATTTAAGGTAAATGTAAAAGAAAATGTCAGTGCACTTTTTCCTTTTTTACGTGTTGCCATAATCTCAGGAATCTGAAAGGGTTGTAAGCAGAGAAGATGGGATTGCACTAGCCAACAAGCTTGGATCTTTGTTTTTTGAGTGCAGTGTTATAACCAGAGAAAATGTAGAGAAATGCTTTGAAGAACTGGCCGTTAAGGTACTTTTTAAGATAACAGTTATCATCTACTTACATTAAAAAGAAAACTAATGACATTTTACTTGTCAATGTGATATGTTGGTGGTGCACAGAGAAAATAGTTGTAAAAGTTGAGTTTAAACATGGTCGTTTTATTGTTTCTTTTTTATACAAATGGATAACTGTTTGAGGAAACTTGTAGCCAATGATAATAGCGATTAGTTCTGGGGGAGCCATAGGGAGGGACGAGATTCTGTATGTATGATTTTCCAATTGTGAATATTTATGAGGGTATATCAGTCAAAAAACATAAAAATGTTAATGTTTTTGAGAAAACTACTTTTTTTTTTTTAAAATTTCTAAGTTTTCAAGAATAGATGCTCTGGTGCCTTGTCATTTAAAAAAAGTACTCGGGATCTTTCTAAACTTACTCTTAATAACTTGGAGACTAAAAAGGTATATTTTGAAAGCTTAGGAACGAAACACATTTATTATTGCAACTCAAGTACTAAAAAGGTAATTTTCCTTAATGTTTTTATACAATATCTCTCCTTCCTTCTTTGCTCATTCACCCATCCTGGATAAATCATCTAGATATCGATTTCAAAAACTTTGCTCCGTAGAAAATTTTGGAAGCGAACACGTTTAGAATTATGTTCATAGAAAGGCAGCTCCCAAGAATCTGAGAGTTGTGAAACTATTGCTTATATGTAATTTTTGTACAGATTATGGAGGTTCCCAGTTTCTTGGAGGAAAGATCCAGTTTAATAAAGAGGAACATTTTAAGGCAAAAACAGGAAGGTCAAGCTCAACAAAGTGGTGGTTGTTGCTCTTAGAAAGCAACTTATATAAAAACTAAACTACACCATTGTATATGTCACTCTTGCTTTTCCCCCATTCAGTTGTAAGTTATTATTTGTACTATCTGAAACTGAAAGGGAAAAAAAAACTCAACTCATATTTACGTTACATTGATTCGTTTGCTTTGTGTAAAGCTAAATGTTTTTTTTTTCTCTGCAAAACAACGTAAAAATACACTTACGATATAGATATGGATATGGATTTTGACTCATCAACTTCGTAACTTCAACTTTAACTAACTCAACTTTAATAGTAAACATTATTGGAGTTTGCATATTTATGGAGGAGTAGGAGTGGATATTTGTGGACATGTGCCCCTCAATTAGACTTGGATGTTATTTATAATATTTTTTAAGTATTTAAACAAAATCTAGACTTGCTTGAGTGGTTATTGGGTCCCCTCCCCATCCTTTGTTCAATTTACATCTAGCTTAGTTTGTTGGGATAGTTTCACATCTAGCAATTAAATTCAATATATTAGCATATATTGCAACATTTTTAAAAATTGCAAATGTAGTAAAATTTGTCAAAGTCTATCAATGATAGAAATCTACCACGGATAGACTGTTGCAAATATTGGTCTATCATTGAGAGTCTATTTGTAATAGAAGTTTATCCCCGATAGATTTTGTTATATTTACAATTTTTTAAAATTGTTACTATATATTTAATTATTATTCATTATATTACTACGCATTGTGATTATCTTAGTTTTCTCCCTAATTCTTTTAACCTCGTGTTTTTTTAAACATAAATATTGCTTCTTTCTTATTTATTTTAATTTTTAAATTACATTTAAAAATATATAAATAAATTTTAGTAAATTATTATAGGAAAATTAATTATTTCAACTTTAATTTTATTTTGAGAAACTTTAATAAATATTATAGGTTTCTTTCATATTATATAATTTGAGTTTTATCCTAATAAGTTGCAAATGTCTAACAAGTGGGTCTATAATAGTTTCAAACATATTAAAAAGATTAAAATTAATTATTTTATTAGTCCAAAAAATATTTTTATATTTAATTGAGATTAAAAGTTTTTAATTTAGTAAGTAATAGATAGTACATTTTTGTTTTACAAAAAATTTCAATAAGTTTTAATATTGTGGAATGTCTACGTACGTACACATTTATTTAGTGGACAGATTACAAAAATTACACCTAAAGTATGACAGTAGTTGCACTTATACTCTTAAACTTTCAAAATTAAAAATTGATTCCTCAAATTTATCCAAATTTTAAAATTGGACTCCAAACTTATATAACTGTACAAACGATATTGATTATATAAGTTTGAAGATTCAATTTTTATCATTTTTAGGTTTAATTTTTACAATTATTATAAGCTTGAGGGTCCAATTTAACACTTTTAGAAATTTAGGGGTTCAATTGTTATTATTAAAAGTTTGATGATGTAATTGCAACTACCACTATAATTTAGATGTGGTTTTTACAATTTGCCACTAAACAAATAAATAAATGTGTGTATGCAGGTATGTATGTCTATTCTACAATTTGCTTGTATTTAGTTATTTATATAAGAGACCTATTGGATATGAACTTGAAATCATAGGAATCTATGAACTTAAAACCATAGGAATCTATGAAACACATAATAAAAAACTTAGAAGCTTATGTTATACACATTAGTCTACTATATTCGTGATACTCTCGATCGATAGTCACCCTCATTTTACCATGTATTTAATTTGTTTTGGTCTGATTATGTACCAAATCAATTTCTTGGCATCCATCATGAACATTATGGGCTAAGGTATTGTATCAGCTGCCTTGAGTTTCTTAGGATTCTTTCCCCATTCTAATGCATTTGTGAGTTTTCGAACTTGATTATTGTTATTTTGTTGGGTTAAATTATGTTTCATTATTTAATGATTATGTTCTTATTAGTGTGCGCTTCAGAATTTCATGATTATGCCTTTAGATTGGTATACTATTTATGATAATCATTTTATGTTGATCTGTAGAAAAGCAATAGGTTATGTTAGCTTACAGATCATTATCGATTAATATTATTCTAACCAACCCTAAGATTGAACCAATAAAATATTTAGTAGGCGCTTGAAAATTAAATATTCACCTAACAAAGCCATAGATCTTAAATGCAATTAGGACAATTAGAATTTATATGTTTTTCAATCAATTCATATTGGATTAATTCGTTGATTAGAACTATTAATATCAAAATGCAAATTTTCGAACATTAATATTTTATGAAAAATTTTAAATGTCACAAATTTATGACATTTATTAATTGTGATTAAATAAAATAAACTATTAATATTTTAAATGAAATAAAAAGATGTGATTAAAATAAAAATAGAAACCCTAGCTCTCTTTTCATCTCTTTCTCTTCGTCCCTTCCCCTTTTCAATCTCAATCTTCTGTCAATGAATAGGGTGAAACCTCCAGTTTCGCACCATCCAGAAAGAGAGATCTTGTGGCTGTTCTGGTTACGACTCTTCTCTGCAAAGAAACTGATATCACAAATGAATATCAACTATAGTGACATAGACTATGATATTTACTGTTCTAATATTAAGCATATTTATACAGTAAATCAATACTGTTTGTAAACCAAATAAAAAAGAGTTAATGATAAAAACATTCAATCATGTTTCAATCAATGAACCATAAAACGACAGGATAATAGTGAACAAAGGGCAAAGCTAAATAGTAGAGGGAAGCAGAAACTGAAATGCCAAAAATTGCGATCACAGAACTAAGTAGAGTTTCAAAACCCAAAATGAACTTAACTCAATCATAATTGGTATGACTTTCATTATATCTAGAGGTTGGAAGTTCGATTCTCACAATCATAATTTTTTATTTATTTATTTTTTTTTTGAAGAAAAGGATTCTAGAGTATGAAGATGCCTTAAACATTTTAGCCCTAATTCAATGGAAAAAACTTGGGTGCATCTCGATGCACCATCTAGGTACTTCTCCATCTCTCCACCACACAAAATTGAAATTAAAAAAATAAATTTAAGGGTTATATTTAAATATAGCAAAATGAACCAAAATATTTACAAAATATCAGAGTTTATCTACGATGAACTTTGATAGACTACTATTTGTACCTATATGTATAATGATAGATATGAATAGTAGCCTATCTTGATTTATCACATATATATGTTGTGATATTTTGCTATATTTGTAAATATTTTTAGAAGTTTTGTTATTTAAAATAATATTTTTAAAATATAATTTAATTACGTGCCGTGAGACCTACAAAATTTAAATACTTTGTAGTAAAATATGAGATACAAAGAATTATAAGTTGTGCAATGCACTTAAAAAGGGAGAGTTAGAAATAAACTTGTGTTATTCCTAAGTAAAAGCTTAGACAAGCCATGTGGTGAAGTGCAGGTTGAGATGTGAAAACACATGAAAAGTAAAATTTATAATAATTCAAAGTTGGAATTATATTGTAAGTGTTACCAAAGGATTCCTTATTGGTCAACATTCACAAATCAATGAAGGAAATCAAAAATATTATTCCCATTCCCACCTCCTCACTCCAAGCAAACACACTCAATTTTTTTTTTTTTTTTGCCAATACCCCTAAGAGACAATGAAGTTAACCTAATTCATGCATTTCCTTTTCTATTTATACTTATAAAGAATAAATAATTCCACTTTTTAAATTTCGTCGGGATGAATTTTCATTCGTGTATAGTCTAGATTGTACCCAATCAATTACTTAATCTCTACCACGGAAGCAACCACGTGCAAAAAAGACTCAACCTAATTCCTTTGGCCTCTTTTGCCTTTATGAATTATGGCTTTTCCAATCAAGAAATTGATACTTTTTTTTGGGTCTATTTCTTTTTGGTCCCTATGTTTCTAAATGTTGCACATTTAATCTTTTAAATTTTGAGTTTGGTTTCAATTTAGTACGTAGGTTTTATATATGATGTTACAATTTTAGTTTTAAGATTTGAGTTTGCTTCAATTTTGTCCTTTGGTTTAAAGATTTACCCTTGAAATTAAATTTTGCATGAGGTGTTGATATATTACTAATATACTTGACTAAGTTTATTTTCAAGAAATATTGATTTACTAATGATACTCCATTATTTACGATGTAGTCACATTTAGGCGTTTTCTTGTAAGAATACGACAACAAGTCTCAAACGAGCTTAATAATGACCAAATTTATTCGTAAATAAACATGAATGCCATTTGCTACTGTCATATGCCCTCTAATTCATTTCCAACATTAACTCACTTTTCTGTAAATGTAAGTTGGAAGTGATTTCAATTCATCGATTGTGAAACGAGGAATAGTTCTACTCCAACATTTTTTGTTATGTTGGAGCTAGGCTTGTGGACCTCCTCCATTAAGGGTTGGTCTATCTTGGCCACTGCCTTGACCTCTAAGGCCTTGGTCGATCCCAACATACATCAACCATACGTGTGGGATACTCCATCTTACATTTTTAGTTTTTGCTTCAATTATCTTTGTTCTCTTAGACATATAATTAATTTTCCTTTTACTCAATTTTCATATGTGAGTTTTAAATTCTACCATGCCTTCTCCTTATTTTCTTTTGACGAGGTTGAGAACAAATTTGACCGAGCCTTGATTTGGTTGGATATTTCGTAACGACTCTTAATATCCTCAAATCTACCCTCAATTTGAAGAGATTGTAGGATCATATATGACAACACCAGAGGAAGTTGAATAAGGTTGATTTTAAAATTAAACCAAATTAAATTAAAGCAAATTAAAGCAATTTAAAATAAACAAATACAAATCGAATTTAACACCAAATCAAATTACTAAACATGCAACTTCTCATATGAATAATTAAGTGTGAAAGAAGAGAAATAACACTAGTTATTTTTATAATGCTTCAAAATTCTTACTCCACTCCTCAAGACTTCTTTACAGATATTTTACTGCATGAATTCTCTTACGAGTGAGAACCGAATCTATTTAACAATTTTTCATTACAGGTTCAAGAGTCAAACCACAAGTGATGTTTTTCATTACAGGTTCGATTTTTTTTCAATAGGTTCAAAATCAAACCACTACAAATCATTTTTCTTTAATTTTTTGAGTTTAAGGTTAAACCAGTAAGTCCAAACTCAAGGGATACCCACACCTTATTACAAATTCCCAATTGAAAACCAACAAAATGGTAACAATCCCAAAAGTGTAGATGAACAACTTTAAGCAGTTGAAACAATCTCTCTATCACAAAAGCAAAGTTATGAAAACAATGAAGGATTAGGAGATGTTTTAAAAAATGAACAAAAGAAAAGTTATGTTTAGAGATAAGTTTTTCAAAAGAATTAGGATATGAGAGATACTAGGCAATTGGAAATTAATTTTGATTTATAAAAGCGGTAATAATTGGAGTTCAAACAGAACTTTGGCCTAAAAACAGTATTCAGGATTGAAAATGGCTTTTGTAAGAGAGCTTGAAGAAATTGTGAAGGTGGAGATTAAGTAGTAAAAGAAGAAAAGAGTACAATAATAACAACAACAATTTCTCAACAATAATAATAATATTATTAATATTAAAGAAAATTATTTTAAATAACAAAACTTCTAAAAAAATATTTACAAACGTAGTAAAATATCACAATCTATTTTTATGCACCATGATAAATCAAGAAATTATGTACCATGATAGATTAAGATACACTACTATCTATGTTTATCTTAATACAAATAGATACCGATAGAATCTAGCTACCTTGGTCTATCGTAGATAAACTTTCGTTATATTTTGTAAATATTTGTTATATTAATAATAATAATAATAATAATGACATTTTTTAATTTTTCCATTTTTTTTCAAATTATTTTTTAAATTCTTTTAATTTTGAAAAAAAAAAGTAATACTTGTATAGGGCTACATGTCACGCTTTGAGTCGTGCACATGATGGATGATTTCACCATGTGTACCATCTAGCCAACTCATATCGTGGTGTGATTGGTCCATATTCTCACGCTATCTCACATATGAGATTTGTGTTGAGAATCATAACTTGTTTGATAAGCATGTAGAAACTCTCAACGAAGATTATGAAATTGAATACAAGAACTTTGTGTATAGTGATGTCGACTTGCAGTTTGAACCTTATCATACTTATCATAAATGCGAGTGTATGTGATATTTAGACGTCGAGAAGTTGCTTGCCTTAAATAAAGATTGGAACATAAGCATTGAGTTCTTTAACGATTTTCTTTTGGTATTTTCGTCCTACAACCCTTACACTACTACAAAAAAGGATTACTTGACAGTTTTCAATCTGTTAAGTAATCCAATGTCAAGAGTAAGCAATTTTTATGTCGAACTGTCAAAGTGAGGGTTTTCGAACGTTTGTGGGCATTTTCGATCATGGTGGGCTGTCGATGGTGGCCGATTTATGAAGAAGTGAGAAGGAAGACGAAGCTTTCTGAAGCAGGGTGAGACGGTCGAACGAAGAACGAAGAAGGCAACGGAAAACGAAGAAGGCGACGAGTTTAATTAGTGCGCGGCCGAACAAAGAACGAAGAAGAAAAGGGTTTAATTGACGCGTGCTTTTTAATTAGACCAACTTTACTTGACGGCTAAAAACCGCCAAGCTCTAAAAATTATACTTGACAGGTAAAAACTGTCAAGTATTGAAAAATTTGAACAAAAAAATTCCAATTTTTTTCCTTTTCTTTATTCTTGACGGTTTTTAACTTTACTTGACGGTTTTGTATAAAACCGTCAAGAATTATAAATTTCAAAGTGTCAAGTATTCCTCTTTTTGTAGTAGTGTTAATTCAGGGATTATTGGCTAAAAACTCGCATCCATGACCCTAAACATGTCTTCGACACAGTTACATTTAAATGTTTCAATACTATAGCAAGGGAAGATGAATGGAGGGTGCCATAAGACTTGTTCGGGCTTATAAGAGTTTATTTATTTTCAAAGTTTTTCGTTTTTTTAATAGATTAGGATGATGTGTAATTATATTTTCTCAACTTTAACAGTTGTAAACAGTTGATTAAATACTTCGATGAGTCCTGAATATCTAGTAATTCTTGAACTTGGTAAGACTTTTCTTTTATATATTTTTTTTGGCCACAATTTCTTCATTTGTCTAATTTAAGTAATTCAAAATGTATTGGAATTGTCTCTCTAAGTTCTATGTTACGGGCACTTTAATAAGAAGAGAACACTAAAATCATCGATTACAATTGTTGTTATCATCAAAACATGTGAAATAGATCGAAAATTTTAAAGTTAACAAAGATAGAGGGTGGATTTCTGTGTCAATTCTTAACCAAAACATATCCATCCACATGTTGATCCATCATTCTTTTATAGACATTTTGATATTGCTTACCTACACACTTTTTGATAGAACAAACTCCATCCTCACAAATGTTACCAACCATTGATGGTATTATATTAGCTTATCTAGGAAAACGTAGTTCATCTTCACATGTTACCAATGATGAATCTATACTTCAGGGGAGATAACTAGCTTTGCCACACTAACACTGTAATGCTTAAAGTAGTTTAGAACAAGGCTTTTCGAGGAGGAAGCTGAAATTACTTTTCATGGTACAACAATTAATGATGTTTTTATAATCGAAGAGGTTAAGTTAGTATTGAAATGTCTTGAATATGTTATTTGACACTTTGAATGACCGAGCACATGAATCTCTCTAATCGAAGAAGAAAGGAGATAATTTACTTTTTTTTTTTTTTCTCAATAGTCTTAATTATTTGATACTAATTTAAAACATACACTAATTTTGTTCAAATTTTTTATAAAATGTTTAGTAAATTACTAATCTGCGTATGCATTAAACTAGTTAATATAATGTAGTGCGTGGGTGTATATATATACATATAACAATACAAGTTTCATTCTTCATGAGCAAGACTCATGTGGCTCCATCCATGTGCAGTTAGGGATTCTGAGTGGCAGAAAGTAGAATTTTAGCAAAATAGGGAACTACTGTAATTAATTTGGAATTATTCAAAGTCTTTAGCAAAGGGATTCTTTGTTGGTCAACAATGGCACAAACCAATGGTGGAAATGAAAAGTGTTGTTTCTTAAAAGTTTGAATGATAACCCCACAAACTCACATTCATGTTTCATCCCTTAGATTCTTATTCCCTTCTTAAGCCCTTTTTCTTCTCCTATAAAAATAGGATTCCTACAACCTCTTCACTCCAAACCAAACACTCACACTTCAACTCATTTTCCATCTTATTACTTCTTCTCTACACCATGGGAGGCAACCACAGGCAAAAAAAGACCCATTCTTCCTTCTCCATCTTTAGTTTTTTCAAATCCAAAAGAGGCAGGAAAGGAGATGTTTATGAGCATGGTACCAATTGGGAAGATGTATCAAGCTCGAGCAAAGTGTGGCCAAGCGATGAAGACAAAGGCTACCGTTGGGTTGCAGAGCCGGGTATTGATAGAAAGGCCAAAGATTACATTGACAGGATTCATAGAAATCGTGTCTTTGAAACCGAGCGTCAAACTGTCACTATTCATCCCAACGGACCTAATTCCAATGTGTAGATAGTTTTCTTTGTTTTTTTGAAATTTTATTTCTATTTGTTTCCATAACTAAATTATTGTAATTTGTTTCTAGTTTAGAGTGTATCACTATTTCATCATATAATTATATTAAGATATCTTTGTGAGTGATTTTTTATTCCTTTATAAAGTTAGTTTATGCATATGATTTTACCCTTTTAAATTATGCGACTTTAATACAACAAGGTTATTCATGGGAAATTCTATAGGTTTGAGCAAGTTAATTATTGCTCTTTACAAAAAAAAAAAAAATGGTAAGATTATGATTATTGCGTAATTGTTCATCGTGGATAATAGATAAGAATGAGAAGATATTTATGTTAAATCCAAGTTTACTACAAAACCATTTTTATACGTGAAAAAAAGTAATAATTTACATGATTTAATTTACTATGATGTATTTGACGTGAAATGTATTCTCACACCATAGTTGGTAAGAAATATTTTGTCACATTGATTGATAATTGTAAGAAATATCGTTATGTGATATAAATATGGTAAATATAAAACTCTAGGTACTTTGTCAAAGTTTAGTTTGGTGGTAATTGTCATCATCTTCTGTAACGACCCAACTTTTTAAACTAAGGCCAGACCGATACTTAATTAAAAATAATAATTTTCAAACTAAAGTCATGGAAAGTCTAAATCATTTTATTGAAGAAATAAATAAGTAAAAACATATACTTGTAGAAGTTCAGATGTTTAAAAAGTAAGTAAAACAATTAAAACAACCTAGTCAAGATCCCTAATAAAAACATAAAAAAAAATATCTCGTAAAAAATCATAAGGTTCTAATCCATCGATCAACAAAAACATAAAACAAAGGTACAATTGTCATCCATAAAATTGTTGTACTAAACAAAAATTGAAAAAAGAAAAAAAAAACTCTAGATAGTTCTTAAATATATAAGGAAAAAGTTGTAGGCAATAACATTAGAAGAATATAAACGTGCTTAGATCAAACACATGTTGTGAGTATGGAATCACACTTTGAATGATATGAAGTTGATAGGATAACTCACCAAACTTTAGTAAATGAATTTTTAAAAGAAATTTTAGTGTTAATTGCAATGTATATGAAATCACCCGAAGAATTAATTTAGGGCTTATTCGATGGAGAATGCATATTTTGTTTTATGTTTTCAGATTTATTGAGTTTAACAGTTATGTGTTTGACAGACAACCTAATTCTGTTTCTAAAAACTATTTTCAAATTCTTTGATCCAAACAATGCAAATTTTGAAAACAACATTTTTATATTTTCATTGTATCCAGAATTTGAATTTTACATTTTAAATCGTAAAATTATATTACATACATATAAAAACCTTTAGAAATACAAGGTCATGTTATAAACACAATTCAAAATTTTAATATAATATGTATTATGTAATGTTTTATAAATGATATAATATTACAAAATATTCATTATATAAATATTTTAGGTTAAATTACAAATTTGATACCTATGATTTTAAAAGGATAGAATTTAGTTCTTGTGTAACGCCTCGGATTTTCAAACCTTAACCCAAGGTCGTTACTTAAGTAAAAATCATTAAAACTATTTTAAAGACGAAGGCATATCAAAATAAAGACTTTAGTTTAATCCAAATAAAATAATAAAAGGTTTCAAACGTTTA